>OZ020195.1:15442488-16042488 GCA_963971165.1 Philopedon plagiatum
GAAATTCTAAATATCGTTCTGAATTTAAATTGTCTCTAAAGAAAAAAGGTCCCACTATTCTGAGGTTGAAAATTCCGCACCACACATTAACCTTAAAACTATATTGGTCTTTACTCTGAATTACAAAGTCTGGGTTTTCGGTGGCCCACCATCTACAGTTTTGTGAACTGACGGTTCCGTTAGAGGTAAATGTAGCTTCATCCGAGAAAAGAACGTTCTTTGGGAAATTAAAATCTTCCTCAATCATACCCTGGAACCAGGCACAAAAATCGAAGCGGGCGTCATAATCCCTATCTTTTAATACTTGTACAAATTTAGGTTTGTACGGATGAAATTTGTTTCTTTTTAATATCCTCCGCACAGATCTTTCGTGAATGTTAGTGATCTCCGATATTTGACTAACTGCTAATTGGGGTGTTTCTGTGATCGACAAACACACATCCAGAGAACCTTCGTCACCTGTTACCGGTTTTTCATGGGAAACTTTATACGGATTTTCTACCGATCCCGTTTCTTTAAATTTATTGACTAGACGAGATACTGTGGAATAATGGAGGGATTTATCGGGGTGCCTCTCATTAAAAATTGCTGCTGTTTCTCTATGGCTTTTGTAATTATCTCCAGAAATTAAAATAATTTCTATCTTTTCCTGAAGAAGTAGTGTGGGTGCCATTTTAAGGAATAAAATATTAATAAACTTATGTAAAATATCAAACTTAGTAAGATGCGAGACATAAACCAATGACATAGGTTGAAATCAAACAAATTATAATTTGTTTGACATTTTTCTGTTGTTTTTAACCTACTAGATTATTTGGTTGTTTTAATTTCAGAGCCTGCTTTGGTAGTTTTAAGTACAACTAAATAGACCTGGTTGTTAAATTTATGTGCGAAAAATCTTAATAAAATCTTGATACAGTCATTTCATTAGATTCAAACCATTGCAACAGCGAGCGTCCGGCGAACACCTATTTTTTCGATTTTGTCCTGTCAATTGTAGAATTGTAGATCTGACTCCGTTAGATTTTTTTATGTGGGGATACCTAAAGAACCCTGTGTACAAACATCGACCCTTTAGGAATATACAAAATTTAGAGAATGTCATTATAAATTGTGTATTGCAAATAAATCGTAAAATGCTCCGAAATGTTAATCGAGAGTTGCGCTCGAGAACAACAGTATGTATGGAGAGAAATGGTGGTCATACTGAGTTTTAAATTTTGTGCACCCAAGGAAAAACAATGATTTTTTGTGTTGTTAGTACAGAATTTGACTACTTTTAAGTTTTTCTTACATTGGTTTTCGTTTATAAAATTTCGATTAAATAAACAGGTAATTTTTTGTTTATTATCTATTTTAATCCCCTTAACTTTACAAAAAGTCGAACTTCAGATATATTTAAGACGATTAAGGTTTTCTCAATGTAATCTCATTGAAATGTCTCTAAAATTTTGACACTGCTGCTAGATACAAATCATTGCAACAGCTAGCGTCCGGCGAAACCCTGTTTTTTTTAATTTTGTCCTGTCAATTGTAGAAAAAACTACTACATTCGTTTATTTTCATCCAGATACATGGGCTTTACATTAGCCAAGCTATCTAAACGAAAAAAACCGGAAATTTGTAAATCGATAAAAAAATATTTAAAAAAAATTGAGTTTTCCAATTTTTTTAAATAAAATCTTAAAATTTTGCACAAGGACCTAGAATTTAATTCTAAGCAATTTTTTCAAATAACTTTTTTTGATATCTCGTCAACTAACCTCACTTTTTGTAAATTAACAATTTTTTTTTTAATTTGACGCTATACCAGTGGTCACGTGACGTATGTCAAAATCGATTTTTAGGTTATCGGACATGCAGAACCGATCCCCTGGGAAAGTTTTTCCGATACTCTCCTAATAAAAATTTTTCCCATATGTTGCGAACTTTTTGCCGGTCACTGTATATATGAAGTACGTAGGGTTTCACGGCTGGAGAAATATTTGTCGTTATTAATCCGGGAATACATCCGTTCTTTTGGTTCGTTTCTAGTTGAAACTTCGCCAAAATCTCATTTGGCATCTTCTTGTGCTTATTCGCTGGTCGTGGTTTACTTTCTACGACCAATGGAATATAGCTATATATATATATATATATATATATATATATATATATATATATATATATATATATATATATATATATATATATATATATATACTGGGAAGGGTAGTCTTGACCGACAGTTGAATAGAACGACTGTTGATTTTCTTGGGGTAGCGGTCTCGGGACGAAGTAAAACTCTTTTTTCACAAACGCCAAGCTTTCGGAAATTTATTTTTTCCTTTTTCAAGGCTACAATAATGGAAATTATTACATGATAGCTTATATGTATGGTTTTCTTTTTATTAAAAAAAAAAAAAAACAAAAAGAAAAACGGAATATGTTACTTATAAAAAGGATCAGGAAGTTATGGTCAATTTCAATTATATATATATATATATATATATATACAGGGTGATTCACGGTCGATGGTAGGTTAGACGTTTATGGAGAACGGAACGCGGGATTTTTTTGAAAATTTGGCAACGTGGGTAATTAGCTATGCTCTGTCCATCTAAAATATTTTCAGCATTGCGACGTTGCCGCTTCTATCAAAAAGTCCTAGCAACTTTATTTTTTTAAATGGAACACCCCATATATTAATAAATTTTTAGAATCGCTCTTTTATTACAATACTTTTTTGTTAATATTACCCTATACCTATCTCTATCGGTTTTCGAGATAAAAATTAGTTTGTGTTAAATATGGTCCAAAACATGGCCCTAATTACACGTAAGTAAATTAGTGCTCTCAATTCATGGAAAGTTGATATTTTGGCGGTAGTTTAGACAGACCCGATGTATTTATTTTTCACCATGAAATCGACTCCATATCATACAGGGCGTGCTAAGATTACTATTATTTCCGTTGTTCATAAAAGGGGTCAAATGTTCGTTTTTTTAAATGAAACCCCCTGTATATTAATCAATAAATTGAAAGACGAAGAAAAACGCTTTAAGATGGTACATCATATTCCTATACCTAAATCATCAAGTTTTCTTAATAAAAGCGCTTTTTTGTGAAAAAAAAAATAAAGACTTTAATTTTAAGTAACCATGGATATCAAACATCAAAATATCAAACTTACGACATTTTGACGACTGTGTTTAAAAAAATCTCCCAAAATGAACGCAGATAATCATTATTCAAACGAAGTTCTTATGAAATTATTTATTTTACACGGACAATGTGATCAAATCATTGCCAGAACTTGCAGAAAATTTAACCAAATGTATCCTGAATTGACACAAATGAACGAAAGGAAGTTTGTAAGATTACAAAATAATTTCATTAACATGTGAAAATAAATTAAATAACAAAATTAGGAAGGTTCAAAAAACAAAACTGTAAACAAAATAAGAAATTTTTACAATAAATGCTGGAAATGTTGTCCATTACATTCTAAACATTTTAGTATGTGCTTTTGTACGCGACTCGTAGTTGCTTTTTCAATTTCATGGGGATCCAGATCTTCAATACACCGAACTATTCGCCGTCGCAGTTCTTCTTTGGTAGGCACTGGAGTACTGTACACTCTTTCTTTTAAAACACCCCATAAATAAAAGTCAAGCGGCGTGAGATCGGGGGATCTCGGTGGCTAATCCCACGGCCCTAAGCGCCTAAACCAACGATCGTCAAATATTTCATAAAGTACCCTGGAAACTTCCTGGGTGCAATGAGCTGGCGCTCCGTCCAGTTGAAACCACGAATTCCTATAATCCTCTAAAGATAAATTTTCGACGAAATCGGTAACAGTCGTCCTTAGTATTTCGAGATATCTCTCAGCATTTAAAGTGGCATCATAAATAAAAAAGCTAATTTTGTGCTTTTTTAAAATACAAAAAACATTTAGGTCAAATTTTTCTTGAAATCCCATTTCTTTTGTCACGTGAGGATTATGATCAGCCCAAAAATGCTTATTTCTTCTATTAAAAATCCCATCCCTTGTAAATTTTGCTTCGTCGCTCCAAATGATTTTTGACAAAAACTCCGGATCCTCTTGTATACGTATTAAAAGGGTTTCGCAAAAATGCACTCTACGTTCAAAGTCTTCTGCTTTGAGGGCTTGCACTTTAGTAAATTTAAACGGATGCATTTCGTGATTTCCCAAAATTCGTTGTATTGAAGCATATGATACACCCAAATCTTTTTCTGCACTACGAATGGAAGCCTCTGGATATGCATAAAAATATGCCAAAACGTTGACAATATTATCTTCATTTGAAGTAACAGGTTTTGGTAATGTTAGAGGCGCTTTTAAATTTGAGCCATAGTTAATGAAATTATTTTGTAATCTTACAAACTTCCTTTCGTTCATTTGTGTCAATTCAGGATACATTTGGTTAAATTTTCTGCAAGTTCTGGCAATGATTTGATCACATTGTCCGTGTAAAATAAATAATTTCATAAGAACTTCGTTTGAATAATGATTATCTGCGTTCATTTTGGGAGATTTTTTTAAACACAGTCGTCAAAATGTCGTAAGTTTGATATTTTGATGTTTGATATCCATGGTTACTTAAAATTAAAGTCTTTATTTTTTTTTTCACAAAAAAGCGCTTTTATTAAGAAAACTTGATGATTTAGGTATAGGAATATGATGTACCATCTTAAAGCGTTTTTCTTCGTCTTTCAATTTATTGATTAATATACAGGGGGTTTCATTTAAAAAAACGAACATTTGACCCCTTTTATGAACAACGGAAATAATAGTAATCTTAGCACGCCCTGTATGATATGGAGTCGATTTCATGGTGAAAAATAAATACATCGGGTCTGTCTAAACTACCGCCAAAATATCAACTTTCCATGAATTGAGAGCACTAATTTACTTACGTGTAATTAGGGCCATGTTTTGGACCATATTTAACACAAACTAATTTTTATCTCGAAAACCGATAGAGATAGGTATAGGGTAATATTAACAAAAAAGTATTGTAATAAAAGAGCGATTCTAAAAATTTATTAATATATGGGGTGTTCCATTTAAAAAAATAAAGTTGCTAGGACTTTTTGATAGAAGCGGCAACGTCGCAATGCTGAAAATATTTTAGATGGACAGAGCATAGCTAATTACCCACGTTGCCAAATTTTCAAAAAAATCCCGCGTTCCGTTCTCCATAAACGTCTAACCTACCATCGACCGTGAATCACCCTGTATATATATATATATATATATATACATACAGGGTGTTCCGGTGATCATGTTCCAAACTTCTAGGGTAGATAAAACACACGAAAATAAGAAAAAAAGTTCATGTGAACATGGGTCCGGAAACGCTTCTTCAGGGAGCTAGGGCCCTTCGAAGATGACCTTCAAAAACTACTCTTCGTTTTATAGCTTCGGTACTACTGCAGCTATCGCCACCAATTTTGGGACATGAAATCTACTTGGTAGGTTCATCAATTTGAGCCTTCCGGATTTTGTCACCTTTAACCAGGGGCGTACAAACCAGGGGGGTATTTGGGTAAATTTGACCCTACTCCTCTTAGGCTTTAATTTCTTACCATTTTTATATCTGATTATGATTTTCCAATGCCTTTTACATAAAAAAGCTACTCTTAGTAAAAGTCGCTATCTGTCACCGTTTCCTCGGAAAATGGTTAAATCCAATCAATAATAAATTATTGGTCTTAAACCAATTATTACCTTGAAATATGAAAATGAGGTACAGTATAGATAGTGAGCATTAAAAGTTAGTCAAATCTTCTTTTTTAATGAAAATAAATTAGATTAGAGAGATTTATTGCCTTTTCGAAATTGAGGGTATAAAAAGTAAAAGGGTATACAAAATATTCCAAAAAAAAATAATTAAACCTACACAAGCAAAACTAATAATAAATTTGCAATAAATCATTCACGAGCACCAATGAAAAACTTAAAGTTTAGAAATTTCAAAAATACAAAATAAACAAGTAACACAAACAGGTTTAACGAGTGAGTCAAGGAGAAGGCAGAGTAAATTTTTGTCTTGAAGATGAATTTACTAACGCTGTCGTTGACTGACCCAGTACGTACGAAAATAAATTCAAAATAACAATTGCTGAAAATGCCTGCCACCACGTTCAATACATTTATTGCACCTACGTAGCATATTTAAATTGACGTCAGTGAAAACATCAGGCATGGTTTGGATCATTTCAGCCGCAACAGAAATCCTAGCCACCAAATCTTCCTCCGACTGAACTGGAGTTTCATATACAAGGCTTTTCATATGTCCCCAAAGAAAGAAATCCATAGGAGTTAAATCTGGGGACCGGGCTGGCCAGTTGACATCGCTTCCACGTCCAATCCAACGTATTCTAAAACGATCATCGAGGTGCTCACGTACGACATGTGAAAAATGAGCGGGTGCTCCATCATGCTGGAACCACAGATTCCGACGTATGTCGAGGGGCAGCTCATCCAATAACTCAGGTAAGGTGTATCTTAAAAAATTGAGGTACACCGTCCCAGTTAGTCGAGGAGGCAACATGATTGGTCCAATTAGACGTTCTCCAACAATTCCAGCCCACATGTTCACCGAGAATCGATGTTGGTACCCTCTTATTTGAAGAGCATGAGGGTTTTCCTCCGCCCACACATGGCTATTCCGTGAATTAAAAATACCTTCTCTCGTAAAAACAGCCTCATCAGAGAAAAGCACAAATTTCGGAAATTGGGGTTCTTGCGTACACTGTTGAAGAAACCACTCGCAAAACTCTACGCGGGGTGCATAATCATTTGGTCTCAATTCCTGTACTTTTTGGCGATGGTAAGGATGAAGAAGTTGTTCGTTAACAATCTCCCATACACGTACATGACTTACATTCATGGATTCTGCAACAGCTCGGGTACTAACACCAGGATTTTCCTCGAATTGTCGGAGTACCTCTTCCTCAAATTCTGGAGTTCGTACAGTTCTTTGAGCGCCATTATCTGGCCTCGTTATTTTTACGGAGCCAGTTTCCCTTATGCGCTGATTTACCCTCTCGAACAGCGTGTGAGCAGGTACACGCCTCTCAGGAAACCGCTCCTGATACAATCTTGAAGCGGCTCTTCCATTGCAATGAACGCCATAAATTAATAGCATATCGGCATATTCGGCGAAAGTATAATCCATGATTCACTGGCGACACAATATTTTATTGACAGATTTTTGACAACTATCTGTACTGAACCTCATTTTCATATTTCAAGGTAATAATTGGTTTAAGACCAATAATTTATTATTGATTGGATTTAACCATTTTCCGAGGAAACGGTGACAGATAGCGACTTTTACTAAGAGTACCTTTTTTATGTAAAAGGCATTGGAAAATCATAATCAGATATAAAAATGGTAAGAAATTAAAGCCTAAGAGGAGTAGGGTCAAATTTACCCAAATACCCCCCTGGTTTGTACGCCCCTGGTTAAAGGTGACAAAATCCGGAAGGCTCAAATTGATGAACCTACCAAGTAGATTTCATGTCCCAAAATTGGTGGCGATAGCTGCAGTAGTACCGAAGCTATAAAACGAAGAGTAGTTTTTGAAGGTCATCTTCGAAGGGCCCTAGCTCCCTGAAGAAGCGTTTCCGGACCCATGTTCACATGAACTTTTTTTCTTATTTTCGTGTGTTTTATCTACCCTAGAAGTTTGTAACATGGTCACCGGAACACCCTGTATATATATACAACAGAGTGTTCCGGTGATTATGTTACAAACTTCTAGGGTAGATAAAAGACACGAAAATAAGAAAAAAAGTTCATGTGAACATGGGTCCGGAAACGCTTCTTCAGGGAGCTAGGGCCCTTCGAAGATGACCTTCAAAAACTACTCTTCGTTTTATAGCTTCGGTACTACTACAGCTACCGCCACCAATTTTGGGACATGAAATCTACTTGGTAGGTTCATCAATTTGAGCCTTCCGGATTTTGTCACTTTTAACCAGGGGCGTACAAACCAGGGGGGTATTTGGGTGAATTTGACCCTACTCCTCTTAGGCTTTAATTTCTTACCATTTTTATATCTGATTATGATTTTCCAATGCCTTTTACATAAAAAAGGTACTCTTAGTAAAAGTCGCTATCTGTCACCGTTTCCTCGGAAAATGGTTAAATCCAATCAATAATAAATTATTGGTCTTAAACCAATTATTACCTTGAAATATGAAAATGAGGTTCAGGCTCAAATTGATGAACCTACCAAGTAGATTTCATGTCCCAAAATTGGTGGCGATAGCTGCAGTAGTACCGAAGCTATAAAACGAAGAGTAGTTTTTGAAGGTCATCTTCAAAGGGCCCTAGCTCCCTGAAGAAGCGTTTCCGGACCCATGTTCACATGAACTTTTTTTCTTATTTTCGTGTGTTTCATCTACCCTAGAAGTTTGTAACATGATCACCGGAACACCCTGTATATATATACATATATATATATATATATATATATATATATATATATATATATATATATATATATATATATATATATATATATATATATATATATATATATATATAAGGTATGCATTTAGTTCCTAGTACATATGGTTATATTTTTCTTTTTAATACTTATTTGCTGTAATAGCCAAATAAAACGTTTTTCAAAAAAAAAATCCCCAAAAATACTAGATTTAAAAAAAAACTTTTAGATTTTTAAAATAATAGTGCTTTTCCCCTGTAACTGTCGTAATGTTCTTAACATTAAGGTTTAAAAGTTAAATCATCATCTTAATTATTTATCTGAAAGAAGCGTAGACCATATTACCATCTGATTTTTTATCATTTTACTAATTAACTCTAACTTAAATTTTAGATAATACGTCATAACTGAAAATGAACCGTTATTGTCGTGCACAACAGGGCAATGGTAGGTTATAATTCTTGTGTGAATTTATTCTTTATAAACTAATTGTCTTTTGTCTGCTAAACTAATTAAACAATTTTCGAACGGGGGTTCTAGACTAATTAAAAAATTCTTATTCCATAGCCATGGTATATCTGTATGTCACTCACCTTTCATCTTCTATCCTTTTAAGCACTGTATATTTTGTCCATAAACTTTTAGATGGGATTGATATTTTTTTAACTAGATTCGTCTTTTATTATTAAATGGTTTCAAAAGGCTGTTTCAAAACAGGTTTAAAGCTAACGTTATAATGAGATTTGATTAATGAAACTGCCGAATCAAAAGGTTATCTCTATTATTAAGTTTATTTAAAAACCATAAGTGCCATAAAATTTGTTAACTATAATCCTACAAGAAATGAGTGATAGTTAATTGTTATTACATCCAAGTAAAAGAGCGTAAAAGAGGCTTTAAAACGACAAGAATCTTTTTTTGCTTGACGTCTTCTATTTAAATAATCAAATGCATGAGCAGGTAGCGTTTAAAACGCTGTCAATAATAAAGATGAATTAACGTTTTTTTCTGCGTTTTAGTGTTGTAAGCTTTCGGTAGATCACTTTGATAACATGTAAAATATTTTGATGACAGATGCAAATGAAAATTTTTAGGTTATTGCAAGTCAGTTCCAATTGTATCCTTTTCCATTTCGAAATGCTCTTAAAATCAGTTGTTGGGGAAACCCAACCGTTCGTTTAATTCTATAACTCTATTTGTATTCTCAATAATCGCCTTCAAATAAACAAGCTTGTCTCTTTTGTAAATTTAACGTGAATAAAAACACGCAGTTATCGGCAAAACATAAAGAAAACATCTTAAGAAAATCTTTCTTTTAATGTAGCTCTTCTAAAGCACCGACACGTTGTCGGCGACCGTCAAAGGCTTAGTTTCCTTTGAAGATTTCTTATCTCTTAGTTTTATTAAGTACCGTGCTAAAAATATAGTTCTAGTAAATGAAAGAGATGGCTAGTAGCCATGACAAGTATCAACCCCTTTACGTCTCTTAGCCGTTCAGCGGATCCAGTTCGGCCTCTTCCTAATGTTTAATGGTCAGAAAAGATTTACGTCATCGCGAAGGCGACTATGACTGGTCGGGCGGAGCGCAAAAAAGGTGGCCCATATCACTTCGACTTGCTTCCCGTCGAAGAGAGATCATCAGTCCAACAACTACCACAAAGAAAGACTGTTCCGCCCCTTGGCGCAACAGAATCACGAAGGTCAAGTAAGACCGAATCTCAATTAGTGCGGAAAAAAACTCCCCCTTTGTTTCTCTTAGGCATAGTCCTGTAAATGTAAATTAGTGAGGGAAAAACTCCCCCTTTTTTCTTAGGCATAGTCCTACATTTCATTTCATAAAACAAAAAAGTCAGAGTTAATATACGACAATAACATCTCGTAATAACAGAATGTGAAGAATACACGTCATGTTTTTGTTAGTGTCAAGAATAATGGTTGTACATATTTACCAGAAATAAATACCGATTGTTCAGTGAAATTGATGTCTTTTACTGTTTACAAGTCGCGGCTGCCAGAGATCGCGCATTTGGATAGAGCTGAACCAGCAACCTAACGGAAGTATCTTACAGTAAGGTGGAGGTAGGGTTAAAATAGAGCCTTATCCATCCATCAGTTTTAAAATGGAAAGAATCTGTTTCATTCCTCAGCTCGAACAAAAACATCACAGCTGACAGTATTTGTCATTGATGTCATCTAAATGCTTGCAGACGTATAGCGAGAGTAAAATGTGACGTGATTTATTAAAACGGTTTTAAAACACCCAACCCAACCCCAAAAACAAAATTTAAGGACCTTACAATTTTTTTTTGTGAAAATCCTAGAGCGTAATATCTACATGAAATAAGTCCATTAAAAGCAAAAGTAAATAAAAAGAAAACCAAATGAAATTGACGTTTTTAAAAACGCGCGTCGCACTTTTTCTAGATATTATTCTATATCCTTTATGTTTTTATTTAGTATTTTGATTTTTTTTTCATATATTTAAGGCAACAAGAAAAGCATAATTTTTATAGTTTATTTTTTATCAACAATTATAAAATTACGTTGTTTGTCAACAGCGTGCACTGAGTAGTTGTGTCAGTTTTGTTTAACAAGAAGTCTTCAGCGGTTGTGTTGATAAGCCAACATTGTTTCTGGGATTTTAGTTGCGACTTGCGACTACTTAAATTTTTCGGTCACCATATTATTCCCCTCCTTCCGATCCTTGATCGCTAAAGAATGTTTTAAATGTGTTTATGCATGCATTAAAATAAAATTATTGTAGACATGATGTGGAATGTAAAGTAAAAAATTCACCGTTCTGCATGAAGCACTTATTTCGCCTTAGTACCTGCGCACACTAGGCGACCAGGTCGCAACGGCCAAGTAACTAACTGCAGTGAAAATCATTGTAGTAAATAGCAGATAACGCACTAGGCCACGCGACCGGTCGTGTCGTTAAGTGCGTTATCTTCCATTGACAACATTAATTATACAGGATGAGTTTTTTAAAGTGTTTCAAGGCGATATCTCAAAAATGGTTTAAAATATTTTCATTAAATTTTGGTGGGTTAATAGGGAGATGGGGGAACATATTTTTGACATTTACCCCTTCTTTCTATTTTGATGGGTGGGGGTGGTAACTTTGGACTTTTAAATGGGATTATGTACTTTTGTTTATAAAATTCAAAACGTAAAAAACTGCGTATTTGTATTTTTTTTTATTACAATCCTGATAAATATGAAGAGTTATATTTTCATTTCTCGGGAAAAGAGATATCTGCAAACTTATTTTTAAAATTTGACTAAATTTAATGTAGAATTTTTATCTCTATCTATACATAGATAAAACTTGACATAGATAAATTTCGGAGTCTTGATTATGTTAATTTGCAAATTGTGCCAAATAAGCTCCAGAATGGTAAGAAACATTAATTTTCCACCTCTTATATTATTGGTTTTTACCTTGTCATACCAAGTGAAGGCGACACACATTTTCTGATTTTTAAAGCTTTATTCTCACAATTTTAAATGCATTTTTTAGGTATTTTTTGGATTTGACATACTTAAGATTCTGAAATTTACCTATGTCAAATTTTCTCCCATCTAATAACACAGGGCCTAATTTGGGGTTAAAAATTTTACATTTAAAACCTCATAACGTTTTCACTGTATAAAAATTTAAATTTTTCATAACGTGAATCTTATTTATTTTACAAGCAAAATTTTTTATTAGAAGTGGCATTTTTGCATATGTTGCAAATTTTGGCCCATTTGTCCTCTTCTAAACCCCGCGGATATACTGTATAAGTAAGTATTTAAGTAAAATAACAATTATTTGGAAACTAAGCTAAAATATTTGTATACCTCCTAACTTTTTAATATCGACTTATTAACAGTGACAGGACAAAAACTATCACAACCCTAGACTTAATTTAAACCAGTACTTAGTCTTCAAACGTGAGCTAATGAAATTAAATATTGTGTTACATTAATGTGCTGCACTCATGATATTTATATTTCCTTTTTGTAGTATTTCCAAATTACATTTTTATCATACGCTTTTTTAAGTTTGGGTCGTTTTATTCTATTTTATTTATTCAATTCCCTGTGCTCTATTTCAATTCAGTGTAAATAAAGAGTCTGCATAGTTGAAGACACAATAAATAAACACTGGTGATCTTCTCCATCCTGTTTTTGCCAAAAGCGAACTTTATTTGATCGAAATTCTTTTGTCTTTGTTTATGTGTAATTTTAAAACTTAAAGGATGTTTTATCAAATATTTAAAATATTTTATTTTTTTGCGTTTTAGGAAAGGATTTGTCGCAAGTAAGTATGCCAGTAGCACTAAATGAACCATTGAATGCACTTCAACGCCTCTGCGAGGAACTCGAATATTCTGAACTTTTGGATAGAGCAGCGACTACTGACGATCCCTATGAAAGAATGGTACATATTGCAGCTTTTGCCGTGTCCGCTTATGCCAGTACTTTAACTCGGGCTGGAAATAAACCATTTAATCCGCTTTTAGGAGAGACGTACGAGTGTATTCGAGAAGACAGAGGATTTAGGTATGTTTTATGTGCTATCATAGGAACTTTTATAATACAATGTGCCGGGAATTCGTCTTTAAGGGCTACACAAGACCAAACAGTGGCGGCTAAAATGTGGTATACAAATGTCTATAATTTTATACAGGTTGTGTTCGTTGGCTACTGTGACCGTGGCTGTAAGCGCAGCCCTATATATAATAATTAAAGGGTTGCAAACATATGTAATTCCAGGTCTGCATCGGTGGTACAAAGCGACGGTCGACGGCACGCCGGCAGGCGGCAGAGCGGCTATTTTTAGTTTCGCAGTAGCAAGCATTGGTGTTGCAGACAACATATTCAGAGTAAAAAACGTGTTAAATCGGCAGCTGAAGGTGCCTTATTGGGGCTTTATATATGATCTAATATTCGTATTAATATGTTGCAATATTCCTTTCCGCGTGCTTCAAAACGAACATTTGCGATCTTTTTGGAGAAAATATGTGCATAAGTGAGCCCTACCGTCCCTATCCTCGTATCAAAGAACGGAAAATACCATAAGGTCCGAATTAGATAATAAACACTTTGGATAACAGTTGATGAAGGTACAGATAAACAGGTTAAACTTATGGGTGAGACCTGGACATTCTTCCGTATGTCTGTATGTCACATTATTTCCTGAAGGCATTGCAATTTCGAACAGTTATAAAACTGCATACCCCGAAAAAGATTTAACTTTTTTTAGACCCTATTTTTAAAGTGAAAAGAAAAATTTGTACACATTGCAATGATAGCTGAGTGCATATTTAAGAATTTTGCTACCAATATTCAAAAATGTTAAAACCTTTTTGGATATGAAACACTTAGAAACATTGTATTGTGCCTTAGTTAAAACTCATTTGAATTATGGGATTTTAGGTTGGGGAGGAATAAGTCGAATTTTAGTGAAAAAAATAGAAGTATGTTGAAGTATTTCTAAAAATTATGTTTAATAAAGACTATTTTTATCCTTCAAAGGAATTATATTCAGAAGCAAGAAAAATGGACGTTAGGCAAATATATATTTATAATATTGTAGTATACGTTTTTAAGAATAAAAATCTAATACAATTTAAAAAACATAACCATGACACGCGTCATAAAAATGAAATTTCCATTAAACCAAAAATACATAAGTTTATAGCACAAAAGAATTATAAATATTTATGTTTTTATTTAAACGATTATTTACCAGTAAATATTAAAAGAATTATATCATTAAAAAAATGTAAAATTGAAATAAAAGCTTGGATATTAACAACAAAGGATTTAAATAAATTTTTGGAATTACTTTGATATTATTTTGTTTAATATAAAAATTATTTATTTATTTTTCTCTAAGGATCTCTCTTGTCCTAAAAAAGAAATTGTATGTATGTATTTGAATATATATTTTTTTCAATTGAATAATTTATAATTAAATAATGTAATGTTAAATATAAGATTTGCCCCCAACAAGTACGTCTTCGGTGGTTTTATCAAGTTTATTTATAATATACAATATAACATATTTAAATTGTAATTAATTTAAATAAACTTTATTATTATTATTATTTAATTCAAAATATATAAAATTATCTTGGAGATTTGTTGGTAATATCCGAAGAAACAATTACATTCGGCAAATTTTCCTACCGGAACTTTTTGTATAATTCGTAAACCTTTTTAGTGAATCTCTGTGTTAAATTTTAATAATCATAATTACATCTAAATTCTTTGTTAAAACTATTCATTCTCTTCTTAGATTTATAGCTGAACAAGTATCTCATCATCCACCAATCAGTGCCTGTTACGCAGAGAGTCCAAATTTTACTTTTTGGCAAGATGCCAGAATTAAAACTAAATTTTGGGGTAAAAGTATGGAGTTTCAGCCAGTTGGTAATGTCCATGTGTTGTTGCCAAAAACGGGCGACCTTTACACTTGGAATAAAGTAACTACCTGTGTTCACAGCTTATTTAGTAATCAGAGATGGGTTGATCAGTATGGCGAACTAAAGATAGATAATGGTAAAATAACTTGTAAATTGACGTTTTCCAAAGCTAGCTATTGGTCATCAAAACGCCATGAAGTAAGTTGTTTCTAAAACAATAATATTTAAAAATAAAAAGGTAGTTGAGGGTGATTATTTTAAATTGATCATAAAGGTTTATTTTGTAAGTAACCCCACAAAAAAAAGCAATGACGGAAAGATCTGGTGATCGCGGTGGCCATCTTGCAGGTCCGTTGGTTCCTATCGATTTTTAAGGAAAATTATGGGCAGACGCCCTTTCCATGTTCCTGGTCGCATTCTTATCGTTGACCCTTTTAGGTTGTCGGTGCGGTTTATGATGAGAACGGGAAACCTGTTCGACGTTTGTTTGGTAAATGGTCGGAATCAATTTATTGTGGGATAGCTCCATCGGCCAGATGTATTTGGAGAGCTGGAAATCTTCCAGAAAATTACGAGCATTACTATGGTTTTACCAGGTTTGCCATTGAATTAAATGAATTAGAACCGGATGCATCGTCTTATCCCCCTACGGATACGAGGTAACATCTTTTGATAAATTGTTACTATCATATCTGGGTTGTTTTTGTAAGGAAAATAAGCGAAAAGCTACAAATGATTTCTCAAAATTTTTTTTTAAAGATTTACTTTCAAGATCATCTCGGAAGATATAGTTTTTCTGTTTTCAGCTTTTGTCAATTTATTTAGGTCAATAAAAGGCACCAATTCAGCACCCAGAGTTAATGTTATTCGAAATTTAAAAAAAATCCCCTATTAAATTGCATTATTTACAATAGGTGTCAAGTCCACTGTGTATGTTTTAGATTTAGACCAGATCAAAGAGCACTGGAAGAAGGAGACCTTAACAAAGCTGAAACATTAAAATTACAGCTGGAAAACGCGCAACGCGAAAGGCGGAAAGAAGAGATGAGCTGAATATCAAATATATAGCAAAATGGTTTTCAAACCCAAGAGATGATATATGGGAGTATAATGGAAAATATTGGGAAACGCGTGAGAAGCCAGGTTTTAGTAACTTACAGTTTCAGTCCCTGTGGTGACAATAATCCATAGATTTAGGGATACATTTGTTGTTGGTATAAGTAGAAATTGTTAATAAATTTACAGTCTTAAACACAGTCAAGAACCTGTTAGCCTGTTACTAATGAAGCTTTAATAGTTGGCCATGTTTTTTAGGATCAATAAGTTAATTATTTGTAAATAGAAAAACACTTTTAAATTATTTATTTACATTAAAAAAATTTTATTCGTTAAAAATTTTCAGCTAAAAGCTTGTTGCACAATATAGATATTTTAATTGTATTAAAATAAAATTATTAAAATATGACATGAGTTTAATATTTTCGCGAGGAGTCACTTTTTGTGTTTTTTATCTTTGGACAGCCCACGGTGGTGTGACCCAAAAAAACATTTTTTTAAATCAAGGAAAAAGTTCTAAGAACTCTCGTGAAAACCGCACTTTTCTACTCAAAATAATAACGGAGGTAAAAATAGTGTGGTTCGACTTGTGACGTCACACCGGCTAATTGGCAAGACGTGTGCAGAGTTTACGTTTTATGCAATCGTTAAACCGTCTTCTATAGTGTCGTATTGTGGCACTTCACTGTAATTCGGTCATTGTGTGTATGTGTTCAGAAAGCAATTAGTAGGTACTTGTTTCATTCGTAAGTGTAGCGGTAGATGCGCCGTAGCTTAGAACTCCGGGAGGGACATCCCGACTGCCACCGACTTTCCCTGAATCTACAGTAAAAACTTTAGTTGTAATTTTGTCCCCATAGAATTCTTTCCTCGGGTCCGAATTATCCCAACCAGGTCCTTAAGGAGTACGCGTGTGAGTAGCTCCCGGGCTTCCTTATCTTTCCAGGTGCCGTTCGATCGTTCGTGTAATATCGAGGATTATGAATCCGGCTTGGAAAGAATCGCTGGAGGAGGCCCTACCTAATTCTTTTCCTGAGTCCATGTCATGCATTTCTATTAGTCCGTAAATTTATATTTTCAACTACCTTAAAAAATCGGTCAAGTGCAAGCTATACTTGCACAATTAGTGTTCCGTTAACCTGAGCAAACCTTGGCCGCCCGATCTCCGTCCATCTGCCGCGTTACCCGACGCCGACGGCACCAGCACCGTATCACATTGCGTATGCGCGGAGCTGAGAGCCAAATTAATTTTTAAAAACGTGTAAGGACAAAAGTTGTTCCTCACATCGTGAGAATATTTTTTGTCGAAAAACGTTTTCTCTAAAACCGATGGTTTCGCAGTTATAAGGAAAGAAACAATTAAATTGTTTATAACAATTGACCGCGCTAGAATTTTTTAATCCTGATAATTTTCGCTCAATCTACACCTAATTCTTAATGTTCATGATTTTTTTCAGATTTTTCTGAGCGATCCTTCTGGTGATAAGGGTGGGAGACAGCATATATATATATATATATATATATATATATATATATATATATATATATATATATATATATATATATATATATATATACGAGCCCTGTCTCAGTGAAGTTGGCCCAACTATCAAAACTACGTTTTTTATGAAATTTGTCATATTAGCGAAAACGTATTAAAAACTAAAATGTATTTCTGATAACATACGAGATTTTCATTTAATATTAGCCTAAAATACTACATTTTTTTGTAACGGAGAAAAAAATATCTTACAAATCCAAAGAAACTGTCGATTAATAAAAATCAACGAAACCAAATAGCAGAAAATCACCACTGCGTTACATCGCCTTTTCGACTGATTAGTGCTTCGATACGTCTTAGCATAGTGTCAACTAATGTTTGGCAGTCATCTGATGTAAAGCTGTTCCAAATTTCTTGGAGACGGGTTCGCAATTCTGGAACGGTTCTTGCGGGATTCGATCGGAGCATTTTCTGGAACGGTTCTTGCGGGATTCGATCGGAGCATTTTCTGGAACGGTTCTTGCGGGATTCGATCAGAGCTTTTTCTTCATGATATGCCAAAATGTTTCAATCAGCGATAGATCTGGACTACTCGGCGTCCATTTTAAAACTGGAATATTGTTTTCTAACATCCAATCTTTTACTTTTTTAGCCGTATGGAAAGCGGCACCATCTTGTTGGAAGATACATTCAATATTGTTTAAAAGCATTTGTTCAATTTGGGGTGTTAAGTTATTTTGAAGCACATTAATGTAATTATCAGCATTCATAATACCTTCGACAAAGTGTAAGTTTCCCACTCCACTTGCTGACATGGATCCCCAAATCATAACAGAAGCCGGAAACTTAACTTTTTTTTAAGACAGTCATTATGAAATGCTTCTTCCTTAGTTCTTATGACACGACTCCTACTATCAACAACGGATACTTCAAATCTGGCTTCATCGCTCCAAATTATGGTCTCCGAACCAATGGAACTCCATTATTTGGAGTAATGAAGCCAGATTTGAAGTATGCGTTGGTGATAGTAGGAGTCGTGTCATAAGAACAAAAGAAGAAGTATTTCAGAATGACTGTCTTAAAAAAAGTTATGTTTCGGGCTTCTGTTATGATTTGGGGATCCATGTCAGCAAGTGGAGTGGGAAGCTTACACTTTGTGGAAGGTATTATGAATGCTGATAAGTACATCAATGTGCTTCAAAATAACTTAACACCCCAAACTGAACAAATGCATTTAAACAATATTGAATGTATCTTCCAGCAAGATGGTGCCGCTTGCCATACGGCTAAAAGAGTAAAAGATTGGATGTTAGAAAACAATATTCCAGTTTTAAAATGGACGTCGAGTAATCCAGATCTATCGCCCATTGAAACCTTGTGGCATATCATGAAGAAAAAGCTCCGATCGAATCCCGCAAGAACCGTTCCAGAATTGCGAACTCGTCTCCAAGAAATTTGGAACAGTTTTACATCAGATGACTGCCAAACATTAGTTGACACTATGCCAAGACGTATCGAAGCAGTAATCAGTCGAAAAGGCGATGTAACGCAGTGGTGATTTGCTGCTATTTGGTTTCGTTGATTTTTATTAATCGACGGTTTTTTTGGATATGTAAGATATTTTTTCTACTAGCGTGCGCAATTCACCGTTTTCCCGCACTCATTTTGTCTCTGAAAGACTAAGTTTCCCGCACCGTGCGGGAAAATTTTTCCCGCACCGTGCGGGAAAATTTTTCCCGCACTGAGTGCGGGAAAATATTTTTTAATGTTTTATATTGAAATAAAATTTTGGTGATGTATGAATAATATTATTATGAAGTCTTAGAGGAGTCCATCAAACAGAAAAAAGATATGTCCAACAAAATTCTCAATATCAGTCAAGCTATTCCAACGACTTCCAGTTGCATCTTAGAAACATCCACGTCCCTAGATATTGCACCGGGTCCCAGTAGCGTCCATGAAAGTTCAACACCTCTGTCTCTTCAAACTTCCACTATGCAGAATCAGTCAACTTCAACCTCTCTAGCTTCAGCAATTAATTTACACAGTGCATCCAATTGTACTTTTACGATAAATATATATAATAAGTAATAAGTAAACATTATATACCTGTTATTTTTTGTTTATTAAAAAATAATAAACTTTGTAAAAATGATGTTGGTTTTTTTAACGCTAGTAGAAAAAAATTTGATCCTAACTCATGCGGAAAGGCACTTTCCCGCACTCGACTGCTTACCCGAACTCCGCTTCGCGTCGTTCGGGTAACGGCAGTCGCTTGCGGGAAAGTGACTCTTTCCGCACTTGTTAGGATAATAACTATTTTCTCCGTTACAAAAAAATGTAGTATTTTAGGCTTATATTAAATAAAAATATCGTATGTTATCAGAAATACATTTTAGTTTTTAATACGCTTTCGGTAATATAACAAATTTCATAAAAAAACCTAGTTTTGATAGTTGGGCCAACTTCACTGAGACAGGGCTCGTATATATATATATATATATATATATATATATATATATATATATATATATATATATATATATATATATAGTTAAGTATGTTTGGAATTAGCTGGAGAACTACTGTTTCATCTTCCTCGGTGTCTAAGTTGTTAAAAGACACCACATCGACTCATCAGAGGCATGCATGAGCATTTCTGCTCCCTTATAAATCCACAGTTCTTGCCTATAAAAGACAACCTGAAAGTTTTGAAAGGTAGAAGTTCTTGAGATTGCTCTCTGAGAAATGTCATAGGGATCCTTATCCTTATATATATATATATATATATATATATATATATATATATATATATATATATATATATATATATATAGTTGAATTCGTGCTTCAATGAGCTTTCATTTGACACCATACACGATGCCTTTAAATTTTTTTTCCATTGCCCTATTTACCCCCCGAAATTAACCCCTCAGAATCAAAATTTAACTTTTTATACTTCACTTCTAAAATTGGGCCACCACGCTTTATTTCTGTGACAAATTTCAAATTTTTACATGGAAAGTTTCAGAGAATATCGCCTGTGACAGACAGACGGACACCGAAGTTATTTCACGGAACACTAAAAAGGTTATTTTGAAGAGAAACAACAACAAAACCTCAATACATTTATTGAACCCTTCTGCATCAACAGATTTAAGGTAATTTAGTAATAATAATGTTTACTATTGCCAAACGTTAAATAAGTTGATGCAAATTAATTAAAAATCTATAACAAAAATATAATCTGAATATAATATAATCGTGTTTTACACATATTTACAAAAAATTTAATATATAATTATCATTTCTATAATAATACACAACAAAGCAACGCTATAAAAATCATGAATAATTTATTAATACTTGGGACTTAACTTTGATCCTTGCGTACGTATTGGTCGATGTAAAAATTTAATCACATTCTTATTTTAGTTTTTTAGTGGATCAAGACTTTCCAGAGAAAAATCGTCGTTACCAAAACTGATTCCTCGTGTAAAGCCGGCCTAAAAATAAAATCATATTTTGTTTTAAATAAGCACTGTTTTGTCGGACAAATTTCCAAAAAATTACTGATAATTTTCATTGCACTTGTTATATTACTATTGATTATTACCTTCATTTCCATTATTCTTTTATCCAGCAGCACAATTGAATTTTCAATCTCCTGTGATGTAGCCGAAGTTCCTCCAAAATCGCCCATTTCAAATGGATCTATTTTGGCACTTGAAATACTAAAAATTATAAATATTAGATTTGTCTTTATAAGTTTCTTTAAGTCCTTACTATTAAAATCGAGATAAAAACAAAGCGAAGAAGTCTAAAAATAAGATAATAAAGTTTGATAAACAAACCTGTTTGGTGCACTTGGTGTGGACGCAGAATGTAGCAAATTGTCAGATCTTAGGTTTGGATCAAGATTTACGTTTAATGAAAGATTATTCCTCTTCGCTGGTTTTGGAGGTGGGGCAACTGAAATAAAGAAAGTCGTTAATATTGAAGACATGCCTGTAAAGGCTTTGCCTTGCACAATAAAAGGGTTTTGTAAATGTTTTATTTTCGATTAGTAAATCCATAAAAGTAAAATAGTATTGGGAAGTAAGTACTTAATAATAACAATAATAATAATAATAAAGTTTATTTAAATTAATTAAACTTCATTATTATTATTATTATTAAGTATATCTTACTTGATATTTGTACATTTTTTAACCCTATATGAATATATACGTTGTTGTCTGTTGTAACACACAACTTAAAAATACATACAGCAAAACGTTTAGGTTGATTCAAATTCACATAACAATGCAGATTACAATATTACTTAGTTACAATTATAAAACTTTTACTGTGCTTTTTATTCACACTAAAATATCCTTATTTCCAGTCATTTATTCTACACAAAATTATCTTAAAATTTCAGAAACCTATTCAAATCGAATAAAAGCTTTTTGGCAAAGGACATTTACATGTACCCATAACATAAAAGTGTTGACAAGTCGAAATAAATTTGTATTTTTTAAAAAGTTCATTCTTGGATAAGCTATTGAACAGTGTTCAGACAGTCTCAGTATTAAAACACTGATTACATATTGGCACACATAGTATATACAGTGAGAACGTAAAGGTTAAAATAAATTGGTTTAAAATTCAGGTATTTTTTTCTTAGAAAATCTCTCAAGTTTTGCTTTAGGTGCGCATTGTTTTAACTAAATTTGATGTATACCGGGCAGAGGTGTCAATCCTAGGATCCCGAAATCCCAGAGTATAAACCGGACTCGGAAATCCCGGGATCGATAATGATTAATCTCAAAATGTTCTTTAACGACACCGGTATCGATATAAAAGACACTGAAGGTATGGATAAGCGAAGTTTTGGAAAAAAGTTACTTTTTTAAAGTAACCATTACCAGTAATCATGACCTCTGTGTATTGGTGTCTAGAGTTAGACAAATAGTTTGAACATTTAGAAAATCGCCAACCTAAAATGATATACTACAAAAGTATATAGAAAATAATCATGGGAAAGAGCTAAACGTTATATTAGATTGCAAAACGAGATGGAGCAGCTTACTTGACATGCTCGAGCGTTTTACACTATTAAAATTCCATAAAAAAGATCTTATTGATCTAAACATTACACCAATTTTGGATTCAGAAAGTGAAGTTCTCAAAGGCGTTGTAAAAGTTCTCCAGTCAATAAAAATTACAGTTAAAGCCTTATGCCGCCGCGATATGGATTTATATAAAGCAGATGCGGCAATGAAGTCCATGTTGAAGGAATTATCCAGAATTAAAACATCACTCAGTACGGAACTGCAAGAGTCATTGAGACCAACTTAAGCAATGCAGAAACTTTTATTCTGACATTCTCTGTTATCTCAAAAATCCCGACATTCTAAATTCTGAACCAGAAGACTGCTTCAAATCAAATATTTCCCTCATTAAATCTAAATTGGAAAAACTTTTAATCAGACTAGACACAGATAACCAAAGTGAAATCAGCTACGAAGATGACATTCCCATTGCAGAAATTCTGGGAGCTTCTGCTCAGAATTCCCTGCTTTTTTTGTTTCATGTTTGAATTCTACGTAAAATTTCTATCATATTTCATGTATCATAACCCTATATCTAAATTGAACCGTTTTTGAAAGTTTTTTATACCGTCCAGTGCGTGAATATCTAAATACAGTTTTTCCTTCGCGATGGCGATGGATTGGTCGACCAACGGGGTCCAATACAATGGCCGGCCAGGTTTAACCCCCTAGATTTAACCCCCCTAGATTATATTCTGTGGGGCTACCTCAAATCCAAAGTGTACGTCAATAGACTAAGTTATGTTGACGACCTGAAAAACCGAATAAGGCAAGAAATTAGATTAATAGAACCTCAAGTAGTTCAAAATGTTCTGCAATAATTCGAAGATCGTCTCGGGTATTGCCAGGACGTTGGTGAAGGTTAATTCCAACATTTGTTCAAAATTATTTTTCCACAAGTTTGCTATTTATTCTTTTAAAGCTACACTGTCTTTTTTTCAAACTGTTCAATTTAGATATAAGGTATGATACATGAAATATGATTGGCATTTTACGCAGAATTCAAAAATGAAATAAAAAAGAGGTTTCTATTTAAAAAAAAATAAGTGTGACATGATATCTTCTTTTTGGGTCACCCTGTATACATAAAATTTGGTTTAAACAATGCGCACCTAAAATAAAACTTGACGTGTCCGAGCGGTTTTCTAAGAAAAAAAACGCTTGAATATTAAACGAATTTATTATAACGTTTAGGTTCTCACTGTATATCTAATACATATACAGGGTGTTTCAAAAACATGTGTCATCGCTCAAGGAGACATTCCTTGTAGGAAACTAAGGCAAAAAGTTTATATAACCATGGGTCCGCAGATGCTTCGTTTCAAAGATACAGGGTGTTAAATTTTTAATTTTTTTCCAGTTTTTCCAAAACATTTTCAAAATGGCTTCATCAATTTTGACGAAATGTACACTGTGTAAAGTACTTAAATTAAGCATAATTCTGACCATGAAAATATTTTGACAGGTCCTCCAGGGGCATACATATGAGAAGACGGTACAATATTTTTCCAATAAAAACATGTACGCCACTGATTTTTTCACATTTTCTTATATCGGTCAAATAGTATGTTAAATTCTTAACAAAACTTATCTCTTCATATTTTTTCAGTTTTCATTTCGTTTAGGAGATAAATGTAATTTTATTAACCGTCTTACTGGTTTAGTTTTCCCAACCAGCGGTTTTAACATGTAAAGACCATTTAAAAATTGAACGTCCTGTATCTTTGAAACAAAGCATCTGCGGACCCATGTTCACAAGAACTTTTTGCCTTAATTTCTTTCAAAGAACCTTCCTTATGGCACATGTTTTTTGAAACACCCTGTATAAAGCATGTTATTTAATTTACTTTTTTTGCATGAACTAATGTATTAACAATAACTAACGAAATATGTCACGAATTTGAGCTGTAATTGCGTTTTCGTGCTAACCAGTGGGTACCACCAAAGAAAATACGTAGTATTATTTTTTTGGTACCACTGACAACCTGCTGTTTCCCTTTTCGAGATAAGCACGATTTTAATTATTTATTTGCACAGTATGAATTAAATGGGCAAAGTATGGTTTCTATTTCAGGGTTCCTATACGACTTTTAATTGGAACCTTTAGATTTTTATTTATTCCTGTTATGTTTGGTGTAGAGGTATATTTAATAAACAACTTAGCCGGCGATTTCTTCGATAAAATGCCGCTCAATATCGTCCATGGTACTACAAATAAAAGAAGATATGTAATCGCCCAGGTAGGCGTGGCCATTTATGTCACGCCGTGACCAATTCCACGATATTTTGTAAACGAAAAACGTCTTTTTTAAGATCGCGTTGTGTTTTCAACTATTTTTTGGTGTTTTGATGTTACTTTTAGGAGTTTAAAAGTAAAAATGAGATGTGCTGTGTATGGTTGTGATGTGGACAATCAATCAATCAATGTAATCAATGTATGTATTTATCCCTTTATTTATATGATTATTTAAAATCATATACTATAAAATTTGTATTATAAGCAGGAGGCAAAGTATATTGCCCATAGAATTTATATAAAATCGCCTTTAACTAACGTAAACTCTATATTGCGCGTTATAAATTTCAAAAATAAGTCACGGCGTGACGTCATGCGCGAACCCGCACGAATTTGACACGGTTTGGTATCACACCTTCTTTTATTTGTATCATGAATATCATCCTGACGTATCAGCATTATCGGCCGACTCGAGAGCGACCGAAAAGATACAGTCGGCCGACAATGTTGCCACCGATTGTATCCAAGTCTGTACATGGCTTTAGATCAGGGCATATGTTTGTATGATTTTTTCTTACTTCTATTAGTACTATCACCTCCCGAAGTCCGGTACACTTATTTTTCACACCCTGTATAATGACGATTTTCTTTATGTAGGCTTATATTTTAGATCTATGGTTTCGCTTTAAAATGACGCCGGAATATTTTTTTTGTAAGAAATCGGAAATGTGAATTTTGAATCTAGATCTCTTTTTCAACTATAGCAGTCTCATTACATAGTATGTCCACAGATATCTGTGCTAATGATATCCTGAATTGATAGTAAATAAAAAAAGAAAATGGTGTATTTTTTGGAAAATGCAGTTTTTAAACTAATGAAATTGTAAGCACAATATCTTATGTCTTCCTTCGGCTTAAATACGCTCGTGAACCTTACTTAAATCAATTACTGTTTTTTTTTTGCATCTGCTTCTTGTTGCATAAATTGTATTAAAGAATAAATGATTTTACGGCTTTGGCCCTTTAACACTCGGCTTTCAACTTTGCTCTTAAAAGGCATTATTATAAATTTATAAAAGATAAAACGTAGGTACTACTTTTGTCGCAGACTGTACAGATGTGTGTGGTACAAAGGCATGAAGAATAATGAGATCCCTAGTAGCCCCGCCCACATAGGTGATTCTAGACCTCTATTTTTGGGGGGGCTTAAGCCCCCGGTTTACATATTTGGGGGGGCTTAAGTCCCTGGTTTATATATAGGCGGCTAGGTCACTCAGTTGGATTTGGGGGGGCTTAGCCCCCCCAAGCCCCCACCTAGAAACGCCTATGCCCGCCCACCTGTTTACTGCTCACCCCAAGGTCAAGACTCATGCTAGAATGCATGACCTGTATGTGTGTGTGTGCAATTTTTAAGTAACATTTTCGTGCAGTATCAATTTTTTGGTTAAGTTATGAATGAATTGTGCCCTGTACCCGTTGCTATGTTTTAGTACCTTAGAAAACTTAAAATTACATAATATTATGTGAACATAAAGAAGATTGTTTAAATAAATAGGTATAAATAATTAACATAATCAAAACATCATTATTAGCAAGGAATTTACCCACGGAAAATTGCGATAAATTGTTGACACTAAAACAGGTTTGATTTTATATAAATAGACATATTATATAGGAAAATCAGCATAGTAAATTAATTTTATAGTATTTTTTCCAAGAATATTACCAGTTGTTTTTATTAATGCTGTCGTGTGGAAAAGCAATGTTTCGCTGGTAAGTTTTCTTTCTGTATTCGTCAGTAAACCAGACTAAACCAAAATTTTTCATAGGTGGCTGTCATTACTTTTGTGTACGTACGTATACGCAGCAAAAAAGAAGCGTAGGTACCTTTTAAACAATAAATATTTCAATTTACAATTCTAAATTTCTACAAATTTCATTTCCTAAGAAGTACCACCTTCAATTTTGTTTTTACGTTGTCATGATCGAATTGGGTTGGTGTGTTAAATAGTGTAAGCTTTTCTTACCACTTAAAAATACTAATGTAAATAAAGACAAAAATTAAGGTCCTCTATTATTCCTATTGAATTATTGTATAGGATTCTATCATTTAGAATGACAGTAATTGAAATTTTACAAAGACAATAACAATGTTGGTGTGGGCCCGTATTCCCTTACTAATAATCCTATTTTTGAACGTGAAAATTAAGTTCGTATTCGAATTCATTCGTATGCCGTGGTATATCATTTGAAATGCGGATTTCATGTGTGGCTGGTGTGATAAAACTGTCAAAAAATTAGTAAAATGGCAAGTTTAAATGATTTAATTCATTTAAATGCAATTGAAGTGATAGAAGACGCTAAAAGATTGGCTAATAGCAGGCGCGGCCCGTGAAATTTTAAAGTTGTATATCTCTGTTGCTACTTATGGGATCCATGCCAAGTTCAGGTTTTTTAATAGTGAGCCTACTAGGAATGTTTTTGTAAAAAAAATATTTTGTGATTTGCGAAAAAAACGTTGAATTTTTAAATTGACCCACCTGGGAAAAAAATTAACACGCTTAGGTATTTTATTTATTATTTTTTCTAAACAAATTTTATATCATCTTGTCGGCAATTCTTAAATTTTAAGAGAACGAAATGTGTTAGTAGAAAGTTATAGTCATTTGATTTTTTTTAAATTATATTTTAGGTTTAAAAAAATTCACATGACTATAACTTTCCACTAACGCATTTTTTTCTTTTAAAATTTAAGAATTGTCAACAAAACGATGTAAGATTTGTTTAGAAAAAATAATAAATAACATACCTAACCGTGTTAATTTTTTGCCTAGGTGAGTTAATTCAAAAATGCAACTTTTTTCGCAAATTACAAAATATTTTTTTTACCAAAACATTCCTAGTAGGTTCACTATTAAACCACCTGAACTTGGCATGGGTCCCATAAGTAGCAACGAGATATACAACTTTAAAATTTCACGGCCTGCGCCTTGCTAATAGGCCTAACAGGATCTACAAGCAGTTTATCGTTTTACATAAAATGATTACGTTGTACAATACTACAACTGCTAATCTAAAAAAATGCTAAATTCATTCGAACATGGTCGAATGCGAACTAATTCGTGTGACCTCGAAAATATGAGCCCTGTTGAAGGAATCTGTTTTTTTTTACCAAACCATTTACAAAAATTAGAAAAAGTCTGAATTTGGAAAATCTCATTTGTGCTATACAAAATAAAAACTAATAAAAAAGACCTTTAGTATTACTATTTCGGCGTTTAAAATAACAAACTACTTACTTAAAGGAAGGTTGGTCGTACTATGGTCCACGTTGATTTCGAATGATCGCGGATTGAAGTCTTCTGGATCAAATTCATTTAACAGTAAACCTTCTAACTTAGTTCCAACAGCTGGTATATTTTCGGAAGCACGGGGTGGCACTGGCGGTGCTAAAATTATAATTCTATATTAAATCAAATAAAGTTAAATTCTATAGATTTTCTATCAAAAAACAATGTCCGCTAGAAGGCGTCGCAGTCAAGAAAAAGAAAATGTTGACACTGCCACCAATAATCTCGGGCAGTATCTTGAAATAAAAAAATAGTGGATCTCTTCAGTAGTCATCTGCCCCATGTATTGCATATGGTGCCATGATGGCCTACTACAAACAGGCACTAATATCACTTTCAACAGGACGGAGCCTAATAAATGGCGCGTATGACAAGAACTGGTGTAATTAGGATTACTCCCATTTGGGCATGAGAGGATATTTCTTCTTTATCTTTGAATTGAAAACATAGCAATAAGGTCGGGTATCGCCTTTATACCATAGTTAAGCAGGGGTCATACGAGAAATTTTAGTAATGTGTAGAAAAGTTACCTATCACTATTAATACAAACAGGTTTCATAATTCCAGTTGTGAAACCAAACAAAACTTTTATGCTGGTTCTACAGGAAAAACTGGGAAAGAACTGTGTTCCTGGTGGGTCACAGATTGATCAAAACATGATGAGCAAGGTGTTATGTTTGTTTGACCAGCGCTAACAGTTGGTATTGACCAAATCGAGCAGAAGAGCAGCAGCACTGACACTGAAGATACCCTTGAGAACCTAACAAGGAAGCGAAGTACCTTAAGACGCGTATTGGTTCGTGAATATTCAGAGATTTAGGGTCACCTGAAACTGAACCGTTTAACAAACATGGGGTCAAAGTATGCTATCGGGCCTCATCCCATCGTTGCTGCCTCAAGAGTTGTTGGTAATAAAAAATTATCAGACGTACATGGACATAAGTTTGCAAAAGGTTGGACCCAGGCTTGACGAATGAGGCAGTCCGAGAATCACATATTAGGCCTGAGAGTGCACCTTATAGAAAGACTTTCTTCATAGTATAGAGGAAAAGATCTTAAAATTAGAGCTGTGTATTGATGGAACATTACCACCGTAAACGGTATCTCTGCAGAATTAGGAACGGTGGCGATTCCTAATGCAGATGGTATCTAGAAGAGCATGATACAGTCTCCCACATTTTTGGGGACTGCCTGGTACTCAATAAGTCAAGAAGAGAATAATTTCGGCAAAACAATGTTTACATGTAAGGATATTAAGCAGATTCAACCAACGAGGCTGTTTAAATTTGCAAAGAGGATTGGTCTTTAGGGTCTAAGCATTTACAGTCACTATAATCACCACTGATCATTAATTTATATCAGGGTTATTTTACATTTGTTATCTGAAGATTTAAAAATTGTATAAGTTGATATTAGTATGATATTTTATTCTAAGACAGAATCTCCGTACAATGTATGTCCTTTTTAGCTAATAAAACCATCAATTCTTGTTTTTTACTTACCAATTCCATTTAAATCGATAATATCTACTAAATTATCCGTAACAGTATGACCATTCTTTTGACTTGAGGGAGAGTTTGCTTCCTTGTGTTTTGAACCTGAATCAATATCGAATATATGCTTAAGTTCTTTCTTTCTTAAATATTGCTCAATCTCAGATCTAATACTGGCTATCTGACTAATTTCTAGAAGTCTTTGTTTATAAATATTCGCTTCTTGTTCCAATCTTTTAATTTTTTGCTGTATAACCATTGCTTTTCGTTGGGCTTCTAAATCTTTTCCAGACGTTTCCAGAAACCTCCTATAAGCTAATTCAAAAGCTTGCCCTATTGTTAGAGTAATTTCTTCTGCCAATTTGTCGGAAATAAAGACAAAGCATTCGTGCTTTTCTTCAGATTCATCTTCTGAAACAAAATTTAATTACATGTGTATTTAAAAAAAGCACAATCAAAATTTCGTCTTTCTGATTATCTAGATGTTCTGAAGAATCAATATTCACCAAAAATAAATTATTTTAAAAATAGACCAATAATAATACGCAAACCTGTTGGCACACTATACTGAAATTTTTCCAGAAGTACAGTGTGGTTTTTAAATGTTATTACGAAGAACTATCTTTTAAACTACCCCTTTTGGGGAACACTATTTGATTAAGGGGAGCTTACAGGAAGTATGCTTTGATTTATTTTATTTTAGAACAACTTGTGATAAATTTACCTTGAGTATTTTGCTTCGCAATAAACGAGAAAAACCTCTTTTCACCCTTGTCATCAGCACAGTATGAAATCTGATGAAGAGGGAACTGATGAAGAATAGTATGTGTTCGAGGCTCCTGTATAGCAACACCATCAATACTTATTGTTAATTCTACCTTTTTCGTTTTGGCTCCTGTTTCACTTTTTCGAAGCTGTTGTGAAAACTTAAGTTTGCGTATGGCTTCTTTGACTACTTCTATTCCTGCAAGGAGATGTGTTTATGAAAAAGCAGTGCAGTAGCAATGGATTTCTTGAATATAACAAAAGTATTAAAATTTATTTTACCACCAATGAGTAAAGTCATCAACTGTACCAAAAGCTTATTTTCCGCCCAAGGAGGTAGACCGACGATATGTTAAATGTTTTATCGCTTTGCCCAAATAAAATTTTTTGCTCGCTCCGTGCAAATAGGTATGAAGTCGATTTTGGAACTCACTTCTCACATTTTCGAGAATGGCAGGTGATACTTCTTGGTAGAATTCCAAAATCGACTTTAGTACTGCCAAGAAGTTCATGGTGGTCATTTTGAACAATTTTTAAAGTAATAAGAAAAATAAAGGTACAGGGTCTTCCAACGAGGACTGAACAGGGGCTCATTTTTGAGCTTCCTTGTATTTAAAGAAAAATCTAAAATAGCCAATCGATGTACTTTTTCCTGCAGAATTCAAAAATGAAACCAAAAATTTATTTGAACCAGAAACAAAAGAGTTACGCTATGGATAAGGTGTTTTTTAAATGGAACATAGCTTTTTTTATACGATTTTCGGAACGAGTGATTTTTTTTATGTCCGTTCTGATTAAAATATTTAATATTGTGACAGCTATTTTTATTAAATTTTAATGTTTTATCCAGTATAATTTAACTTCAACCTGTTTGAAACACACACTAGGTAATAAAGGTAAAATCACCTTGAAATCCTTCAAAGTCAAAAAATTTGACAAATTTACTATACCTAATATTGCCGAAATGAAATATTCATTAGATGAGAGATTGCAGATTGTTATCTTGTTCTACAAATGCCAAGAAAATGCAAGAGAAGCAAGGAGAAGATTTATTGCAAATTTTCACAGAAATATATCCGTATTTGTAGAACAAGATAACAATCTGCAATCTCTCATCTAATGAATATTTCATTTCGGCAATATTATAGTAAATTTGTCAAATTTTTTGACTTTGAAGGATTTCAAGGTGATTTTACCTTTATTACCTAGTGTATGTTTCAAACAGGTTGAAGTTAAATTATACTGGATAAAACATTAAAATTTAATAAAAATAGCTGTCACAATATTAAATATTTTAATCAGAACGGACATAAAAAAAAATCACTCGTTCCGAAAATCGTATAAAAAAAGCTATGTTCCATTTAAAAAACACCTTATCCATAGCGTAACTCTTTTGTTTCTGGTTCAAATAAATTTTTGGTTTCATTTTTGAATTCTGCAGGAAAAAGTACATCGATTGGCTATTTTAGATTTTTCTTTAAATACAAGGAAGCTCAAAAATGAGCCCCTGTTCAGTCCTCGTTGGAAGACCCTGTACCTACTTAAATTTATGTTTTTTTCACGATTTTTAATTTTTATAGGCTTGTCATTTAAAAACGAATAAAGATACGGACCTCGGGTTTGCAGTAAAATACTTTTTTTGGAGACCTTTAAAATGAGGTATCACATGGCATAGATTTGTATTTAAAATTTTTGACCTTCCCTAGCGTCGCCCCTCAAGGCGGTTAAAAAATTAAATTACATAAAAAAGTAGATTTATTAACCAATAAGATACACCTAAAATTTGGTGTCTCTATATGTACTAATAGCAAAGATATTTGCTCATATTAAGACTTTTTGGACACCTTGTATATATTGCACACGGTGGGAATGAGTATCCTATCGGAGGGGAAAGACACAACCTGAGCAAAGAGACTTTTCTTAAAGATGTTTTTGTATGTTAGTTATTGTTTATTTAAAAATTACTAACAAGTTTTCAGTGGAAAAACTCGCAAGAAAAGAACACTGATATTTTTTAGGAACATAAAAAATTAGCTGATACACATACAGACTGTAATGTACGACCTTTAAAGGTATCTATATACCAAAGTTAAATTTATACCGGGTGATCGCCAAAGGTGACTTGCCCCTATATCTGTTGCGATAAAGAAATGAAACTGGATTGGTATGATTAGGGCATAATTTTACATTTTTAGACATAACGAACAACTGATGGTTACTTCTGGCAAGTGATTTGGTTTTGGTTTTTACTATATAACCGAAAATATACTAGGGGTCTCATTTAAAAACCAAAAGTTAGGGTCATTTCTGGTCAAACCGGAAGTAACCAAAAGTTGTTTGTTAAGTCTAAAAATGTAGATTTATGTTCTATAGGTGGTATCCACCAAGTTTCATTTCTTCATTGCAAAAAAAATAAAGAATAGGGGTAATCCTTCTTTGAGAATCACCCTGTATATCTGAAAAGTCAAAAGCAATACTCGAGAAAGGTAGGTACTTATTTTTTTGCAAATACTTACGTGGGACGTTAATCTATTGTTTAGCAGTCAATTGTTTTCAAAGGAATTACCAAATGAAATTCTTTTATATAAAATGAGTGTAGTAAAATCTATATTGTGTTTTAAATTAAATGAACTGTTTAATTCACGTCCGGTTATGCAAATATTTTATTTAAATTTTAAATACAGGGTGTCCAAATAAGTCTTAATATGGGCAAATATCTTTACTATTAGTAAATATAGAGTCACCAAATTGTAGGTGTATCTTATGGGTTAATAAAGCTACTTTTTTATGCAATTTAATTTTTTCAACCCCATTGAAGGCGAAGCTAGGGAGTTGAGGTCAAAAATTTTAAATGCAACCCTATGCCGTGTGGTACCTCATTTTAAAGGCCTTCAAAAAAGAAACATTTTACTGCAAACCCGAGGTCCGCATCTTAATTCGTTTTTAAATGGCAAGCTTTTAAAAATTTAAAATCGTGAAAAAAAAAACTTAATTGTTGCAAGTTGACTTGCACAAGTAGTGTTCCGTGCCATCAGCCCCCCACTTAACCTGTGCCAACCGCGGCCGCCCGATCTCCGCCCATCTGCCGCGCTACCCGCCGCCGATGGTACCGGCACCATATCACATCGCGTATGCGCGGAGCTGAGTGGAGATCATTTCGACTGAGCCAAATTCAATATGTTGAGAAACGTGTAAATACAAAAGTTGTTCCTTACATCGTGAGAAATATTTTTTGTCCACAAAATTTTTCTCTAAATCCAACGGTTCGGCAGTTATAAGGAAATAAACAATTCAATTGTTTATAACAATTGATCGCGCTAACATTTTCCAATCCTAATAATTTTAGTTCAATCTACACCTAACTGTCAATGTTTGAGGGTTTTTTCAGATTTTTCTGAGCGTTCCTTTTGGTGATAAGGGTGGGGAACAGCAATTTTTAAGCTTTTTTCCCGAAAAATGTTTTTAAAAAAATGCATAAAAAAATATAGCATATGTTAAATGCCTGCTTCAACACGCTTTCATTTGACACCCTACATGATGCCCTTGAATTTTTTTCCATTTCCAAATTTGCCCCCTGAAATTAACCCCCAGAATCAAAATTCAACTTTTTATACTTCCCTTCATGTCAATAATTGGGCCACCACACTCTACCTCTGTGCTAAATTTCAAATTTTTACGTCGAATAGTTTCAGAGAAAATCGCCTGTGACAGACGGACGGACACCGAACTGATTCCATAAGTGTTCCGTTTTGCTAATTTTAGCACGGCACACTTAAGAAGGGACAAAATGGTAGAAGATATCCCATATAATATATCACGGTGAATTTGCTAGCTTAACCGAAGGTAACAAGCTAGGGTATGTTGAAATGTACAAAAACTGAAAAAATAGAATAAGTGTACGAGATTGCAAGGGCGCAAACCTCCTTCTCAACTTTTTTTACAATTATTAGGCCATATCGTCATAACAGATAAACCTTTAGGACTCCATTGGGTGAACTTTAGTATATAAGGATTTTAGTTTTTAAGAATTTAGAGAAAAATTAATGGTTGGTCTTGCAGACCAGTTTTAATAATAGTAAATGACGCAGGCTTTACCAATAAAAAAAAATTAGGCTATAGCCTATTTACCTTGGATTTTCTCTCTTTCCGTCGGTAACTTTTCAGTGACCACTGTTTGGTCCCCACCCAGGACAAAATCCTAGTTGCGCCTATTTAGCTATAAATAGTTACAGGAAAGTAAATGCCCTAGCGCAAAATTCACATAACATCAATGCATTTTCATATTCTAGTGATATTTATACATACAGTGAAAACTTTCATTGTTATGTAAATCTAAGGTGGGCTATGTCAAACCAATTTTAAAATTGTCATAACTTCAACAACTAGCTGAAAAGAACTGATTTGTATTCCAAAAAAATATGCCCCAAAAGTAAAAAAAATATATACTAACATTACAAAAAGAAACATCTCTGCATAAATAATTTAGATCTGTAATTGAATAAAACTAGAGGACGTTGTAATTAGGTTGCATTTACTTTAAACTGAGGAGAGCTATTATTCAATAAAAGAACGATTGTTAAAAAATGTATGTACAAGGTCATTTTTAACTTTTAAACTCGTTTCACGAAGTTTACGAGGAAAAATACCCAACAAGAAGAAATCTTTAATACAAAACTTGTTTGCTATCTAAATTGCAAGAATTGATCGTCATTACTAGACCATTTCACGATTTTTTAAACAGAACATGACGTCTTTAACTAAAATTCAATTTTGCTCAGATTACACATTTTAATTTTATTTATTTTAAAGATCTCTAGATGTAAATGCGATGTCAGGCGCGGCCCATGAAATTTTAAAGTTGTATATATGCTACTTATAGGACCCATGCCAAGTTAAGGATTTTTAACAGTAGAAATGTTTTGGTAAAGAAAGATATTTTGTAATTTGCGAAAAAAAGTTGAATTTTTGAATTGACCCACCTGGAAAAAAATTAACACGCTTAGGTATTTTATTTATTATTTTTTATAAACAAATTTTACATCATTTTGTCGACAATTCTTAAATTTTAAGAGAAAAAAATGTACAATTTGTTTGGAAAAAATAATGAATAAAATATCTAAGCGTGGTAATTTTTTTCAACTCGGTATTAAAAAACCTGAACTTGGCATTGACAAGTAGCAACAGAGATATACAACTTCAAAATTTCACGGGCCGCTCCTGCCTATCATGTAAAAATGTATTACCTTTGGCTTCATCAACTAGTGTGTTTCCTAAAAACTTTACCAAGTATGCAACATGTCCCTTCTGTAAAGCTTCAGGTGGGTGTATCCATTTTCTTTCGCCGTTGGTGCTATTTTTATGTCCATTTAGTCTTCCTTGAGTGTTTTGGGCCCACTTGAGTAGTGTCGCCATTCTGAAACAAAACGTAAATTTTCCATATTTTTTTTTCAGATTATAGAACAGTTAACACATTTTTTTTTTCGTTTAAGGTACCTACAAATCGTAGTTGCTTTATATTTATGCCTACCGTCAGAAAGCAAAACTGTTAGCCTCTTCTTAGGTACCGTGTCAAGGTTTTCATGGCCGGTTAAAGATTACTAATATTTTCTTTTACAATGTATTTGTTTAACAAATAAATGATTGTTTTACTTGCCTGTTGTTGCAATAGTAAATTTAATTCTATACTGATTGACAAAAAAACGACGAGGCCAAACTCATAAAGAGTTTTAAAACTTAAGATTTGAATGGGTTGTTAGGTTTTGTTTAAATTTTTATTGATGTGTAGCTATGTTTTTTTACAATAGTTTTATTCTACAAATGCGAAATACAAATTATTGTCGCTTAATAACAGCGTGTTCAGAAACCATCTTAACAGGTGGGAAACTTTTTTATTTTTGACTTTACGGAAAAAAGGTATTCTTCGTAACAAGTTTTGCTTGTTGAGACAATAACACTCAAATTAAAAATGTTGAATACTTTTTTCCGTAAAGTCAAAAATAAAAAAGTTTACCATATGTTAAGATGGTCTCTGGACACGCTGTATACAGCGACAAATCAAGACATATTTTTTTAGACTTACATTCAATATTAAATTCCTAAAGACCTTATTTTCTAGCCTGATCCTTATAAATCTTTTTGTTTTTTGATTCATTATTGCAGGGATACATTGAAAGCACTACTATATTGTAAAATATAGCACCAGCACCGCCTGAACCGGAAAGCTGAACGAGGTTCTGAGAATGTAAGGGCCTAAAATCAATAGAAAGAAAACTGACAAACATTGATGTTCAATAGAAAAGGAAGAGCAGAAGTTTAAATGCAAAACGAAAAGCTGATTGAATTAAAATTTTATATGTCTAGGTTCCACCATCACGAAAGATGTTACGTTGGATTTGGAAAGGTTAGAAACTCGGTTAGAAATAAAAGAAGAAGTGGAACAACCATACAGAAAGAAAGACTACAGTCGTACAGGCATCTGATGAGAAGAGATATGTAGTTATTGTCGGTGTAAGAGTAATGACAAAAGGAATTGTATGGAAAGAGAAGTAGGAGATTTAAGAAGGGAAATGAGTGGATGAAGTTAAGACTGATTTAAGGGAAAAGATAGAAGATATTTAGAACTAGGCGCTGTAAAGAGAATTAATCAGGAGCGTCGACCCTATTGGAAAAAGCAGAGTGAAAGAAAAATAATTCACTATTACAAATCTATAGCAATTTGTTTCTCGAACTTAACAATTATTAGATCCGACAAAATCGCCATTATGACTTCCAAATTACTACAAGGTGACTGAATGCTCCTATAAAGACAGAAATATTCGCGACCACTTCACCTGACTTTTAATGTAGGACTTTTAATGTAGCCTAAGCAGACACAGGTACCTAATTAACTGCTGTTCTTTGGCCGCAACAAAGGAGGCTGGTAAAACACAACCCAGTGTAGGTCAAGGAAACTGTACATACATTCGCAAGCAATATAAATTGAAATCTCTAGGAGGCGATAAGCTAATCTATGTAATATGATTTTAATTGAACAATGGGCTCTTTCACGGAATTTGGTTTGGTAGCATTGTAAAGCACAAAAGGAAAAATCTAATTTTCCACGTTTTTTTTATATGTCTGAGTTTGTTTTCTGGGAAAAAAACTCGAACCTAAAGTTTTTAACGTAATACGGTCTTATACGGGGCGGCAGAATCTATCAGAACAATACTGGCACGTCTGAAAATTAACGTTCAGACTCACTGATCTAGCTGATGAGTTAGGTTTTGACAGGTTTTTATCTTGTCATTGATTTTAATGTAAAACGTTAAACAAAAAAGTTGTTTTAAATTTTAAAAGATTAGATTTTCAAGTAAAAATTTGGAATTTTTAAATTATGTTTTTAAAATAAAAAGGGTCATCCTTTTTATTTGATTACCCCTTTGATAACTGTGACGTATTTATCAAAATAATAAAGATGTTGTCTTTAGAGCAAATAATATTTATGTATAAAAAAATACAATATATTTAGGTATAAAATAATATTATATTTAATTATTTTATACCGCGGACGAAGTCGCGGGCGCAAGCTAGTTATGTATACAAGTCGAACATTCTGTTAGGTGTAGACACTGTTTTCATGTTGCCAATACTTGTTTGGTGAAAAAGAATTCCTCTATACCCGCCTCCTTTACATAGTTGTACCATGTAAAAAGGGGGTAGGGGCATGGGCGCCGGATGAAATTTAAAAGTTGTATATCTCTGTTGCTACTTACGAAACCGAGGCCAAGTTTAGGGTTTTTGATAGTGAAAGTTTAAATTTTGCTCACCCCCCCCCCCCCGAAAAAAATGAACACGTTTAGGTATTTATTTATTATTTTTACAATTTTTAAATTTTATATTTTATGCTTAAAAAATTCAAATGACTACAACTTTCTACTAACACATTTTTTTCTTTTCATTTTTAAAAATTTTCGACAAAATCATGTAAAATTTGTTTAGAAAAAACAATAAATAAAATACCTAAACGTGTTCATCTTTTTCCAGGAGGGGGCAAAGCAAAATTTGAACTTTTTTCCGCAAATTACAAAATATTTTTTTCCTTACCAAAACATTCCTAGTAAGCTCACTATCAAAAACCCTAAACTTGGTCTGGGTCCCGTAAGTAGCAACAGCGATATACAACTTTAAAATTTCATCCGGCGCCCATGGGTACGGGGCTTATAGGAAGTAGGTAAGTTTAGAGGATTGTGTTTCCCCCTGTAGAGGCTAGAGGTAAGATCCCTTAGGTTTTTATATGTGCAAGCCCGTAGTGGGCATTGCTGACATTGCCCGGGCACTACCCGGGGCAACATATATTGTATTAAGAAATAGTTCTTATCATACAATTATTTGATTATACGATTTGTTTTTAATACTTAATTTGGCGCGAAGTTTATAATGACAAACGAAATAAAAAGTCACATTCTTTTTCCACTACGTATTGCGGATGCACAGTGTAAGCATAATGTAAAAATGTTCAACTAACATGAAATTCCTTTGTGCTTTAAACCATAAAAATAGTTAATGCTGTAGTACCATGACTTAAGATTGTTGTTAGAAACGAGTTGTAGGTACACATGTAAGCTCAAGAAAACAATTATTATTATTGTTACGAGGACATTTATACATTTTTATTTTTTTTTTTACTTATAGTATGTAGTCTTAGCGAAATTATTAAGTATTATCCTTGATTTTTTTATGAACCTTTTATAGTGGTCTCGTTCATTTTGCTTGGTAATGCATGTCTCAAAGGAATTTCGGCAAAAGAGTTTTTTTAGTTTAACTTGCTTAATGACTTTTTTCGTGTAGACACATAAAGCCCACGTAGACTTCAAGCCTAAGTACTATAAAACTTACCGTGGGCGTCTAAAGAGAAGGGAAGTGTAATCGACTGACACAGGATTTAAAGGATGGGAGATTGGGAGGGAAAAGGAAACATCTGCAGGCAATTCATTCCATAACCTAGATACCCTAGGTATGAATGAGTGAGAGAATGTTCTAGGCTTTTGTAGATGTACAGTAAATGCATACATAACGTATCTCTTATTCTGTTAGGAACAGTCAAAGGGGAAATTATAGCGGCGAGTTTTCAGACCAAAATGCGTGGAAGTAGATTATTAAAGAAATTTTATATTATACTTCCCATTTTCCTCTCAGTTTAGAAAGTTGAAAAAATCATTTTTTGCCATAAATCGATAGTCAAATTTTGCACAAAAATGATTTTTTTCTACATTACTTACATCGCTATTTTGTTAATAATGGTTTATAAAGTTTTTAAGTTGCAGTTCAAATTTCGGAGAAAATTTTCACATTTTGTATTTAAATATTTTCCAATAAATATAGAAAACCTTAAACAATTTTATTTTATCCTTCGCTGCGCTCTAGACTAAAAAGGGCCGCACTCCGCAAAAACTCAATACGTCTGTTGAATTTTGTGCGGTCTAAATTTAATATAATTTTTTTTTAATAATTTACATGTCTTTTTGTGTCTAGATCGGAAAGTCATTAGTGTTTGTATAACAAATAGCGAAACAAGAAAAATGTTTAAAAAACAAAATAGTAAAAAAAGAATACTTCTCTTAAATTTTAACGTTCTATAAACCGAATAGATACTTTGTTTACTTTGATAGTTGTGGCATTTTTCTAACATGGAAAAATATGCCAAACATTATTTATTTAGTTTTAATTTTGCTTAAACCAATTAAAGTAGGTACTCGCGCAGTTTTGATTGAACCGGCAATAGGATTTTTTTTTGCCATAAAAATTAATTTGCACATGTAGGGTCTCGAAAGCAGCCTATTTGTTTCCCAAGGCAAATTGTATTCTTTTTTCGCTTTTATACCAAAATGCAGGTCAAATATTACTAATATATTTATAAATTCTATTATAGCATTAGAAAGTACCTAACTTCCTGTTTCCTATATTTTAATAGTAAAATTTGTATGTAATCGCGTTTCCATTTCATTGGGCATTACATTATTGCAGTACCCAAAAAAAGAACTACGAACTGCAAGTTACATTCGGATTGCTAATGCTTGTTGTACAAACCAACATCTATTAAACAATATTCTAAGCGGCTAATAGAAAAATAATATTTGGTAAGTGGTATTTCGTGTTGATTTTATTATTATTATCACTAAGTATGTTATAAATTTTAAACCTTAAAATTAACAATTCGGTATCTTTCTTATTATACACTAGCTTGTACACGATGTTTCACTCACCTATAAGTTATATCCTATCCTTTAAATAAGTATTATATTATCAGAGAGTATAAAGAATATAGACAGACACTAGAATACACCCAAAAGTCGGTCTCCCTTGAGACATTTGGTGGGTTTACTGGTTTATGGTTTAAAAGTATGTTTGTCCATCATTATATATACACGTAGGTACATAGTATACATATTTATATAATGGTAGACAAACAAACTTTTAAACCATAAACTAGTAAACCCACCAAATGTCTCAAGGGAGACCCGCTTTTCGTTGCACGTCTAGGTATTATTTAGTCTATGGTATTATTGAACACGGACATTTGTGGAGTACCGTCATCACTTATCATGAAAAATCAACCTTTTTCTATCAGTTTAGGATCTAATAATTTATATCCAGGTCTAAACCAAACAAAATGGTTTTTATTTAATAATAAAAACCATTTTTGATCTAGTTCCTATTACCATAGACTAAATAATAGAACACTGCCGTGCAACGAAAAGCTGGTCTCCCTTGAGAGATTTGGTGGATTTACTGGTTTATGGTTTAAAAGTTTGTTTGTCTACCATTATATAAATGTGTATACTATGTATCTCTATGTATCTATATACTTTTAAACCATAAACCAGTAAACCCACCAAATGTCTAAAGGGAGACCGGCTTTTCGGTGTATTCGAGTGTATGTCTATATTCTTTATAGTCTCTGCTATTACTTAACACCTTATAATTATTATTAAGTTTAAAATTACTCTTTTCCGGTGGTTGAGTTAATGGTGTTCATTAAATTAGTATCAGTCACATTTAGTAAAGCTAATATATTTGTTCAGTTATCAGTACTAATAATAATATTGACATCAATATCAGAAATTAAATACTTAGGTTCTTAGGTACATAGAATTATTATAATAATTTTGAAAAGTACAACAAAAATATGTGGCATCAAAAACTCCTGGAGAGATTTCGAAAATGTTTAAATTTTAGTGAATGAAATATTTATAACTCTGGTCGGGCCGTCCTAAGATTGTCGCTAAAAATCAAATACTTTACTTAAAAAATATAATAATAATTTTTTGTAAGACTCGATTTAAAAAGTAACTTAGAATAAACAGCATATTACATTGATAATTCTAACACACCGGAGATATTAAAACTGCCTAAATGGTCTGAAGGTAGGTATACTGTAACTCTTAAATAATAAGCTTTATGACTTGTACGGCATTAAGTATAACAATAACATCTAATACAGCCAGTGGCGTAGCGAATGTTCAAAGCGCCCAGGGGCAAAAATGAATTAATTATCATTGAGTTGTTATGCGCCCTTTAGGGCCGGCGACCTACGCCCCTGATACAGCTTGTTGCTTAGACGTACTTTTTTTGTTTTATCTTATAATTTTAAATATTTCTCGCACTAAATTGTTTTTAAAGCTTTTTCAGAACAACAGGTAAAGTATTTTTTAGGATATTTGGCTATAAATGATCAACTGCAATAAAACTACCTGGTCGGCTCCATTGTGTATACCTTGGAATTTTCAGTATTAGCCGACGGGGCCGCATTGTACTAACTTGTATTTTAAAAATAAAAATATCCAAAACTTCCTCTGTGGCAGGTAGACATAAATAAAATTGTACCTTACTTGTTGACCGACTTTCTGTACAATGTTACCGGTAAGTATCTATTTCATGTTTTCGAAAATTGAGCCAAATAAGCCAGTCTTTATTTCGCACGTCAAAACTTCAGTTGTATTATATTGTAACATATCTACGTAATTCAGCATTATGTGGCGTCCGTGGGAAAACGTTGATAGCGCTTCTGGTAGTGTTACTCCGAAGAAAAAGCATGTATCCATCGTTGCCTTTTTTTACCAAATATTCCTACCAATAGCGTGATGGTAATGGACATGCAATGCGAGCTATCACAGTCGCCAATTACGTAAGATTCCAGGGCCAAATAACACGAAATGGGAAATTCAAAACTACATGTTCGAGAACGACATATATTTTGAAGATTCCGATAAAAAAGTGATCTCATAGAGATTCTAAAAGCGTTCAATTTTAAAAGGAAATATGCTTGTGACAAGTTGTGACACCATGGCACAGGATATGGGACATACAGTCCTGCGGTTTCCACAATATTACTGCGTTTTTAATCCCATAGAGCACATGTGGCATCAATGAACATCAAAAGTTAGGTCAGAAAACACTTTTCTAACTTTAAATTCCAATGTTGTAGAATTAATAAGAAACAGTGTTGAAAATATTCCCCTAGATAGTTGCTTATAAATGGTGCCGACCAGGTAGTTTTATTGTAGTTAATAAAGCATAGTCAAATATCCTGAAAAATACTTTACAAACTAAAATAGTATTTTTAGAATTACGATATTTTTAAAAATCAGACCAATCATAGGGATATAGTAAAGTACCTAACAAAAATGCTCTAGTGCCAAATTGTGCTGTACCTCAAGACCAGACTAGGACATACATACCTTATACAAAAGAAGCCAACACAAGTTAATTTTATTAATAGAAAAAAATCAATTTAACAATCGGATAAAAGTTATCTTTCCGCTAACTCGAAGAGTCGTCCAAACAACATTTTAACAATTTGGACCTAAAAAGTTTAATGTATTGGTACCCTTAATTTAGTCGATAATAAAAGTTACCTTACTCTCTCTATTAAAACCGATTACACTAAATACTAAATTATCAAAGCGCCTTATTTCGTACCAAGTAGTACTGTGTACAGTACGAATGATGACTGACTAAACCCGTCTGAAGATATAAAACGTTTTAAAATTATTATGGCATTTATAAGTATACAGTTAGGTATCAGACCTGATCACGTTTCTTTTTAATTGTGGGAACTTTTAAATAATTCCATATATTAAACAATACTTGTTTTATTTCTAGCTTCTTTATTTTTTTACTGAATCGAAAATTGTGGCGTTACTGAAGTTTTGTTAAGAATTATAAAGAAAGTTACTAAAGTTCACGTATATTTATGTAGTACGGGTTAAAAACAATAAGCACTCGAACGTGAACTGAGAGGCGTAGCTATAAATGGGACCCTACTCGTTCGGACCCTTTGAGCTCCTACAAATGTAGACCAAGGAAAAATTATTCACCGGTCAGTTGGGCCCCTCAAATGACTGCCCCTTCCCCCCGCAGTGTGGGGTGTACGTTACGCTACTGAAACTCATGTATAAACTTTAATAAACCCTTTCAGTTGCTTAGTCCACTTTGTACAAAGTAAACTAAGTAACCACAACGGTTTTTTTAACCCCTATCCAGTGACGGTTTGTGAAATTTCAAAGTTGTATATCTCTGTTCCTACTTACAGGACCCGTACCTAAATTTAGGGTTTTAAAAATTATATTTTATATTTAAAAAAATTCAGATGGCCAAAACTTTCTACTAAAATTTTTTTTCTCTTAAAATTTAAAAAATTCTCGACGAAATGATGTAAAATTTGTTCAGAAAAAATAATAAATAAAATACCTAATCGTGTTCATTTTTTTCCCAGGGGGACGGAGCAAAAAGTCAACTTTTTTCGCAACGCAACGCAAATGTTTTTTTTCTTTAGCAAAACATTCCCAGTGGGGTCGAGATCTCCCAAATTTATGAGGCTTCGAGTATATTTCAGAGTGTCTTTGGGCCTCACATCATTGGAATATGGACCGTTCAGAAAGAAATTCAAGATAATTTTTCGCTATGGTGATTCGCTGGATGACTTCTTTGCCGATGCTTATCTTGCTTGTAAAGTGTATGTTTCATTTTTTGGATTTATTTTTCTTTACATTCCTGTCGGTCGTAAGATTCCTTTTAAATTATATTTTTAAGATATCATATCTACTATTTAATATGCAATAATTACTCTGTATTTCAATTTTTTAACTTGTATTTTTACGTACTTTTTTTAGTGTATTAAATTTTAATTAGTTTTTAATTAGTGTGACAGACTGTGACGTTTCCATATCATATTTGTGATCAACGGAATAAGTTATAAATAAATAAATGAATATACGCGTATAACTATTATATACTTCCCCCCCCCCCTCGGCAATTTTTAGTGACTATTTTTCGGCACTCCCTAAACCACAATCCTGTAGTAAATTTTTCAGCGTATGGTTCAGCCCTTCCAAGCCGAAATTCTGATTGCCCCTACGATAAATACCCTGCAAATGAACTGTCCGAGCAAAGCTGCGTACAAGAGCTAGTATGCAGCAAATCAAATAATAAACTTGTACTTAATGGATGTGTATTCTGTAATCATAGGCATAACCATGAGCGCCCGCAGACTTTTTTCTCAGGGGGGGGGGGGCAAAATGAAAAAAAGTAATATATTTTTAAAGATTTTACTACTAATAATTCAAAAGTATGACAATATCACGATCTCAGGGGGGGGGGGGGGGGTACGGCCCCCTGGCACCCCCCTGCGAGCGCCCATGGGCATAACTGGCATTAAAATAAGCACAACTACATACATAAAGCACAGCTTACAATATAGCAGCCTCTCGATCCTAGTATTTTAAACCATGCATAGAGAAAATACAAAATCTGCGAGATAAAAAAGACAAACCATTGTTTAATCCCATTTGAAGTGGATGGGGTGGTCGCGATGTACACCTGCTGTAAGTTCAAACTGTCAGATGTGCATTGTATATTTATGTAGACCTGAAAGTCTGACTGTCACCCAGTGGCGTGCCGACGAGGGGGCTAGGGGACCCAAGCCCCCCCCCCCCCCCCCCCCCCCCGCCCTCGTCGTAACGGCGCCCTCGCACCCCATGGAGATTCACTGTCTACCAGGCGCGGCTCCTGAAATTTTAAAGTTGTATATCTCTGTTGCTACTTATGGGACCCATGCAAAGTTCAGGTTTTTTAATAGTGAGCCTACTAGCATAGACTAAATAATAACACATAGACGAACACTGGCGTGTAACAAAAATGGACCAAAAAGCGTGCATCCATTGAGACATTTTGAGGGTTTACTGGTTTATGGCTTAGAAATTTCTTTGTCCACAATTATATATCCATGCGTTTATATGTACTATATAGATATATAATGGTGAACAAACAAATTCCTAAACTATAAACCAGTAAATTCACATAAATGTTTCAATGGATGCCCGCTCTCGGTCCCATTTCGGAGTATTCGAGGATTTGTCTATATTCTTTATAGTCTCTGCTACTAGGTATGGTTTGGTAAAAAAAAACTATTTTGTAATTTGTGAAAAAAGTTAAATTTTTGAATTGACCCACCTGGGAAAAAAATTAACACGCTTAGGTATTTTATTTATTATTTTTTCTAAACAAATTTTACATCATTTGGTCGACAATTATTAAATTTTAAAAGAAAAAAATGTATTAGTAGAAAGTTATAGTCATTAGATTTTTTTAAAATTATATTTTAGGTTTAAAAAAATCAAATGACTATAACTTTCTACTAACACATTTTTTTTCTTTAAATTTAAGAATTGTCGACAAAATGATGTAAAATTTGTTTAGAAAAAATAATAAATAAAATATCTAAGCCTGTTAATTTTTTCCCAGGTTGTCAATTCAAAAATTCAACTTTTTTTGCAAATTACAAAATATGTTTTTTCTTTACCAAAACATTCCTAGTCCTAGTAGGCTCACTATTTAAAAAACCTGAACTTCGCATGGGTCTTATAAGTAGCAACAGAGATAGACAACTTTGAAATTTCACGGGCCGCGCCTACTATGACCACATACTCTCCGATAGAAGGAAAAAAATTTGGCGCTCCCAAATCATTGTGCCCCCTCCGCCTCTAAAAGCACGGCACGCCACTGCTGTCACCCAGGTACATAGTACATACGTCTGTTGGTAAATGTTTAGTGGTAGTTAGATGTTAATGAGATATGTAACCACTTTATTTTAGCTTTCTAATATTTTTCTTGCTGAACGACTTCTTTTTGTTTATTGTTCAAGAACAATGAGATAAAAAAATTTTTTTACAAAGTCTATAAAACGTTTTCCATGTTGTTGTGTTGTGTTTTCCAAATTAAAAGCAATATCAGTCATATTCGTAATATAGTTGTTGTATAGGCAGTGCTATAAAATGAAATACTTCATATTTTTCAAAAATACCTGCTCGTATACCTCTTAAAGTGTTCTGTCTGAAAGTACTCTTGTAAATTTTGATATTCCTAATATATTATTAATATGTAGATATAGATAGCTTTATTGACTTTTCAGGTAAAATAACATTCTATTCTTTAAGATTCATTTTAAAAATTCAAGTTCAACGTGTTATAAACTGAATTACAGATTTACATCTGTATTTGATTGCAAGTTTTTTTAATGGGTCATTTTAATTTTCTAACTGGTTTGATAACGATAAGTTTAAGCAGAAGCCTTGACAATACTAACACACAAACGTTTTTTCTAGTTAAAGGCACATACTACTGAGTTTTTGCTGCATCAAATTTTAAAAAGGTAAAAGAAAAAACTAAATACAACTTTCCAAATGAAAATTTAAAACAGTGAAAACAGAAAAATTATAACTGACAACAATTATCACATTCCATGCCATTTTACAACTTACCTTGAAACGATTTGTAAAGAGTAACAAAAAACGAGATGTTTTATGATAACAAAAACAACATAGAACACAAACACGTCATCTACTAGGCGGATCTAATAACACAAAACCGTGGTACTACGCGCCTGGAACCAACTCGAAGAACGACAACGACTGAGGAGAAACCAGATATTGCATATTGCGGACATCAGACAAAAGGTACGCACACCCACCACAACCGCGACCAGTGCGCACCTAAGTGGGTACTACCGGTGTGAATTAATTATTTAGCAATTTAATGTTAGTACTGATAGTGTAAAAATGATTGCAATTTTTGTATAAATAATATGGTTCTTTTAGTAGCTAGAATTTTAAAGATTCTAATCCCACCTATACGTAGTATGTAGTCAACTATAACATAAAGGAAACATGTTAATCGAAGAATTCCATCATCGAGTCCTTTAAATGCGAGCCATACTAAAATAAACTGATAACTATTTAAATTTTCAATAAAAAAAAATTACGCAACTCTTCACTTAAAAGTTTATGGTATAAAAGTAACCAACAGCTGTCATTAGTGCCATTAATGACAGATATCATTTGACTACCACTACAAATCATAACAAAAAAACACGTGGTGTGCTAACCATGGTTACGGTTGGTTATTTTCGAACCATACGCTTAATACTTAATACCTACTGGCATTTAATTGGGAATTACAAATTAATTGCTACTGTTTTAGTATCCTCTAGTTGATCAGTTAGGTTTTGACAAGTTTTTGTCCTGTTACTGTTGATAATTCGTCTTTTCAAACATAAATTATTCTAATATTTGCGTGTTTTTTCAACGATGTTTATCTTGAAATTTGTTGAAATGCATTTATTTCTGTTATTGCCGAAAATACATATAGATTGCCCTTTTCTTTATTAATTTGCAAAACTTAATAAATTCATAATTGAAAATGGAGTTGTCTTATTTTTACACTTGTAACTTTTGAGCAAACCTTGATTGTCAAAGTAGATCCCTGGATTATTATATCAGATATACAGGGTCTCTGCAAAGTCTTAGCGTGGGCCAATATTTTTGCTATTAGTAAAGATGGACACCAAATTTTAGGTGTATCTTATTGGTTAATAAATCTACTTTTTTATGTAATTTCTTTTTCAACCCCCTTGAGGGGCGACGCTAGGAGTTGAGGTCACAAATTTTAACTGCAACCTTATGCCGTGCCGTATCTCATTTTAAAGGTCTTCAAAAAACACTTTACCGCAAACCCAAGGTTCGTATCTTAATCCTTTTTAAATGGCAAGCCTATAAAAATTAAAAATTTTGAAAAAATAAAAAATTTAAGTACCTTTATTTCTTTTATTACTTTAAAAGTTGTTCAAAATGACCACCATGAACTTCTTGGCAGTAATAAAATCGATTTTGGAACTTTGCCAAGAAGTAACACCTGCCATTCTAGAAAATGTGAGCAGTGAGCAGTGAGTTTCAAAATCGACTTTATTACTGCCAAGAAGTTCATGGTGGTCATTTTGAACAACTTTTAAAGTAATATGACAAATAAAAGTATTTAAATTTTTTTTTTCACGATTTTTAATTTCTAAAGGCTTTTGGGCATTTAAAAACGAACTAAGTCACGGACCTCGCGTTTGCGGTAAAATGCTTCTTTTTTGATGAATGATCGAGGTACCACACGGCATAGGGCTGCATTTAAAATTTTTGACGTCACCTTCCTAGCGTCACCCCTCAAGGGGGTTGAAAAAGTTAAATTTCATAAAAAAGCAGATGTATTATCCAATAAAATACACCTAAAATTTGGTGCCTCTATCTAGACTAATAGCGAAGATTTGCCCATACTGAGACTTTTCGGACACCCTGTATATATTTTTCAATTTGTATAAAATGTAGAAGTTGACTTAAATGAATATTTTTTTTACAAAATGAACTTTTAAATTTTTATACAGAGTAAGAAATTAACAAAGATCTTACCTATTTGTATGTTGATTTTAATGGAACTTTGTGTACATAGTATTTTCGTTTGCAAAACTAGGTGCACGTTTTGTGATATATACAGAGTAACGGAATATTATTTTTATCTAACATATTCCTTAATCCTTTGATTTTTTGCTGTTCCTACTAGAAGGAACTTCTTGAGATCGCCATACTTGTGATTTGGGGTCATTATAATATATCAATCAATCAATTAATCGATCAACAGGTTGATTGAAAGTAGGTACAGTAACTCAACACAATAATTAAAAAATACGTCAACTAATACCTAAATTAAAATCACAATAGTTAAGCCTAACGTAAAAATATAATAAAAAGAAAAAATACTAGATATGAAATGGCACAAACTACCACACACATTTACAAACCGTGTGCGCAAGATTGCAGAGTACTATTTAGAAATGAAAAATACTACTACTACTAGTGTAGCAGTTTTTGTTAGCTAGAAGGCCAGAAAACGTTTCTAACTAGTACACTACATCACCTAAATTACTGCAGAAAAAGTAACCATGATGCCGATTTCTTATTGTTATCATAATTACCTAAAGGAATCGAAAGAATTGCGATTCCTTAAGTATGTTATCATAATTATAATGAGGAATCACGATTCTTATTTAATTGCATGTTTATTGCGTTACATATCGAATTTTTCCTGTTTAATCCTGATGCCTGGAGCCTCTGTATATCTTTTAATAATCTCTCCTAACCAAAATGATTTTTAATACTGACCGAGGATTGAAATTTAAAATCTACTGAACAATATGAAATGTCTATTTTAATATAAAATTTGATATAAGTGATAATAGAGGATAAAACATAAGATTAATACTTTCACGTATACTTTACATTTATATCCTGTCAAAAAGCGGTGCGTTTTAAAATTTCTAAGTGAAACGCTTCACACATTCATTAATTTTCGAAACATGTTAAAGGTTGATGTTGAATAGGTTAAATATGTATCTGTAAGTATAATAATATATTTTATAGGATATAGTGTGCCTACAAATATCTTGCATTAACTTTTTTTTGAACCAGTCATTTACAAACTGACCACAATGAAAGCAAGTAGTAACTTTCTTTATATAGCATTTCAAAGCAATTATCAATATTTTAATCATTAGTATCAGTTTCAGTTTTTTAATAAAATTATATTTTTAATTTCGAATATATTATCTTCTAATATTAATTCTGCTTCGGGTGTTGATTACAATTCTTGTAATAATTAATAAATTGATTAGTTTTTAAGAAAAGTAATTGTAAATAAATAAGTAACGGCTTTTATTTGAAATATACAACCTAGCGCGGGGGGGGGGGAGGGGGCAGCTGCCCCCCTAGATGACACAATAGTCTCTGATCTTCGCAAACCGAATTCGCATCCCACCCCACTCCTCGAAAATATGAGTTGCCCCCCTCTAGTTCAGGTCCTGGGTCCGCCCTTGTTGATCATGCAACATGGCGAAGTCTAGCTTTAACATCTACTCAATTAACCACGAAAGATGATCTTACGAGACGGAGAATTGTCTTAGAAATAATATAGTAAAGAAGTCAGAAAGAATCAAATAATCATACTTAAGTTGTTTACATATAGGCACAAAACTATACCTACCATACCATACACCAAGTCTTCATTAACAGCGCAGCATGCAGGCACAGAACAACATCCTGAAATGTATTACTGTTATATTTAATTTTTTCATTACAGTTTATATTCTCTGTATCAGATAAATGTTGAGGAGGAAAGGAAAAGTTTTTACTAGCTCTGCTTGCGTGGTCTTCCTAGCTAACTGAATTACAGCAATGGGTCTACTGCACAAAAAGGCAGTACATTTTTTGCTGAGATTAATGTGGTTTATCTTCTTGCATTTGTAATATACCTACACTATATATATATATATATATATATATATATATATATATATATATATATATATATATATATATATATATATATATATATATATACAGGGTGTTTCCTAACCTCTCTGACAAAAGAAAGGAGGAGAATCCTTACATAATTTTAAGACGAAAATGTGTTATAATTTTTTTTAGAATGTCGCTTTGTTTTCGAAATACAGGGTGTTAAAAAAATAAAATTTTATGCGTTTTTTTTAAATTATTAATTAGTGGCAAGCGATATTCCAGTGATATTTAGTACACATAATAAAGGGTTTAAATACTTTACTTTGTGTCCATTTTAAACTTTTCAAATAGTTCAGTGGCGGAGATCCGGGTAACGAGTAGTGATGTAAGGATACGTATCCAAAAATCCGTTGGATCCGAATATTAAAAGAATCCGGATTATCCGGAACCGGCCGGGAACTTGAATACGGATTCGGAATCAAAATAAATTCGCATCGGGTGGTTACTAATGCAAAGTGCAAAGAGAAAACGGAATCGAGTGTAAGCGAACAACACGGTCTGCGATTTGGCATATTTGATATTGTGCTTTCTCTTTCTAATGACATTTCCTAAAAAAAGATGGCATAGTTATCGGGGTAACGGGTATCATATGAGACGAGACCCATTGGTTAAACTAGTCCCGCCTCACCCGAACCGAATTCAAACGAGAACGGCGCGACGCGGTGCCTTCTTATCCCTAAACTTCGACTTCGACTGGTATGATACCGATACCGCATCGACCTACCTAGCCGTGTATCCGGATAGAAAATGTTTTAGTCTGTTGCATGCATACGTATACATGATCTGTAACCGCTTTCGCGCGGGTCAAGAAATGGATTCGTATTCGGATAATGGATACGGATATTAGCTGATTCCGATTCCGTATGATTCGGATATCTAATGAATACGGATATTTACAACACTAGTAACGAGTACCATAATTTCGCAAAAATAAATAATACGGGCCTGTTTAGCATTGAATATTTTGATCTTACCTAATGTTAAAAATAATTTTAAGCAAATTACGTCTCTTGCGTTTTTCTCCTATCTCTTAGGGTTTTAGAGTAAAATGTAATTTATTTGCTATGTTACACGAAGTACCTACCTAGTAGTTGATACAGTATCAATAAAAATCATTTAAATAAAATTATTTAAAAATCTTACATAATGAACTCACATGAACAAAAGTCAAATAAACTGCTGAAAATGTCCTCCATGAGCCAGTAAACACCCGCGTACCCTGGATATCACTGGACTATTGCTTGCCAAAAAAACGCATAAAATTTTATTTTTTTAACACCCTGTAGTTCGAAAACAAAGCGACATTCTAAAAAATTTTATAACACATTTTCGTCTTAAAATTATGTGAGGATTCTCCTCCGTTCTTTTGTCAGAGAGGTTAGGAAACACCCTGTATATATATGTATATATATATATATATATATATATATATATATATATATATATATATATAGCCATTGTAATTGCCAACGTCAGAGGGACCTAACATGGCATAGGAAGGTGCGATAGTAGTATTTTAGGAATGTAATAAAAATTAATATGAACAGATCCGACTTCCTAGATATTCCACAATATAGCAACCTCCCTAATCCGTTATTAAGCAGCCTTCCGCTAGGTATAAAAACTTGTTGCCACCTGGCATATCCAACTAAAAATTTTTGCGCTAAGAATGATAAAAAGAAATATCCATACTTAAAAATTTGTATTGGCTAGATATAAAACATTGAATCATAATACTTAAAACACTTTTTTAATTAGCTACTTTTTAATTTAACATATACCACTAATACACCTACTTTACCTAGCTCTATGAATTTGTACCTAAGCAAACACAACACCAAAAATCATTAGATTATATTACGTTAAAAAAAAATCCCTACAGTGAAAAATTGAACAAGATGTTTGACACTTGGGAGATTATGATAAGATTCTTGGAGTTGAACCTTCCTAGCTATCAGTCTTTTTAAATCTTAAATAAAAAGCCTTTAATTATGAAGTAAAATTGGTTAAATTAAAATTCAGTTGTCGTTTAACTTTCTGCACAGTTCCATGATGAAACCCTTAATGTCAAACTATGTTATAATATATATTCAATAAAACGGTGGAAATACAAATTAACAACGGTCATTTCTCACTGCAGGATTCAAGTCGTTAAAGTAGGAATGTTGCATAGCTTCTTCAGCGGATATTCTTCCGACTGGATTACATACCAACAATCGTTGGAGCAGATCCCTACCTCTGTTCCCCAGTTTCGGTACAACCTAATAATAAAACGACAACTTAATAGTGTAGATAGGATATTTATATTACTACATATATTTATTAAATGCAAGCATAACTATTGAGCTTGTCTGCTGTCTCCTGTTTCAAAACCACCACTGAGTACCATATCATTCGGATACTCGACGCATGGGATTTTAAAAAATAACATAAATAAGATTTGTGTTGCATGGAACAAGTTTTATGAAGTTTATTTCTCCAGTATAGTCTGCATAACTTGTACAGAGTATAGACATATATCTATAGATCCGTACAGTTTATTACCCGCATCACCCGGACATGTTCAATTCATGGACGAAGTAGGGGTAGTTTGTACGCATCGACTGTACAATCCCGTAGAGGCGTAGCTCTTATAATAAGAAAGTTAGCAATAGTGCCGACCTCATTTTGAACAGGCTGTATATACGGTGTGGTCCATTAAGTGTGCCACAAATGGGAATTTTTTTATTAGTTGCACAACCGAAATATAAATACCGCCCAAAGTTGGTGCATGTCCGATAACCATATCAGGTGCACTTAGAATGGCTCCAAGTGAAACAGCATACAGGGCAGGCCAAAAAATATAAAAATCGTTCAAGAGTACCTTATTTCGAAAAATACAGAAAAACTTTGTCAAAAAAGTTGTTTACAATTAAAAGATATGTCCAAATACAAAGTTATAGCCTTCTATTAAAAAAAAATATATATTTTTTAAAATCTTAAATTACCCCGTATAATCATTTTTTTTTTAAATTCAGCTATAATACATTTTCAAATTAACCATAATCAAATCGCTTCTGCATAACTTTCATCAAATTGAAGCAAATTGGTAAGATACTTACTTGTGACAGACTCATGTTAGGCTGATATGTGGGAAATGGTTTATAATCTGGTAGTTGTGTCATTCCACTCCATGTTTCCTCTGTTGGAGTTCCCAGTAATTTAAATATTCTTCTTAGCTGATCATCAACATCTGATCCTGGAAACAATGGTCTTCCTAAAAAGGATTTTTAGTTTGATACAAAAATCATTTTAAAGAAAATTAATTTTTAAACTAAACCAGAACCTAAATCAACTCAAACAAAGTAAAATACTTCAGTACCTAGCTAATTATAACTATTATTATAGGTAATTATAAAACTCTTATAAGAAAACAACATGTCCTAATTAATTGGTTTATTCAATTGGTTTAATTAAGTCAATAAAATTAGAGAATTAGCTAATTGCTTAAGTGTAAACTAGGCAAAATGCAAAACTAAGTCATTATTTATATAAAAGAATTGCTCGATGTACCTAAGAAGCTCGCTAAGCAGCGTATCTAGTTTTTGAATATCTTAAAACCTAAATGATATTTAAATAGGTAGATTCATTTTAATTATACCTACATCGAGACCTACATGCACTTTTAAACTGCTAGTGTGGTGCTACTTAAGTTGATGTTTGAAGATTTAACTCGGCTGCCATAATGTAGAGTTAACAAAACTTAAATACTTTTTAAACACAAGTTTAATTCAAATTTTAGAATTGACACCTTGTGTGCTAGCCTAGCCTGCATGGCACATTCAACATTTATAAAATACTAGCTTCCGCCCGCGACTTCGTCCGCGGTATAACAATTTTACTCTATTATAAACTTTGAACCCCCATGTCACCCCCTTAGGGGTTGATTAAAAACTGTGAAACACATGTTTAAATATTTTCAGCCAGATTGTCCAATGATAGTCAGGTCTAATTTGACAACCAAAAGTATTAAACTGACAGTGTAAGAATTAGACAACTAAGTTTTATAAGTATACCTACTATGAATTTATTTGGGAGCTTTCTCGGAAAATTTTAAAGAAAAGGGCAATTTTAGTGTAGTCTCGACAATAAGAGAACTAAATTCACTACTGCAACTCGTTTCAAAATGAAAATCATTTGGAAATCAAGCAAATTGCTGACATATCAGAATAATTCATAAGATTTTAATTATTAACAATGACAGGACAAAAACCTGTCAAAACATAACTGAGCAACTATAAGATCTTAATTTAAACCAGTACTAAATCTTAAACCTTCTTAGTGAATCTGAACGTAATTTTTTAGAGCACTTGTAAGTTTTGAGTTAACAGGACCATCTAATATTTTGTCACCATAGAAAGTTTGAACCTCTGTTATACCCCCTTAGGGATTGAATTTTGAAAAACCCTTCCTTAGTGGATGCCTATATTATATAAGGAAACTCTGTACAAAATTGCAATGGTGTGGGCTGTGCCTTGATTTATCAGTCACTTTATTCTTTTATATAGGTAAATATACATTTTTCTTTAAGCTGTGTTGTGTACTTACATCACAGAATCAAAACATTCAGCTCAAAAATATTCTTGTTTAGTGTTAACAAACTAAAATTAATACACTTACCAGCATTTGCTAGTTCAGCGAAAATGCAACCAGCAGACCACATATCAATTGAAGTAGTGTATAATTTCGCTCCAAACAAAACATCAGGTGGTCGATACCATAAAGTAACCACTTCGGCAGAATAACACTTCACTGGTATTCCAAAGGCTCTGGCTAGACCAAAATCTGCCAGTTTTAACTCTCCATTTTTGTTTATTAGAAGATTCTGTGGTTTTAAATCTCGGTGTAAAACATTGTGACTGTGACAAAACGCTAAACCACGTAAAAGCTGATACATGAATGACTTGACAACATCTAGGTCTATATCACCATTGAGGCTATCAAAATACTTCTTCAAATCCTGATCACAGTGTTCAAATACAAGAGTCAACTTTTTATCACTGTGAAGAACATCATACAAGCGTACTATATTTTTGTGTTTTAGTTCTTTCAGAAGACATATTTCCCGAAGAGCTGAAGATGGAACCCCTTCATCGTCATCATCTAATCTTACCCTTTTTAACGCAACAATCTCATGAGTTTCTCGATTCTTTGCTTTAAATACAGTTCCATATGTACCTTCTCCTATTTTTTCCAATTTTTCATATTTCTGCATTTTTGTTTTGAAAAAGAAAACAAAGGTTAGCTTAGTTGGATCAAAGAAAATAAAAGGGTTTGAAGTTGGATTTATAACAATTTCTCTGGCAATTTGTAAACAAACACAGTGGACAAAGGTGGAGTGGATGGTCATTCGACAACCAAGTATTTAAGCAAATCTTTATTCATCCGATAGTCGGAAGTCGGAAATCTATTTAATAGAATTTAACTAGCTAAGTTTATGCCAAAGAAAATAAAAGGGCATGCTTTAGTTTTGTTTATGCAATCGACAATTTATTTGTACGCAAGTTTGTCCCATCGAACCCAAGCAAACCCTTTTATGTTCCTTGGTTTGTCCAACAAGAATTAAGAGTGAAGGCCATAGAAAAAAGTTTATGGTGGAGAGTGCAGAGGCTACTATACTTTTTGATCAAAAATAAATCCGTTTTTTACTATAACCTCTGTGAATATTCCGCTGATTCCGCTTCCTTTCGATAATTCAAGCGATTGCAAGAGCCAGCCAGAGCACGACGTCCCACTTGATCCGCACTAGAGTAGAAATAGTTCATGTGGTTCAAGTCATACGCAAAATTTGAGGCCATTGAATTGACATTAAAAAGGAAAAGAAGATGAAGTAAAGTTAACCAAAGTTCTTAAAACTATGTTCTACACCGGTTGTTGACTAGAAAGCAAATTTTAATTTGATAGAGAAAATAGTGTTTTTCTTTTAGTGAATACCAAACGGTAAGTATTTTTTTTTCATTCTATTTTGTTTTGAAGGTGTAAATTACAAAATTTTTTAAGAACGAACTGTTAAGTTTTTTAATCTGTCATTTCTGTTTGCTCCCCAAAAGTAGATAAAAAGAGGCGCCGTTCGCCTTTTGAGCCAGACAAATTAATTACCAAATGTACCAAATACATACCTACAGACTAATTACTATAAATACAGTCCCAAAACAGTAACTAAAGTTGTACAGTGTGATATCAGTTGTATTATGCTGATTCTGTAAAACACATTGCGCATTGCGCTTTATAAAAAATATTGTGTAAAACATAACTCAGCCCTAAACCTAAATCCTAACCGTAGTTCCTTGTTAAACAAGAACTAGTAAGCACTAAGTTCAATCCTTACATATCCTTCATCCTCCAATACCCTTACCTATATAATTTCAGAGACATTGATGTGCAAAGATTCCTAATAGGTACCTACAACTTATTTTAGAATCTCTTTTGTGCATGTAATAATGTGTTTGTACTTAATTCAATCTTTACAAAACCGAGGTACCTACATAAGTCCTCCCTCTCTGTCCCAGTTATTATTGTCCCTCACTCATTAGACATGTTGGCCAGTTCACCACCTGGTCTGGCACTTAGGCTAGAGCCTAGTGACCCCAGTTTAGGTGGCATATCCTTGGAATCTCCGGATTATCGGGTATGTACTTGGGTATGTATTCCCAGATATTCCGAACAAAAACAATAGCAATATTTGATGTCAAACAAAATTTTAGTGATTCGGCACTATTGGGGTTATCACGTTTCCCAATTCTGCTGGAGTCTATTGTGCATGACCTTCTCTGTCAGCCATACTTCCGCAGTACTCTCCTCCCAGAACAAACATGGCTTTACATGTTTACCATGTGCGGATAAGGAAAATCGCAGCGCAGACAGGGATTTTAGGCCTCCTCGCTCTCCCCCTTAGATTTGGTAAAAAGCCGCGGAGTTTCTCTTCGTATTCCGCCACAAAATACACCACCACTAGATGCTCAAACTTAAAGTCAAGCTCTGTAGTGGACCAAGAGATGTTAATGTGATGGAAGCCGAAATGAAACTCCAGGTACATAAGGAATCCTGTCATGCTATAATAAATTAAACAAAGTTACTCACCGATCCTGAGCCTGAGCCTGAGCCGGAGCCTGAGCCTGAGCCTGAGCCAATCTGTAAAAACAACAAAGGACGTATTTTTCTTAACTATTTCTAATACAGTGTAACCTCTATAATCCGGACACAGTTTAATCCGGACATCCAGTAATCCGGACACCTATTTTCGAAAGTCATAATCCGGACGCATCTCTTTAATCCGGACAGTCGCGTGCCTTTTTGAATTTTTCGCGCCTGACCCTGTCAGGCGTCAGGTTGACTTGATATTAGCCGGTTGCCATTTTGCATGTACTGCACGCAGCCTTATTTTATTTACGTTCTCCATAAATGCACTAGGCAAATTGTTATTTGTGTTTACATTTTTTTCAAAATGTCAAAAAGAAAACATACAACGTTAAATTTGCAACAAACAAGCGAAGTACAGCTTGTTTCAAGCTCTTTCCTTGCCTTTTGACAAAATGGTAAGTACCTCAATAAATGTGTATTATACAGGGTGTCATACCACTATTGCTATCTCTGAAACAGTAAAAGATGCGAGGTCGGTTAAATTAAAGAAAATGTGCCATTTTTAGTCCCTACTCATGCATATTTCATTTACGAAGTTGCCAAATTCTCTATAGTTTCTTACTTTTTGGCTTGAAATATACATTTTAGGAACCTTCTACTTTAAGTGCAGGGATATTTCATTGGATGAGTACGCATTAAATGCTATTTTTATTGATTTTTCGAGGACCCTACAACACTGGAATTCTCCATGTATTCATGATGAGTCATAAGTTCACTTTTGACGACACAACCAATGGGATCACGTTTTATAAGATTCGAAATTCGCGCGAAAATTTGCAGTATAAAATCCTTTTTTTTGTTACTAGAGCCAAAATAAGTGGATAACAGCAACCGCCATAAACATTTAATTTATGTAGAGAATATAAAAAAATATATTTCAGAATTATTTGGGTTATATATATGCATATTCCATATTGTTAGTCACATGCGACTTGATTTTATTGGACTTTTGTTAAATAAGGGTGAGAATATTTTTCAACCCTGGTTACGGCGTTTTTTTAAACTCTTAGCTACTTTTTTAACTTGTTAAAAAAAGTTGTGTTTTATGCACTTATAGGCGTAAAAAAGTCTAGTTTTTAAAACGATCGTAGAAAATTACATTTATAGTTGACAGTATTCCGATTCCGTTAAGAGTCATTTGGTTTGACAAATGACATCTGAATCTGTTGTTTCTCTCTCGTGTGTGAAATATGAATATGGCCATTTAAATAAGTACGTATAATAAGTCTTTTGATTTATATCGTGTTAAATAATAAATCAAAAAAAAAATACGCACCTTTAATACATTTCTCACTTTCTTCATGTTGGATTTTATTTGCTATTCTATTAAAATCATTCATTCGTAAAGCGTCGATTTGAAGAATATTTGAATTATTTTTTAATACCTACTTAAGAAAAAATTAGAAGAATAAAAAACACGATGTGAAGACTGTTTTTGTTACAGGCCGCCTATTAAGGAACCGACTGTTTATAAGGAACCGATATTTTTATTACTTTGAGATATTGAAATATCCCATATCTATATGATAATAAACATAAAACTCTATTTACAATCAATAGACAAAACCGAGGAAAACCTGTAAAAAAAGTAAATAATACTTTAGGTAGGTCATTTATTTGACAAAAAATTATCAATGTGCTTGTTTAGTCATTTCGCGTTTTCAATAAATATGTTTATATTATTGCACAATCAGTCAATCGAAACACACACAAAATTGCGTCGGTTGGACGGATAGTAACTAAAATATTACAGCCAGATTCTCCCACGCTAGTCGGGTCTAATTTGACAATCAAAAGTTTTAAACTGACAAGTGTAAAAATAAGGCAACTAAGTTTTATACTATGAACTTATTTCTAAGCTTTTTCAAATTTATCAAGAAAAGGACAATTTTAGTACGTACTTTCAACAATAAATAGAACTAAATTCGTTACAGCAACTCGTTCCAAGATGAAAATCATTTAGAAACCAAGTAAATCGCTGAAATATCACAATAATTCATAAGTTTTTAATGACGACTTATTAACAATGACAGGACAAAAATCTGTCAAAACATAACTGATCAGCTATAAGATCTTAATTTAAACCAGTACTAAATCTTAAACTTTCTTAGTGAATCTGAACGTTAAAGTTTAAAATTCGACAAATTTGAAAACATTCAGTTTCCAGCTTGACGTCATGCCACGAAAATCAACTGAATGTAAACGGGCAATTCAACACCGCCCATGGTCCTCTAAAGGGGGATAAGGTTTTTGACAAAGTCAGCTACAAAATTTTTGCAGCGGTACCAGTGCTTACCGCTCATCGTCCCGTTTCATAATGAGCGATGTTTGACCGCTATTTTAAGGGCGAATTCGATCAGAAAAAATTCTAATCTTTTTGTCATAAGCTTTTCGAATGGAGCTTTTGTATTATGAAATATGAAATAAAAAAAAATGCTGGATAAGCCCATTCCGGCGGGATCCGTATCGAAATATGGCCAAAACGGATGAGTTGGGCCGCACACCAGGTCCAGTTTTAGCTGCACTACCACCCATTACATCCTTAACACACCCCTTGCCTTCTGATATTGGTAATTTTTTAATAGCAGTATTTTTTCATTTAGTATTTTAAAATGATGTAAGTAGTGATGTCCGTAAACCGAATAAGAAGGAATAACTATTTTATGCACTTTAATCGGTTTTTATCGAGTAATACGTCTTCATCGGATCAGCGTCTTGTCTGACACACATTTGACGTAACGGGTAAATGCAACCTACTTCCGTTACTTTTAAATATAATATATTTTTATTGATATTTAGCTAATGTTTAACTATAAATAAAATCAATCGTTTTAAGCTTGCCTTCATTAGTTGCCTTATTATCTCCAGTTGTCTTCTATCGTACAATAGCTGCGGTCGTCTATAAAAAAGTTTTATTGTTTGATAATATAAGGCAAAATAATTTTCCATAGCTATTTATTTTTGAACTGCTTTTTGTAGGGCGCAGTGGTTACATACTGTACACCAACGGTTAAGCAGCGTTGTGTTTTTTGTTGTTTGATTTAGGGATGTAACGGGTACCCGGTCTACCCGGCCACAACCGGGTACCCGGTCGCGTAGGCCGGATAGCCGATTTTGCCGGGCATCAGGTTACCCGGCCGGGTACCCGTTTTTTTTTATTTTGTTTTCTGTCTTTGATAAAATAAAGCATAAAAGAACTGAAACGGTGTATTTTTGTGATGATAAAAAATACATAAAAAACAGATTTTAAAAGGTTATAACAATAAACTTTGTTAAACATTTAATAACTAAAATCAATTAATGGCAAATTGGGATGAAGATAAACTAACATTTCACCATTGTCAGAGGATAGTCGGTTTCGGGTTTCTTCATAAATATTTCCCGCTTCTGAAAACAACCATTCACTAAATATTGTTGAGGCAGGTGCTGAAAGAAACTTTTTACCAAGCTTTGCTAGATTAGGAAATCTCTCTGAATTTACCACGAAAATGGGATTGATTGTCTACCAATTAACGGCAACGCCAAATATGAATTTATTTCTAGGGATGTAACGGGTACCCGGCCAAAACCGGGTACCCGGCCGGGTACCCGGTTTTGCCGGGTCTTAATTGACCGGGTACCCGGTTTGGCCGGATCCTAAAAAGGGCTACCCGTTACATCCCTAGTTTGATTGTTATTCTAATCTGGTTGCATTTAACGGCGCTGAAAATTTTTGTGTACCTATTACATTTGTTTCGTTTTTTGCCAGTTATCCATAAGCCCCATTAACACTGCAATCTACACTCAATAAAGGGTTAACATTTAAAAAGTAACTGGGTGGCTCCCAATATCAGCCAGTTATTTTTTTTAATTTATAATTTGAATTATCTCTATATATAAAATAAGAAACTGACTGACTGACTGACTGACATATCAACGCACAGCCCACACCGCTGGGTCTAGAAACTTGAAATTTTGCACAAGGGCATCCACTAAGAAAGGGTTTTTCAAAATCCAACCCCTAACGGGGTAAAACCCGAGTTCAGACTTTGTATGAGGTAAATATTTGATAGTACAGTTAACTTGAAACTTCATAGAAGTATTCTAAAAAATAGCAACCAGATTCTAAAACGCTAGTCCGGTCTAATTTGACAACCAAAAGTTTTAAACTGACAAGTGTAAGAATAAGACAACTAAGTTCTATACTACGAATTTGTTTCTCAGGGTTTTCGCAAATTTATAAAGAAAAGGGCAATTTTAGTACGTACTTGCGGCAATAATAGAATTAAATTCATTCTAGCAACCCATTCCAAGATAAAAATTATTTGGAAACCAAGAGCAAATCGCTAAAATATCAGAACAATTCATACGTTTGTAATGACGACTTATTAACAATGACAGGACAAAAACCTGTCAAAACGTAACTGATCAACTAGAAGATCTTAATGTAAATCAGTACTAAATCTTAAACCTTCTTAGTGAATCTTAGCGTAAATGTCTAAACACATGTTTTACAGTTTTTAATAAATCAACCCCTAAGGGGGTGAAATGGGGGTTCAAAGTTTCTAATGGGGTAAAATTGTTATACCGCGGACGAAGTCGCGGGCGAAAGCTAGTAATTTATAACAGCCAGATTCTCCAACACTAGTCCGGTCTAATTTGACAACCAAAAGTTTTAAACTGACAAGTGTAAGAATAAGACAACTAAGTTTTATCCTGTGAATTTATTTCTGAGCTCTTTCGCAAATTTATAAAGGAAAGGGCAATGTTAGTACGTACTTTCGATAATAATAGAACTAAATTCATTATATCAACTCGTTCCAAGATGAAAATTATTTGGAAACCCAGCAAATCGCTGAAATATTAGAATAATTCATACGTTTTTAATGACGACTTATTAAGATCTTAATTTAAACCAGTACTAAATCTTAAACCTTCTTAGTGAATCTGAACGTTAGTGTTTAATGTACTACGTATCTAAGAACTTGTCATATGAACTTGAAATGTTAGGTAACGGGATAATTACAAAAATAGTTGCCAAATGAATTAATACATCTCCATACGTACACCCTATGAATGTGACGTTAATCGCTTTCTTTTATCATCACCCATCTGATTCGTGAAGGAGCCTGGCTATAACCGATAATATTGTATAATTCGCACGTTATCCGGAAAATTTGTGAAAACTCTTAAAATATTGTTATTTCTTTTCGTATTAATCGGCTGTAATGGTTAATTCGCATTTTAGCGGGGTAATTCGCGAATTAACTAATTTCTCGTATTATCCGTAAGATATACATTCGAATCACTCGTATCTTTTCTTATCTAATTTCTTTCAACTTTTTCAACGCTATCTTATACTCAGGCTTTCAGATGAATCCCGAATGTGCGATCCAGGACCGTATTTAGGGTGTAAAAACTATTTTTTTCTATTTTTCCCATCAAAACTCATCTTTAACCGGCATTCTATATTATTTTTCTTATTTAGCAGTTCTTTCTGGGTCTATTTTCTTCCCTCGTCATCTAAGGACACTCCGCACTAACTAAAATTGCATATTTTTTCGTTAAAGTTATGGATACATTTTTTTTTGCATCGGGGCAGAAATTTTTTTTTAAAATGGAGATTTAAGACGACTGTCATGAAAAAAACAAAAGAATTGTAAAAATTTCGCAAAAATGACAGCTTTTATTGCAAGATTGGAAGGTTCCTGAACCGATTTCTGCTTGGAATATACATGGAAACGATGCAATGGGCTTCGTATTTTGGATTCCGGTACATTTCATTGCACGAGTTTCGCATTAAATACCATTTTTATTAATTTTTCGATGACCCTACAATGCATTATAGAATATACCGAAATCAGTTTCTATACGTAGAAATGTATTAGAATACGAACTGTCAAAATTTGGCAGAAATGGAGTAAGTTAATCCGCTTCTGCCATCACTTCCGGGCGGATTAAGGTCGGCAGACGCGTTTTTTCCTTTACCATCTATCGCTCCCTATCTGCACGCAAATTGTCACGTCTCTGGCTCAAAGGAAAAGGTTGTTAAAAAAAAACCGGAAGTGCCTATTTTTATTAACATTCCGGGCAAAAACAGGCCGGCAGACATGTCATCAGGAGTCAATACAAAAGGCCTCCCCTACTATAAGACAAAAATACATAGGTATATACTTATATTAAATTTGCACAAATGAAAATAATTATTGATGTTGGCACTTTTTATTTATGTGGTCAATATTTCCTATTTTGTCCTTATAACTGATAAAACTGATAGGTAATAAACTACGGTATTAAACTAAAAGTAAATTTTTTTCTTTCTAGAGTAATAAATGTGGCGTAGAGGAATAATGGTTTACAGACAAATTAGACCAGCTATCAATAAAGTAGTCCGAAATTTTTCTCAAGCTGTTATAGCAAAACCATCTGATTCCCCAAGGGATATTCATAATTTTGTCCCCAACGAAAAAATTCATGGATTTATTGTAAGAAGCGTTAAGGAAATTCCCGAGTTTAGAATTAGAGCTATTTACTTGCAGCATGAAAAAACTAAAGCAGAATATTTGCATTTGTACCGAGATGACACTAACAATCTGTTTTCCGTAAATTTTAGAACAACCCCTAAAGACAGTACTGGATCGCCCCATATTTTAGAACATACTGTATTATGTGGGTCGGCATTATATCCAGTTCGTGACCCATTTTTTAAAATGCTAAATAGATCTTTGGCCACTTTCATGAATGCCATGACTGGAGCAGACTACACTATGTATCCATTTAGTACTCAAAATTATTCTGACTATAAAAATCTACAGCGTATTTACTTAGACGCTGTTTTTAACCCTTTATTGAGTGAAACTGATTTTATGCAAGAAGGATGGAGGTTGGAAAATATGGATGCTTCTGATCCAAAATCGAATTTAATAATTAAAGGCGTAGTGTATAATGAAATGAAAGGTGTTTTCTCCGAAAATGAAAATATTTTTTGCCAAAAGTTGCAAAATTCAATACTACCAGATCACACCTATGGAGTAGTTTCAGGTGGAGATCCTATGGTAATTCCAAATCTTACCTGGGAGGGTCTGAAGCAATTTCATAGGGAACATTACCATCCCAGTAATTGCAGATGTTTCTCATATGGGAATTTCCCCCTAATACCTTCGCTGGAATATATAAACGAAACCTATTTTTCAAAATATGCGTATTCCCAGCCTAGCAATACAATGGTACCAAAGCAGAAACGATGGCTTGAGGCAAGACGGGAGCACATATCTTGCAGATATGATCCCATGTCTGAACCGTTTGAAAACCAAAATACAATTGCAATATCATTGCTTCTCTCAGACTCCACAAGTATTTATGAAACATTTTTGATGCAGTTTATTACAGAATTACTAGTTAAAGGTCCAAATTCTGCTTTTTATAAGTCGCTTATCGAACCTAACTTTTCCAGCGGATTCACTCCTTCTACAGGATTGGATACTCAACCCCGAGATACTATGTTTACTATCAGTTTGAAGGGGCTCAAGAAAGAAGATTTTGAAAGAGTTGAACATACTTTTAATAGAACAATTAATGACGTTATAGAAAAGGGTTTTGCAGCTGATCATCTAGAATCGGTTCTGCATAGCTATGAATTATCTCTAAAACACGAAACGAAAAATTTTGGATTGAATTTACTTTTTGGAATAAGTGCGCTTTGGAATCATACTTCCGAAGTAGTGACAGCTTTGGAAGTAAACAATCTTATTGAAAGACTACGCGCAGAGATAAAGAATAATCCTAAATATTTACAAGAAATTGTAAAAAAATATTTTAAAGAAAATAATCATAGGTTAATTTTAACCATGTCTCCTGATAAAGACTTCGAATCTAATTTAGAAAAGGAAGAGGTAAATTTGATTAAACAAAAAACTAAAAATTTGAGTGAAAAAGATAAACAAAGAATATTTGAAAAAGGACTTGAGCTTAAAAAATTGCAAGATGCACAACAAAACACAAATTTATTACCTACCTTAGTAATGGATGATATAAATTCGGACATAGAACGGATTAATAAAGTAAATGTGACGATAAATAATGTAGCTACGCAAATTCATAAAGTTAATTCAAATGGTATTGTGTATTTTAAATCAATTCTTAACAGTACTGAGCTGTCACAAGAGCAACAAATGCTTTTACCACTCTTTTGTTACGTAATAGCAAAGTTAGGAACTGATAAGTTGAACTACAAGGAATTCGATAGTCTCATTAATAGGAAAACAGCAGGACTGAATTTTAATGTTCATATTGCTGAAAGTCTGTATCATCTTCATACATATGAACCTGGAATCCTTTTGTCTAGTTATTGTTTAGAAAAAAATGTGGAAAGTATGTGGGACCTGTGGACTCAGATATTCAACATAACAAAATTGGACGATGTTGATAGGTAAGTATTATATTCATATTTGCTACTTTTTAATTTATATTAACTTCACAAGCACATATTGTATACTGCAATTAGTAAAAGAAGCAGAGCTAATTTTTTGATAGTCTCCTAAGAAAAGTAAGATATTATGTTTGTGTCTTATGAGCCCATTGACACCAATCCATTTTGGCTAATGATATTATTTGTAATAAGGTACGGTTGCGGACGAAAAATCCCGGACACATTACTTTTCTAATGTAATTCAACTTTCTATACTGTCACAAGTGTAAAAACCAATAATATTTGATAGATCAATATTTTTAAGTTCAATAAGTAAAATATAATCCTATTTTAGTTAATCATAAGTTATTGCCCTCTACATCGGCAGGAAGTAGCTTATTTATTGAATATGCATTAAAATTGCAACTTTGAAATATTACAGTTCCTTTATAAAATCAAACAATTACTTGAAATAATTTATTACACCGACGCTTAATTATCAAGTCAGCAGAATCGATGTTTCTGGCCTAAAGTCAACGCTCCTCAAAAAGTGGGGAAAAGCTGCTGACTGGGTAATAGGGCGATCGCGAAGACAAGAGTCGAAAAGGACACTAGTGCACCATCCTCGGTCCCAGATCATTTCTTCTACTATTACAATCACAAACGTATCGGACCGAGGATGGTGCACTAGTGTCCTTTTCGACTCTTGTCTTCGCGATCGCCCTATTACCCAGTCAGCAGTTTTTCCCTGTGGTGGTTTGTGGTAGATTTTATGAAAGTCAAGGAAGAAACTATTGACTATTGACGACAGATACCCCAACCCAAACATTAGCGGCATTTTTACCTGGTGGAATGGGCACCAATAATTGGCCAATTCTAATTCCAACTGAAGCCTTGTATATAAACCGAACCTAGAAACCCGATTTTAATAAATAAAATTAATAAATTACGAATAATAGGATAGGGATAACTTATTAAAAGGACTGCAAGGAGAAATCTGCATACTAAAGTTAAGTATAGTTTTTTTAATTCGATGAAAATTTTATATCATTACAAAACCAGTGGATAACACAATCGTGCTTGCCTTATAGTTTTTTTCTGAAGAAATTAATTTTGGAGGAAATAATTGGCATACAACTTATTTTAGTTAATACCTGTTGGCTTATAACTCGACAAGACATAAAAAAACTTACCAGACGCAGGTGTATTTTAATTGAAGTCAGTAAATTTAACAGTGTAAAAATGGGTTACAGAGGGTGACCCAAAAGGTTTTTTGTTTTATGTGCGTTAATGGACTCTTGAAACACATTATACCAGTGACGTAGCAAGTCAAAACCGGGCCCTGGTGCAATACCACAGCGGGCCCCTTCATCATTTAAAAAAAAGTTCAATTTAAAATAATATTGCACAAAAACTGTATGGTTTGAGTGGTAACAAAAGTAGTAACCTCTTTGAATGTTATTTCAAGCAGAAATAACAGGGCCGCCGGGCCCCTTCGGGGCCCGGGCCCTGGCGCGCGGCACCACTTGCACCCCCTGTTGTTACGTCCCTGCATTATACAAATTTTATAGTGCTGTATTTCACCATTTTTTAGATTTAAAATGTTGACTCAACTTTATATGGCCAATCTGACACATGGAATTGCTGATTCTGGACATATTTATGCAATGCAAGCTGCTTCGAGTCTAGTGTCGGCATCTGCTTATCAAGTAGAACTAATGTCTGGTTTGCAACACATTTGTTACATGAAGAGGCTTTTGCACACTTCAAATTATAAGGCAATGTTGGAAGAAATTCGAGATATTGGGAAAATATTATTCAATAAGAAAAAAATGAGGTTTGTATTGTTAATATAATCAACGTTTTCCTAATGAGCAAAATTGTTACTGATGAGCAAAATTAAAACACTGATACCAAACGAATGGCAGGCATAAAAAACATACTCTAGAGATGCACATATCTTTGCGAGCAGCAAAAATCTTCTCAAGTTTTATTTCCCTTTTTTCTTTTTGTGGTTGTAAAACAAAATAAGTTCTATTTTATCTCACCCACAAGGGTTTAGTATTTACGAATTACTTAGTATAGTAAATGTTTTGTTTTAGAGTTGCACTGAATATGACCGCAGAAAATCAGTCAAATATTCTCCGTACCTATGAAAACTTTATATCCAGCCTCCCAGGAAATAATAAAATACCAGGGCTTGAAATTCGTGATAACGCTTATGTAACTGGAAAAATATGGGCACCTGCCGATGCTGTTAATTGCCAACATCATGTTTTAAATGTACCTGTTAATTACTGCTCAAAAGCTGTCTTGACCGCCCCATATACCAAAAATGACCATGCAGCTTTGCGAGTTTTAGCTAAGTTGTTATCAGCTAAATACCTTCATCCTGAACTAAGAGAAAAAAGGGGCGCTTATGGGGCTGGAGCGAGATTAACACCGGAAGGTGTTTTGTCTTTCTTTACTTACAGGGATCCAAAGAACCTCGAAACCTTAGATGTGTTTGATAAGTCTTATGACTGGGTTAGAAACAATTTGAAGGATACTACCGATCAAGATCTTTTAGAAGCAAAACTGGGAGTCTTCCAAAGTGTTGACTCTCCGATTCCGCCGGGTTCTAAGGGATGGGATGACTTTTCTAAAAGACTAACTTCTGATATATTGCAAAGGCACAGAGCTGAAATAATGTCAGTTGAGAAAAAGAGTTTAGAATCAGTTACTGAGCAATATTTGGGAGATTCCAACTTTTTACGCTCTAGTAAAGTAATTTTGGGTCCCAAAAATGAAAGTGTGGATACGACATCACGCAAAAATGAGATTTGGACTCTTGTAGATGCTGCATAATTAAGTAGTGATATTTGTTATTTATTAAATATTTTTAATAAACACGTTTAAAAAGATATTATTTTTTACTTTTTAATATATAGGTATGTGTTTTAGATGTGTTAGTTTTTTGACGAGATTTTTACATTTAAGGGACCGGAAATTGGAAACATTTCTTTTTTTTGTCGGTATGTCCTAGGGTCTAGCTGTTGGCGCGAAATAATGGTTGACAGATCAATTCAAATTAATTTATACAATAAATTGTCAAATTATACCGGTCTAGCGTTTGAGAATCTCGCTTGAAATTTTTATTGGTTTAACCCCCGCCCCAGAAATAATACATTTTTACATATTAAACTGCACAATCTGAAAGGTCCCAGTCAAAATCTTGACATTACGCCTGAAATATAATACGAGGAGAATTAAAAAAAGAAATACTGATTTTATTTTCTCTAGTTAATGTAATATTCTGGCTTAATAATAATACATATTCAATGGTAATGGGGAAAATAAAAAGTAAAGAATCCGACAGTGGCGGCTGGTGAAATTTCAAAGTTGTATATCTCTGTTCCTACTTACAGGACCCGTACCAAATTTAGGGGTTTCAATAGTGAGCCCACTGGGAATGTTTTGGTAAAGAAAAAAACATTTTGTAATTTGCGAAAAAAGTGAAATTTTGGGTGTGCCCCTCCTAAGAAAGAAATGAACACAACTATTTTATTTATTATTTTTTCTAAACAAATTTTACATCATTCTGTCGACAGTTTTTAAATTTTAAGAGAAAAAAAAGTGTTATTAGAAAGTTATAGTCACTTGAATTTTTTTTTAATTATATTTTAAGCTTAAAAAAATTCAAATGACTATAATTTTTTTCCCTCAAAATTTAAAAACTGTCGACAAAATGATGTAGAATTTGTGTAAAAAATCATAAATAAAACACCTAGATGTGTTCATTTTTTTCTTACGATCTGGGGCACACCAAAAATTCAACTTTTTCGCAAATTACAAAATGTTTTTTTTACCAAAATATTCCCAGTGGGCTCACTATTAAAACCCCTAAATTTGGTACGGGTCTTGTAAGTAGGAACAGAGATATACAACTTCGAAATTTCACCAGCCGCCACTGGAATCCGAGATCCTTTTTCGTAAGAAATGGAGTCGTCCAGATGAATCCTACATGTTGCTCAGCGACAAACTCTTAATGCACCCATTGGTTGATTGGTTCTGATGGTTGCCAAATGTTACGGACTGCTGTTTCAACAAAGCCAATGATATTGTCGTGTTGTTTGACGCGACGTATAGTTCAGATGTTAAAATTTGTACTTCTTTTAAGTTATTTAGAAGTTAATTTTAGTTGCCTGAAATATTACAACTTTATTTAAGAAGCGAGCGCCAGTAAAAGCAAGATTAATAGTTCGTTTTTTTTATAGCAAAAGTAAGAATTTGCAAACTGGAGCGTGATCATACCATGTATAATAATTAAAGAAAAAATTACAGTTTATTTCAAAATTGAGTCCATATACAAAAATGACTTTGGACAAAGTTGTAAGACCAGCTTTACTTTAACGTATATCAGAGAACCGCACTGTAAATAAATAAAGGTATAAATCAACATACTCAGTGGTAGCATACCTAATAACTTCATTCTTTGGGCAGAAGATTCTATCTCGAACATTGACTTAAGTTTTTTTTTTATTTTCGTACAGCCCACAAAGGCAGAAAGCCTAAGTACTAAGGTACCGTGGGTTGTATATCGCAAAGCCGACACACACCCAGTGCTGGAAACATCCATAAGAATTTCACCAGCTCTTTAAGAGGGTGTGTGAGGTGGTACCCTTCTCGGTGAGAACGAATTTCTCTACCACCTTCCTGACTGTGACAACAAAGAACTTTTGCTTGCATTTTAAACTCTAAAATTAATTTCCAAAATGACACCGTTTTTTTCCAATTAGTTGTGTAGTTTTTGTAACCCATAATGGTAGGAAGTCGAGAGTTTTAGATATACAATAGCAGGAAATCCTTCGAAATTTCTTACTTGAACTATTTATTCCAACTAATTACAATAACAGTTTTTCTATCTGGTTTCTTAGCGAACTTTTAACTTTAATACCGTACCTTTGTCCTCTGCGCTATTGTCGCAGTTGTCGGAACAGAAAAATGTCAATCAGATAACGCGGGATTTAAGGGGGCTAATTCAGCGTATGGATTGGTATCGTATATCTTAGTATACCATGGTACAAATAAAAGAAAATATGATACCGCGCAGGCTCGCGCGCAGGTAGGCGTGGCCATCTACGTCACGCCGTGACCAATTTCGCGATATTTTGTAAACGAATCACGTCTTTTTTAAGATCGCCTTGTGTTTTCAACTATTTTTTGGTGTTTTTATATTACTTTTAGGAGTTTAAAAGTAAAAATGAGATGTGCTGTGTATGGTTGTGATGTGGACAATCAATGTATGTATTTATCCCTTTATTTATATGATTACTTTAAATCATATACTATAAAATTTGTATTATAAGCAGGAGGCAAAGTATATTGCCAATAGAATTTATATAAAATCGCCTTTAACTAACGTAAACTCTATATTGCGCGTTATAAATTTCAAAAATAAGGCACGGCGTGACGTCATGCGCGAACCCGGACGAATTTGACACGGTTTTGGTATTATACCTTCTTTTATTTGTATCATGTTAGTAAACGGCCTTAGCGCAGTAGTTAGTGTGCTAGGCTACTCTGCAGAAGGTACTTACTGGCGGCGGCCCGGTGTCCAACTTAATTTATTCGGTCGGTACCTCGTAGAAGGCAAGTCACCACTAGTACAACATTTCAAATAGTGCCGTTCGGATCCGGCGATAAACTGTAGGTCCCATATATCTGAAAAATCTGTAAAAATGGCACACATTGTGGGTACACCCGAGAGGTTCTCTACGCCTAAATATTAGTGTGACACTTGAAGAAAAACCAATACACCATAATATTGTTATGCGAGTGAATCCTAAAGATTTGTAAGTATAGCAACTTTGGGAGAAATTGTGTAAATGGAATTTGGTTTATAAGCCAGTAGCTTGAAAAAATAATTTTTATATTGCTAAGGACTTTTGCAACCCTCTATTAAGCTTTATTGGCTGACTGTTTAATAACATGTGATGTTACTGCGAAAAAAAAGATTTTGCTTTATATTTATAGTGTAGAAGTGTAAACATATCTGGCTTAAACGACATGAGTTTTTAGTTCATTTTCTAAAAGTTTGGGGCGACTTTTTTGTCGGTAGGCAGCCATCGAAGTCGACAAGACAATTTTTACTTTAAAGAAACGTTTTTGCTACCACGAAATCATGTTTAAAATTTGTTAGAAACAGGCGTCATGTGTTGAAGGTTTGTTTACATTTTATAAAGTTTTAAAAATCATTAATAAACCCCTTATTTTTAGGTCTGAAAACAACCAATGTCTGTTCCGTCAACTTTTCCTTCTACTCAAGAGTATTTAGAAGCAGTATTGAACTTTTTAAAAAAATATAAATGGTTGTATGTGAATAAAAATACTGATATTTTAACTAAACGAGTACTTTATAACTTCTCTGATGAATGGAATGCTTATTTTAATGCACTTTCCATAGACAATCTTCATGACTTAGTATCAGGCAACATAAAAGTAAGTTTTTGTTTGGTCAGGTTTCTTCTTGCTTGAATAATTTGCTAGCGTTAGGAGAATCTTACCTATAGTGACTTTTTTAGGCTTAAAGCCATTCAGTGTTATCAGCAACAAATTTGACAAACTTATCTCAAAATGTCTATCATTTGTTCTATTGATTCTATGTTCAGTTTAATTTAAAATTATTGAAAACATTTTATTTCAATTTTTTTTGGTATTTAAAAAATAATACATCCAATTTTAAGACCAATACCGCCATTTTATATAGTTTTAAAGGGTTCCCTAAGAAATGGTTCTTCTTAAGGGAATAAAACCGAAAGTCTATTATCCGAAATATTTGTAATTTCAGCAAATTGTTCAACTTTGTCTCAATCTCTCTATGTCATGGTTACTGGGATGCCAGTGCCAATATATCGAATTAGAAACACCCTGTGTACGTTTATTTTGGACTAATTTTTGTAATCTTAATTTTGGCTAATCTTAACTGTCTGTCCTTGTTTTATGAATTTTTGACTTGAATTTTGTTAGCCTTCTTAATTTTCTTTGATCTAGTCCTTATTCAGTATACACTTTATTATGAAATATAATCATTAGCCTTCATGTTCTTTTACCGTTTTGTCAATTTGGTTAAAATGAATTAATAATCAATCATAATTATTAATATATACCTACCTATCATTTTATTGTCTAATTATTAGTAATTAGTATAACAAATATATCTATTTTGAAAATTTTAGGATGTTGCGCCGTATGATTTCAAAATATTTATTGACGAAATTAATAATTTAAAACCTCAATCTAATTTAAACTTCATTCATAATACTGACGTTTATTCTAATAAGGGGGTGAGTGACAAAAAAATGCATGAAATTGCATTACTAGCACCTGTTATTAATGAAATTTGTGAAGAAACAGGATGTGATTTAATAGTTGATATTGGTTCTGGATTGGTAAGTACAAGCTGAAGATGTTTTACAAAACTAATTAACTCTAACCTAACTAATTAACAAAAGCGAGCTGAAAAAGATTAAGATTCGCCAAAGAAATTAACTATTTCATTAATAATATAATTTGTTATATTTAATTTTTTAACTTTAATCTCTAGTCATTAGATCAGTGGTTGGTTATCTCCGTTACTGGTTTATGTTATGAATATGAAATCTTTATACATGTTTCTATAATTTATAGAGTTGTTTTCCTTGTAGTTCAGATTTGCTCCTCCATTGCCCTTTTTCTTTTAATTTGTTTATATTGTTAAATCTAGACTTCAACTAGATAACATCGCAGTAGGTATACACCGTAGATATTGTTCAACCCATTTAATCAGATAGACATTTTTATGACATTGATTTGCTTATTAAAATAAACGCTTTGCAAAGATATTTCTACTTAGCTTAAAGCAGGTGATATAAAAAAAGAACTCTATGTGCCTACATACTCGTAGTTGTGATCTCATATCTCTCTGTATCTATAGATTGATTAACCAATAAGAATATCCTAAAATTTGGTGTCTGCCTTTTCTAATAGCAAAGATATTTGCCCATACTAAAACTTTTCGGGCACCCTGTATATGTTTTTAAAGTTTAGTTGCGATCTGATTCTTTTTTTTCAGATTGATGTTGGCTTCAACATTAAACATAGTTTTTTTATAACTGTTTATTTTTGAAAATATTAATAGAAACATTTCTAGTCTTGGATCTCCCTAACACTGTGAACTCTCCTCAGCTAGTCATTAAAAAAATACTGGTGTCGTCACTGTACCTATCTATTTTTCTTACAAATTGCAGGAGATACGATTTTTTTTGCAGCAATACAATTGTTTTAGGGCTATCTTCCACATTTACTTCACGAAAAATACGGTTCTCCTGTACTTGGTTTAGAAGCATCAAAAAAGTTCCTAAAACTTGCTCAACAAAATCAAGACAAACAACATCCACATTCTAAAAAGAGTGTCGTATTTTGTGAACTGTACATACACGAAAACTCAAATAATGAGATTGAGAAACTTGTACAAGAAAATTTTGGCTGTGGCAAAACAATATGTATAACAGGTTTACATGCGTGTGCGGATTTGAGTATAGAAGTCTTGAATTTATTTACTAATATAGAAAGTGCTAAAGCGTTGGTCATTATGCCCTGTTGTTATCACAGAATTAAAATCGAGAAAGAAGATGAGGAAAGAATCTACTTTAAAAATTTTCCAGCTAGTCAAATATTGACCAATTTGTTTGAAAAATATGATGCATATGCCTTTATCACGCAGCCTTTTTTAAGACTGGCTTGTCAACAAACCTTGGAATCTTTTAATAGAATGTCTAAAGACGAGCATACAAATCATTCTTTTCAGTGCATGTATAGAGCAGTTTTACAGTTGGTTGCAGAATTGGGTAAGTTTTATTTTTCAATATTGTGAATATTTTTCTATGGGGAATGCTTGGATAAAGTAAGAACCAAAATCAAAAGCTATAGAAAATAAGCATTATTGATGAGCAGTACTTGTACGTGATTGGTCTCCAAAACTTAATAAATTTAGAATATGCAAAAATTGAGAATAAATTCTGTAACCACCTGAAAATTCCTTATACAATAACGATTTCAACAAATAATGGCAAAACCGCTATTCTCCGGGCTACATGCCCCTCCGAGCGCTGAATTACATGCCAAAATTTGCCGTATTTTCTTCTAACACAGTTAGATAAGAAAATACTAATGTTTCGAATGCAAGAAACGACCAGGAAGAAGGAAGCTTTTTCTTTAGTTAGAATGTCGTCACCTGCAGACCGGTTTCGAACTCGTTGGTTCTCATCAGTACAGGATAGACGAACGATACTTGAAACTGCTAATGGATGGCGCTGCCTGTGTCTCACTGCTTATGCAGTACGACAGTTGTAGCTTTAAGGGATTACTTTTTCGGAAGGTTGGTATGTTCGTCTATCCTGTACTGATGAGAACCAACGAGTTCGAAACCGGTCTGCAGGTGACGACATTCTAACTAAAGAAAAAGCTTCCTTCTTCCTGGTAGTTTCTTGCATTCGAAACATTAGTATTTTCTTATCTAACTGTGTTAGAAGAAAATACGGCAAATTTTGGCATGTAATTCAGCGCTCGGAGGGGCATATAGCCCGGAGAATAGCTGTTTTGCCATTATTTGTTGAAATCCTTATTGTATAAGGAATTTTCAGGTGGTTAGAGAATTTATTCTCAATTTTTGCATATTTATATGTACCCCTGACAAGTAGACTTTCATTCATACGTTTGAAAATTTAGAATACCCTGTATTTGCAGTTCGTATTCCAAAATCTCGTTTTTCTCTCGGTCACGTGCAAACTAGACAAATACAAAACTGGCCTTATTTAGTTTGACGTCGAAATAGAAATTCAATTTGCACTACGTGCTTTATACAAAATCTTTGGTAATCTGATAAAAAGTCAAAATGTGTAGAAATACTACGGGAACATATCGAATTAACAGAGTGCGTTTTTAGCAAAAGTTATAATCAACCAAAGCCTGACTAAATAAATTAAGACAACTGCGAGACATTAAAAAATAAACATTCTCTTAGATAATTACTTTTCGTCTACAGCCACAAAGACGGCCTTTCCGATAATTAACAATTAATACAATGTGTCCAAAAAGGTGTGCAACAACATTTTAAAGTATGATTATCCCTTTATAAAATAATGTTGAAAAATTGGGAAAAAATTAGATAGGAAAGAATACAGAGTAATTCAAATGTACCGATGTCGAGAGCAAAAAAAGTAAAAAAAAAATCGAAATTTAATCGACGATTGCTCCCTTCTTATAAAGAATGAAGAAGACACTAAAAAATATGGATACCACGTATTTCGACGAGCACTTTCCGATGACGTATATGGGATCTTAATTTGAACCATTTTGACCCCACAAAAAATTAAAAACCGTGAAATATTTGGGTCAAAAATCGAAATTTCCAGTTTTTCCCAAATATATCCATTTTCCGGGGATTTTAGGTTTAGGTAAACGTATTGGAAAAGGAAAGTATTTCAGATTTTGAAGTTTCACTTATGAATTCGTTTTTCGATCCGATGATTTGTTTTCGAGTTATTAGGTACAAAAGAGGCAAATGGTTTTCGACCTAAAAAAATTCAAAGGAATTATTTGACATTTTCCTCACCAGTTTCAATAGAGTTCTGAAGCTCGGGGTCTTTACAACCACCGAAAACCCGATTAGAACGGATATCGCAGAAATTTCGACTTTGACGTTTAATAGCTCCGAAACGAAACATCCTGTATAACTGAATTTTTTACCGAAGCTACTTGCACTATTCCTCTATCAACCCAAAAATTCTATTGCACCCCAAAAACAAACCTGTTCGACTTTAGGTTGAGCTTTACGTTAACATTTGAATGTGACACTTATTTTTGCTGATCTCCTGACGTCATTATTTACTAAGGACAAATGGCTGCTTTTCAAATTGTAATAAATTATACCGAAAAGAAAACAATTTTTGTAGCTAAATTATCCTTGTAATTTTCCTGAAAATAATTTTTTTGGGTTTGTAAACGATTGTCCTTAAATGATTTATGCAATAAAAAAAATACATATGTGCATATTCCTTATTGTTGCATAAGTTTCAGATTTCAATTTTCCCTTTATACACATTTCTTTATTATATTCATAACACCGGCACACAAAATAAAAAAAGTGGTCTGTACATTTGACCAGACCCATCCATCTATATGTATTTTGATGCTCTGAATCCAAATCCGAAGTCCGTTTGGCTCGTACACCCTCAAATTTTGAGTAAATTGCAAAAAACGCTGAAAATGGCTAAAAATTGCGAAAAAGTGCAGTTATGAAAAAGAAGAAAATTTTATTGAACTAGATCAAGTATGTTTCTTATGTATTTTGATGCACTAAATCCAAATCCGACGTCCGTTTGGCCCGTACACCCTCAAAATTTTGAGTAAATGGCGAAAAAACGCTGAATATGACTACAAATTGCGAAAATTTGCAGTTACGAAAATGAAGAAAATTTTATTGAACTAGATCAAGTATGTTTCGTATGTATTTTGAATCCGAAGTTCGTTTGGCCCGTACACCCTCAAAATTTTGAGTAATTTGCGAAAACACGCTGAAAATGGGTAAAAAGTGCAGTTATGAAAAAGAAGAAAATTTTATTGAACTAGATCAAGTATGTTTCTTATGTATTTTGATGCGCTGAATCCACATCCGACGTCCGTTTGGCCCGTACACCCTCAAAATTTTGAGTAAATGGCGAAAAAACGCTGAATATGGCTACAAATTGCGAAAAATTGCAGTTATGAAAATGGAGAAAATTTTATTGAACTAGATCAAGTATGTTTCGTATGTATTTTGAATCCGAAGTTCGTTTGGCCCGAACACCCTCACAATTTTGAGTAAATTGCGAAAACACGCTGAAAATGGCTAAAAATTGCAGTTATGAAAATGAAGAAAATTTTATTGAACTAGATCAAGTATGTTTCGTATGTATTTTGAATCCAAAGTCCGTTTGACCCGTATAACCTCAAAATTTTGAGTACATTGCGAAAAACTTCGAAAAATAGCTAGAACTTGCAATTAAACTTCGGAGGACTGATTGCTTTTGCCTGTAACCAGGGCACCTGCAGGATACCACGTGGTGACGGTGGGCAACAGAACCGTATGGCAGAGTCCTGGGCTAACGGCGTGTATGCCGTCATGGCAGGCACAAGCGATAAGTGCTTTAGGATGAAGGGATTCGGAACCCCAATATCGGCGTCTGGTCAGGGTGGGAAAGCAGGCCCGCAGGCTTCGTCATCAAACGACTACAACTCTACATTAATGGGTCACTTGGCTTCTGTAGAGTATAATATTACAAGAAACCACTCCCACATACGTAATAAAAGTCCTCATTGGTACGTAAGAACAATAGGTACTATTTTTTGCTATTTTCTGCTACTTCATTGCTATTTTTTACGATGTTTGATATATGAACGATCGAGATTAACAGATTCTGAATTTGGATTCAGCGCATCAAAATACATAAGAACCGTACTTGATCTAGTTCAATAAAATTTTCTTCTTTTTCATAACTGCACTTTTTACCCATTTTCAGCGTGTTTTCGCAAATTACTCAAAATTTTGAGGGTGTACGGGCCAAACGAACTTCGGATTCAAAATACATACGAAACATACTTGATCTAGTTCAATAAAATTTTCTTCATTTTCGTAACTGCAATTTTTCGCAATTTGTAGTCATATTCAGCGTTTTTTCGCCATTTACTCAAAATTTTGAGGGTGTACGGGCCAAACGGACGTCGGATTTGGATTTAGTGCATTAAAATACATAAGAAACATACTTGATCTATTTCAGTAAAATTTTCTTCTTTTTCATAACTGCACTTTTTCGCAATTTTTAGCCATTTTCAGCGTTTTTTGCAATTTACTCAAAATTTGAGGGTGTACGAGCCAAACGGACTTCGGATTTGGATTCAGCGCATCAAAATACATATAGATAGATGGGTCTGGTCAAATGTACAGACCACTTTTTTTTTGTGTGCCGGTGTAATTAATGCTAACTGTATTTTAAAGAAAAAGCGAACCAAATGTAACATATTTTCAAATATAAATCAAATTTACTAAAAAATTGTGCGTATTCCACATAATATATGACATGCATATTATTTACCCATTTTTCTCCTCACCACCGAATAGTATCAATTTAGACGTGAAGCGAACTTATTCCATTTTCCAATTTGAATTTATTACAGAAAATTGCCATGTGCGAAGACTTAAAAGAAAATCGGGAAAATCAAATGCAACAGACAGTGATAAAGGATTTCAAACTTATTTGAATAATTTGAGAACCACACATAAGTTAGAAGTCGTAGGATTTAACCAAAAAAATCAGATTAAAATTACCGACGAAGCTTTTTTGTTAAAGATGCATGAAAAATGGAACGAATATAAAGGTGATTGTTGGCTGGTTGAAGTTTTAATGGGGCTTCAAGCCGCTATACAAAGCATATGTGAAAATGTCATTTTACTTGATAGAGTCGAGTTTCTAAAGGAAAAAGGGTTTCATTGTTATAATAGAAAAATAACAAATGATTTTGTATCGCCGAGATGTTGGGCTGTGATTGCTAAAAAAATGTAATAAAAAATTGTATTTTCTGGAAATAAATGTGGCATAAATCGTTCTTAATTATCCTTTTATTTTAGTTTATAATGTTATATTTTCAGGAAATGTGTAAGTTTACTCTGTGGTAAAACGGGCTTCGTAATCCTCAAAAATTTGTATTGTAACTCGGGTCACGTTGTCTCAGGTTAATTTTACACTAGACCGATATTAAATAAGAAATTTTGTTCTACAACAGTAACATTTAATAACAAATTAGCAACAATTAACAATTTCATATAAAGTTTGGTCAGGTGAGATATACATAATACATATGAAACAGTTTTTAATAAATAACATATTTGCAATAGGGAAAAGAAGTTGGTGCTTCTCGAAATGGGTTTGGTTGAAAAAGTTGTTGTTACCTAAATTATTTAACAACAAACCAATTAGTAGCGATATTTATTCGCTAAGCAATGTGTGCGAGGTGTAAAAGACAATATTTCTCTTAGGTCAATAAATAAGTATATTAGTTGCAAAAGAAGAAATCCTAGAGGGAGTGGCATGAGCGCCCATAGAGAATTTTCTAGGGGTGGGGGCAAAGCAAAAAATATATAATGTAATACCTATGTATGCATAAAGTGTCAATGCGCCTCATGCAGGTTTAGGAATCCAGGGGGACAATTGCCCCCCCTCAGGGCCGCGCCAAGAAACTTAGCCACCCTTGTGCAGAGATCTCATTGGCGCCCCATGAAGTAAAACAAAAAAATTGCAGAAAATATTTCTTTGATTGCATAAAAAACACAAAACTGCGAAGTGATATAATAAAACCAAATATCATAATTTATAACAGTAGTAATCAAGTATACCTACATATTTTTACAAAAACTTAATTTTTCGTGCTTTATTTTCGGCAAATTCAGATACAGTTTGGTCAATGTTTAGACTGTCTAATATTCCACTTTCTATGGCGGTTCTTTCAAAAGAAACGCCTGCAGCATCATTTACCACTAAATTTAAATTGTGCGCAGAACATGGTACAAAAAATGCTGTGGGATTTATTTCCAAGATTTTTTTGCAGCCCATTGTGTTTACCACGCATATTTGCGCCGTTGTCATAACCCTGTCCGCACATGTCGTATATATTATATTTAAATTTAAGTTGCAAAATAAATTTTGAACAAACTCAGATAATCCTAATCCAGTTTGATCTGTTACTGCACAAAATTCTATAAAATGTTCTCCAATTTCAACTTTCTTTGTGGCAGTATTTAAGGTGACAGATCTGAAAACCACTGTTAGTTATTCTGTATGACTAATATCGGGAGTGCAATCCAGAATAACGGAAAAATATTTTCAGAGTCTAATTGAATCCAAAATGACTTCTCTAATTTTATTACCAATTAGGTTAATAACAGGCGCATTTGGTCAATGACCCACTTAAAATTTTCAATGATCTACCTAAACATTTACAGCCAGATTCTCCAACGCTAGTCCGGTCTAATTTGACAACCAAAAGTTTTAAAGTGACAAGTTTAAGAATAAGACAACTAAGTTTTATACTATTAACTTATTTCTGAGCTTTTTCGCAAATTTATCAAGAAAATGACAATTTTAGTACGTACTTTCAACAATAATAGAACTAAATTTATTACAGCAACCCGTTCCAAGATGAAAATCATTTGGAAACCAAGCAAATCGCTGAAATCTCACAATAATTCATAAGTTTCTAATGACGACTTATTAACAATGACAGGACAAAAACCTGTCAAAACATAACTGATCAACTATACGATCTTAATTTAAACCAGTACTAAATCTTAAACTCCCCAAGAAAGAATCAAGCCAAGCCATCGTCAAAGGATATCCAAGCTTGCTCCGAGGTGGGTCGTATTATAAATTGATCTTTTGGTTTATATGGATGATGTAAATTCATTAAAACTAAGAGAGAAACAGACATACGCGCTTTAGGAAGTTAAAAAGAGACACAATTGGTCGACGGCCCACCAATAATATGGGGCCACCCCCACTATGGAAATACATTCAAATCGCCCCGTAAAATATACTCTTTCAAAACATTTGGTTTGGAAAAAGAAAAACTAATCAGATCGCTAATATGCGCATTGTATTAATGTATTACCTATTAATTAGCGATTAAACATAAAAATTAATAAATACGATTTCAGCCACGCCAGCGCAAGTCTTCAAATATAACGGCGTCGGGCCGGTTTTCTTACATTACCAGCGTAGTCCAGAGGTAGAATCTCAGCGAGTTGACCAAGAAGTCGAGGGTTATTATTTACGGTACAGGCTTAAAGTTTTCAAGAGTTTGTTTGGGTTTGTTTGGGGTGAATTAATGTGGGTATGTTTTTTCCTACTCAAGATCAGATGTAGAAATTTAACGCTGATTTGACTATTTTATTAATGATTTATGTTTATATTCCATCTTGCATAGGTGGATTGAATTCGAATTTTTGTGTTCTGTGTGTGTTAATTACGCATCCCGCGGCCGCCCTCACATTTGGCCGCCCTTGTGCGACGCACACCCGGTTGGCGCGGCCCTGCCCCCCTTGCCCCCCTATATGCGCCCATGGTCGGAGTGGTATATTTACAAATTTTAGAATTTTTTGACGACAGGAATATTTTATCAATTTATCAATCAATTAGGATTTAGAAAAAAATATAATTGTAAATATGCTATGCAGTTTCAAATGAATGGAAAAAAAGTATTTATGACGGAAATATAGTTGGAATAGTTTCATTGGATTCAAAAAGAGCATTTGAAACAATAGTAGACGGAGACAAAAACTTTATAAATACTCGTATGGTATAAGTGGATATAAGAGATACAGTGATTTGAAAGTTCTTTATCTAGACGGAAACATGCTATAAAATGTAAAAATATTATTTCCCCTTAATTGCTTATTAATGTAGGATATCTCAAGAAAGTGTATTGGGTCCATTGTTTATTTTGTACATCAATGATCTTTCTAATGTTTTTAAGATGTGTAAATTTCACTTTTTTGCAAATGATACTATTATTTATGCTGATGATGATAAATGTTTATTATTAATGAATAAAATAAATGAGGATTTAAAAACTGGAAACAACTGTTCGATTATTTTCAATTTTAGGCCAATATTGCATATAACCTTTGTTCTGTGGACGATTTGCAAACGTTACAGTCATTATGTTAAATTAATTTTTTTGCTTTCGCCAGATGCGTTAGCAGAAAAATACTCCATTGCTAATTTAACAAACTTTATATCTATAATAATAAAAGAATTAGCAATAGGCGCACTTACTTTTGTACACCCTATATATATATATATATATATATATATATATATATATATATATATATATATATATATATATATATATATATATATATATGTATATATATATATATATATATATATATATATATATATATATATATATTGTATTTATAACTTAAAACAGGAACGTAGAAACCTAAACTTTTGTAAATAGTCGTAATTTTCTGAAGCCAACTGAAGTTGGCTTCAGAAAATTAGTATTTTTCTGCTAACGCATCTGGCGAAAGCAAAAAAATTAATTTAACATAATGACTGTAACGTTTGCAAAGTACTCATAATGTGGCGGATCTAATTATGATGTTACATCGGATCTGACAATTATTATAATAAATACATAATAAATATATATATATATATATATATATATATATATATATATATATATATATATATATATATATATATATATATATATATATAAGTTTAAAAAATTTTCTCGACCGTACTCTAAATAATTGGAGGTAATTTTCGGGAATCGGTCTGGTCCCGAAAATTACCTCCAATTATTTAGAGTACGGTCGAGAAAATTTTTTAAACTTCTATTAAGATGGGATTTTATCAGGATATTACTAACAACTTTGGAAGAATCACAGCGGTGTTAATGAAAAAATGGTCATCTTTTAATATTAAATTGGCCAATGGTATAAACATAAGAAACTTTTTACTAAGGTGTAGAAGAAACAACCTACTCCCTCAACATATACAGGATGCGACAAAAACCATGAAAAAAATGTTACACACTACAAATTGGAAGGTATGTGAAGAAATGCGAAGACACGTGACCAAACTGAACAGAAAGAATTTAAATATTGAAATAAAGGTCTGTTATTATAACATTAATAAAATACAGGAGGCTATATCTTCAAGTAGGCTCCAATTAAGAAGTATCCTACCACCATATATTTTAAAGGAATAAAAAAAAAAAAAAAAAAAAGCAGACCGATTCCCGAAAATTACCTCCAATAATTATATATATATATATATATATATATATATATATATATATATATATATATATATATATATATATATATATATAATACAGTATTTATATATAAGTTTCTATATTCAGAAAGTAAAAGGATTTAACCGAATATTTTTCTTTTTAAATTACGTTTATCGCAGCAGTCCTGAGCAATGTCATTATAAGGTCTGTTCTTTCAATGTACTTATATGTATTGACTACGCTACGCCACTGAAAATGATGCGTCCTGTGTGTATTTGTAGAGTAGGCCCGGTCCAACACAACAATGAATAATGAGGAACAATTACTTATTCCTCGTTGCTACACAAAAAATGATAATACACAGCCCTGTTTCCACTTAAAAACTTTATTTCCTGGCATTTTTTCCGCTAGAGATATAAATCACTTCTATATTTGTACAGAATTAAATAACTAGCAAATAAACGGTACTAAATAACGCTTGTGTGGATTAGAACAATGTTTAAGAGCCGTAGACCAACGAGTAATATTATTTTCGCTTTGGTCATAAGGGAATGTAACAGCTTGTGGTAAGAACCCTAATTATAATGGAAAATGGAGTAAGTAAGCTTTTATTTATTTTTTATTCCATAAAATTATTATTTTTAATATGTGCAATCGTAATAATCTTGATCTACACAGTTTTATTGGAGTGTTCGACTTAAAAAGCTGGCGAAACTCTTAGAAACCCAGTTACGCAGTGGACGATCAAACGATACAATATAATTGATGCTGCAAATAGACTGTTAATAAATGATAGATCACTAACTATTCGTAACATCACTGCAAGCACAAGTACAGGTCATGCGTTCTAGCATGAGCCTTGACCTTGGGGTGCGCAGTAAACAGGTGGGCGTGGCTAGCTATATAAATCTGTAGCGTAGCGTAGCTATATATAGATCTGTACTGGAAGTCATTCTTCTTTTAACTTTCTGTTTTTTCTATCGGCGCGTTAGAATTTCTTCAAAAAAGGTATCTTCACTGTCTAATATCAGGATCGGATTTAGAATTTCGTCTCGGAGGGGGGGGGGGGGGGTGGCAACGTCACCTCGAATTACACAAAAGTATAGACGGGTTCTGCGAAAACAACGGTTTGTCACCTTAACTTACCAATAACCTAGCATTTTTTTTTATTTATACCTTCTGTCCATTTGGATCGATATATGAAAATTTTTTAAAGCAGATTTTTTTGAAAATATATTGTCTGGAAAACAGAACTTTTTCGATAATAGAGTTATTCGAAAACTAGGGATGTTTTCAAATTTCTTTTCGGAAACCATCTTTTCGAATTTTTTAACCACTATTCGAAACTACATTTTTTTAAGAAACCATGTTTTTAGAAAGTACATTTTTCAAACATTGCTTCGAATAAGACTTCGAATACTCATATTAAAAAAGAACAATTTTTTGAAAGTAATGAACTACAGAGAAACATATCAGATACAAGGAAACGTAAACCTGACCGAACACAAAGACGGTTCGTTTAGGTTAGTTCAGGATCTTTCTGTCATTTTTTAAGCCAGTAGATTTCATAATTTAGAAAAACTGTTGTCCAAAAAATATATTTTCGTATTTGAACTTGATACTTCTAAAAGTTTGATTGGGTTTGAAGGGTGCAAAAACATTTTCATTTAACGTATGAATAGGTTATATATAGGTTATATAAATCTAAAATAAAATGAAACTGAATTCTAACAACTTATTGAACTTATATAACGCGAAACTACAACATGAAAATAATAGCTCGGTCGGATCAAGCGAAACTCGAATAACCGAGACTCGGATAACTCTACTGTATACTAAAATAATGCAATAAATGTAAGTTAATATCTGCAGTTATAAATACCACAGGCTAAAGCAAATGCCTAAGTATTAATAACATATACCAAAGTACTTTTTGGGATAATTAGCATTTGAGATTTTTGCTCCGCGCGTACTTTTTCCCACTGTACTCTGTGTGACAGCAATTATTGAATTGTGCCAGTGCACAACTACCCTGTTCCCTCAAATGCATATTACCACACAGTGGTGGAAAAACAAAATGTATAGAGATACAGATTAGGATGAACTATAATAGGGATCCCTCGATATGTGCTGAAAGTCGTCACGGAGTAATATAATTAATGACTGCGTGTACTCAACCAAATAAAACAAATACATATAAGTATATTACTTATGTTTATTGACTAAATGAACATACATATTTAAACTACTAGAAACTTATACATTGCATATTATTGGGTACCTTATGTTAAAAAAATTGCAGGTTAATCGAAATCCCCTCCAGCCCAAGAGGATCGCGATTTCTAAGATTATTCACATCCCACAACCTGTTGGATACATTTATCTTCTTATATTCTACTTTGTTTTACAGTCGATCTCCTGAAAAGGAAAATATAGGCAACGATTAAATGAATTTTATAAAAAATAATAATCGATGATGATTTCATACTATCGTTGGTATGTTGTACTTTTGTGGATTATTTTATTGTGTTATTTTCCTAAATGGATACGACTACCGAATTTTTTATAGGCACTGACCCTCTATGCTTTGTCCGAAGCTGTGTCAATTTTGTGAATGGTAACTTAGGGACTACTGTGTAGGTAGAGTTTATTTTTTTGCTATAAAAATGCTTAAGTGTTATTCGTTTAGTAACAATGTTGTAATTTTGCTTATTGGCAACCCTTCAGTTGATTTAGATAAATTCGTATTATTACTTGGTCTGCAACAATCTATGTTCTATCCAATTTGGTTTGAGAATGATGACAGAAAAAACAATTGAACAAGAATTCACCCTATTGGCCAGTTCCATGTTCCATGGATAGTTTACACCAGAACATATTTTAGCAATCACAATATTCATCTTTTCTTTCCTGATAGTCACGGAGGAATCAGATTTCTTTCTATCCGTGTTGGCGAAAGTGCATTAGAAAAAGACAAATAAAAAAAGAATATGTTCAAATTTTTACCGTACCTTCTTCGCTTGTGGAAGTATTGCTGGTTATCTACTTTGAAAGATTAGTCATCGCAAAATTCTTTTCTTTCCTGATAAAATTCCCCACGGAATCCGATTTCTTTCTATCCTTGTTGGCATAAAGTTCATTAGTAAAAGACAAATAAAATCGATGTTGTTGCCAATAAAAAAAAATATGTTCAAACATTTTATCACAGCCACCTTTGTTTGTGCAAGTATTTCTGGTATATTTAAGCTGCTAACACTTCATATAAACTTTTTAGGTATATTTTTTACACTGCAAAAACAAAGCTTGAAATATGTCACGTTTATGTTTCTCATAACCTAACTTTCTATCAGTTGTAAAAATTTTACGAGTATGAGAGAGAAAGAAGACGAGAGAGAGAAAAAATGAGAGAGAAAGAACATGAGAGAGACATAATTGATCTCTTCGTTGTAAAATGGGTTTCTGTCATCATTCTCATTTTACATTGGAGCTACCCTTAGCTATCTCATGTTTTCAATATATGACAATTTCTTGGCAAATATTTGACGTAAAAATGTTGCCAGCATAATTAATATACAAAGAAGAAGCATTGTTGCCCACTTAATTTGCCATATTTTGACTCTGACTTTTTTTATTGAAAAAAAAACTGTGTGCAGATGTGCCACAAAAGCTTATAATTTGAAATTGAGAGTATATCCAGAGCGCGATGTTAAAATAGCGGCATGCTTTTTAGATTATTAAATTAAATATTATTTTAAATAATGAATTTGAATGAAAGTTTAATATTCTAGTATACAGTAATAAAGTATATTAATATCCGCTTAGCAATAGCATTATATCTTAATCGTGACAGAAGGTAATTTCACTTATTAAGTTAAAAAGTTTTGATTACTTTTTGTAACTTGTAAGAGGGAGTCGCAGCAGTAATAGAATAGGTATTTAACGTAAGAAAGAAATAAAAAAAAATTAATATCTTGAGCATTATTAAATTGTTCTGTTAAGTAAGAGTTTTGTTAGATGACAATTAGATTTCGCATTTATTTATTATTTAGGCCAAACCCTCTGCTCTGTTTATTTCAAATTGCAATTTTATCGGTGGGGTGTTTACTTATTTTGTTACATATGAAGTCTTAGATGGTAAATTTATTTTTTAAAGTTGCAACCTAAAGACTTTTTTTCCAAAATAACCTACAACTAATCCTGAAGCTCAAATCATATGATGTGCAATTTAATCATTTTATGACGCGTGTATATGGAAAATTCACTCAGTGCAATAATTTCAGAAATCCACATAGCACATATTCCTTGTATAATACAAAGTTATGCAAGGAATCCAACAACGTTCTCGGTTTGGAGGACTATGCCTTTTCACAGCGAAAATTTGCAGTAAAATTTATGGTTTTTTGCAAAACTCTCTTTGATCATTCAGAAGCAAAATTCACTCTTTGCTCTTTTTAGACCATTAAAATATCGCAATGGAGTCACGTCATAGCATCCACGTGTGATTCACCTAACTCAAACCAAAGATAATAATTAATGAGTATAATCCCGGTACTTCTAAGCAATGCCGAAATCAAGAATATACTGAAATGAAAGTTGAAATAAATAATGTAAAGTAAAAATCAAGCACGAGAAAGCCACAAGTGTCATAACTGACAGAGACTGCAAATATTTCCTTCTCTCTCATCTTTTGCAAAGTGGGCATCAGAGGCGTGTTATGGATTATTCGTTCTTATGATAGAAAAGTGGTGCTGAATGAAATCAGAATCGAAATAGAATCCGTCCCATCAACACGCTTCTCTTATCATTGCGAGTATCTCTCCGATGTTGCCGAATGTACAATATGGTTAGATTGTAGTTCTTTTACCATTAATATTGTTAATAACAAAATGAAAATAATATAAGTATGAATTTTGAATTGTATTTTCACTTTGACGTTGACGTGAAATAAAATATTTTAAAAAATACCAATACTAGATAATTTTCCTCACGCTCATAGAAAAAACATTGTACCCAACACGTGCGGAAAGAATTTTTTCCGCACTCGACTGCTGACCGAAGTCCGCTTCGCGTCGTTCGGTCAACTACAGTCGCGTGCGGTAAAGTATCACTTTTCGCACTTGTTAGGTAAATGGCTATTTTTAGATCACAATTTTTCAAAGACAGCGATTTACAATGAAATTGACCTTGGTTGTATTTTGGATTTCATTACTTTTTACGACTGAACAATCGTAAGAGCTTGACCTCTTTTTACAGATTTTTTTTTTTTGGAATTAGCCTTTTCATAACTATGATAATGATACGTAGGTTTAAAGAAATTTCAGTTTTGTTTTACTTTGAACCTGGTATAGCTTTGTAATCATTTAAACTTACCTAGAATTATTGCATCTATACAGGTTTGAAACACCAGAATATGTACAAGAGAAGGTTTTATCATTTATACAGGTACGAATGCTGCTTAAAGAATCCAAATGTAAGGGTGGCGTTTGAGATCTCTTTCCGTATCTGAAAAGAAGAGTAAAAAATGTTTACACCTATTCAGACTTACACGTACTTCTCAAGTTTTTTTTATCTTTGGACAGCCCACGGAGGTCTAAACCCAAGTACTATGTACCGTGGGTGTACTAGGAGCGCCCGACTCACACATCCAGAGCTGGAAACATCCATATGGATTTCACCAGCCCTTTTAACTAGATGTGTGAGGTGGTGCCTCCTCGGACGAGGACCAGGTCCTCTGAAATTATTGAATTTCTTTAAATTTAAAAAATAGAAAACTGTTGGATAAACAGTTTATCCACATAAATTTAAATAATTTGTACTAAAGATTTAAAGCTATCTGAGGTATTTACCGTGGTCCAAGATAGAATACATCCGCTCTCGGATATACAGTGATTTTTCCATCTTTGTTACTTGATCGACCGTATCTGACCATCTGTTGAAATGCATGAGAACCTGAAAAGCGAAAAAAATAAATGACACCTGTTTGAAGAATAATCAAGTAAATAAAAAGAAGGAAACAATATGAATATGCGTTATATGAATAAAATGAGAAAATAAGATATGCAGACAATCTAGCAACCGAAAAAAAAAACTGTAAGACACCGTGAATCAAGTAGAAGAAGTAACGCTTATATTGATGGCCCAGTACAAGATGAAGATAAAAAAAACACTAAAGTGTGCTATGTAGCTGTCATGTATGAACACGACAGCAAAAGAATGAATTTGAGGCTGCTACAAAATTTTCCCTTTTTTGAACACCCAGTAAGTCATTTCATCATTATTAAAGTCATTGCCTAAATATCATGGATGAAAAAACTTGCTAAAGTTTGAATTTGATAGGATGATATATCATGATATACAAGGTGGTGTAAAACCCCACCGACTGGAAAAGCTTCATTTCCGAGATAGAGGGTGACTGAAGATTTTAATTCTATTTTGGCTTTTATTATTTATTTCACACGTTTTTAAAGACAGTTAAATCAAATTTCGCACATACACGGTGTCCCATATAAGAATGCACACTACAGGGATCTCGTAAACCAGAAGAGATACAAAGATGATTAAATTAGAGAAAAGTTGCGCTTTGCTGAACCCTTCAAAGTCACGATTCGAAATCTAAAAAAATCCGATTACTTCCGAAGATATTTGGGAAAAACCGAATTTTCCCGATTTCGTTTTTATTTTTTTCTGACTCTATTTAAAAAGATATTACAAAATAAATTTCACATTCTCATTGCCACTTTTTCTGCTCTACAAGCCGGCGTCCTTAGATTTTCAATGCGACGTTTCGTTTCTTGGCAACCGTCATCAACTTAATTTTTTTAAATAGTCGAAAAATTTTGTTTTATTCCTAAAAAATTCTAATTTTAATTCTAAATCCCACGACATACCGCTTCTTACATTTATCCGACGTTTCGGACGAAAAAATCATCATCAATATTATTAGATGATTATTACGAAGGAACGAAACGTCGGATCAAAAATCGAATTACGTTATCATGTAGAGGAGAAAAAATTACATGGGAATGTGGATTTTATTTTGACCTGTCTTCTTTTGTGAAATCAGAAAAAAATTAATTGCCAAAATTTATGTTTAAAATTTCAAGAATTCGTAGATTTTTTCTGATTCTACTGTAAGAGATAGATTAAAATAAATTTTACATTTTTATTGTCGTTTTTCTCGTCTACAACATGACGTCATTCAATTTTTGATTCTACGTTTTGGCTTTTCTCGACCATTATCAACTTTTTTTTAAATAATCGGAAAATTTTATTTTAAAACAGTTAAAAAAAAGTTGATAATGGTCGAGAAAACCCAAAACGTAGAATCAAAAATTGAATGACGTCATGTTGTAGAGGAGAAAAACGAAAATACAAAGGTAAAATTTATTTTAATCTATCTCTTACAGTAGAATAAAAAAAAAATCTACAAATTGTTGAAATTTTAAACATAAATTTTGGCAATTAATTTTTTTCTGATTTCACAAAAGAAGACAGGTCAAAATAAAATCCACATTCCCATGTAGTTTTTTCTCCTCTACTTGACAACGTAATTAGATTTTTGATCCGACGTTCCGTTCCTTCGTAATAATCATCAAATAATATTGATGATGATTTTTTCGTCCGAAACGTCGGATAAATGTAAGAAGCGATATCTCGTGGGATTTATAATTAAAATTAGAATTTTTTAGGAATGAAACAAAATTTTTCGACTATTTAAAAAAATGAAGTTGATGATGGTTGCGAAGAAACGAAACGTCGTTTTGAAAATCTAAGAACGCCGGCTTGTAGAGCAGAAAAAGTGGCAATGAGAATGTGAAATTTATTTTGTCATATCTTTTTAAATAGAGTCAGAAAAAAATAAAAACCAAATCGGGAAAATTCGGTTTTTCCCAAATATCTTCGGAAGTAATCGGATTTTTTTAGATTTCGAATCGCGACTTTGAAGGGTTCAGCAAAGCGCAACTTTTCTCTAATTTAATCATCTTTGTATCTCCTCTGGTTTACGAGATCCCTGTAGTGTGCATTCTTATATGGGACACCGTGTGTATCACTATTTAGAGTACATGTAGAATATCCTAACAATTCGAAATTTACAACGTGATCTTAGGGGGAAGGGGGGGGGGGGACTCTATAGCTACAATTTTATTTTATTCATTGGGATTAAAAAGCCAATACTCCATTACAAATTTTGCGCGTGACTTTTAGTCATTGCCAATAGGGAATATACCCCAAATAAATCTAAATATATTTTTTATATTCTCTACATAAATTAAATGTTTATGACGGTTGTTGTTATCCATTTATTTTGGGCTTTATTAACAAAAAAAAAATGATTTTCTACTGCAAATTGCGCGAATTTCAAAACTTGTAAAACATGCTCCCATTGACTGTGTCATCAAAAGTGTTTTTGTGACTCATAATGAGTACATGGCGAATTCCAGTATGGTAGGGTCATCGAAAAATCAATAAAAATGGCATTTAACTTATTCAATGAAATATCCCTGCACTTAAAGCAGAAGGCTCCTAAAATCTTATTCATGTATATTTCAAGCCGAAATCGGTCCAGGAACCTTTAAATTTTGCAACAAACGGAATTTTGACACATCTCATCTTAATAATTTCGAGTAAATAAACTGTAATTCTTTCTTTTCATGGCAATCTTCGAAAATCCAAAAATTTTCAAATTTTGCCTGTCCCCGATGCAAATAAACCTATTTATTTATAACTTTAACGGAGAAATAAGTGATTTAAATTAGTGGGAGGTATTCTTAGATAATTAACGGATAAAATAAACCAAACAAAATCACTAAATAAGGAAAATAGTGAGGAAAAATGGCGGTGAAAAATAGGATTTGTCGGAAAAAATCAAGAAAATTCTGTTTTTACCCCTGAAATACGCTCCTGGATGACCCATTCCGTATTCATTTTAAAGGGTGATTTCCCCTTTCTAAGGTAGTGTTGAAAAATTGAGAAAAATTATATAGGAAAAAATACAGAGTGATTCAAATATACCGATGTCAAATGCAAATAAAGTCAAAAAATCGAAATTTAATCGGCGATTGCTTCTTTTCCTATAAAGAACGAAGAAACTAAACAATATGGCTACCATGTATTTCTACGAGCTCTTTCCGATGACGTATATGAGATTTTAATTTGAACCCTTTTAACACCACAAAAAATTAAAAACCGTGAAATATTTGGGTCAAAAATCGAAATTTCCAGTTTTTCCCAAATATAGGTATCCATTTTCCAGCGATTTCCGTTTAGGTAAATGTATGCAAAAAGAAAGTATGTGAGATCTTAAAGTTTCACTTATGAATCCGATTTTCGAACCGACGTTTGGTTTTGAAGCTCCGGATCCTCTACAACTTCCAAAAATTTACATCGATTTAATTGATTCTTGCGACCTGTACCCGATTTCAACGGAAATCGCGGAAATTTCGAATTTGGCGTTTAATAGCTTTGAAACGAAATATCCTGTATAACTGAATTTTTTACCGAAGCACTATTCCTCTATCAACCCAAAAAATTCGATTGCTCCCCTCTGACTGTTTCCGAGAAAAACAAACCTGTTCGACATTAGCTTAAGCTTAACGTTAACATGTAGATTGACACTTATTTTTGCTGATCTCCTGACGTCATTATTTACTAAATACAAATGGCTGCTTTTTAAATTGTAATAAATTATACCGAAGCGTGTGAAATTAGTAAGAAAAACAAAATAAAATTAAAATTTCTTCACCCCGTATTTTGGAAATGACGCGTTTTCGAACCTGTGTTAATTAATAGAAATTTATTTCTTATTTTTAGCCAAATAATCACCTGTGAAATTTTGTCGTTATAATTTTACAACACTCTGTACATTTTCAAAAATTCATATTTTGGACTTTTACCATTGTGCGTATTTTCAGTTTATTTATACTAACTCTGTCTTGCTCTTTGTTACCTAAGTTATGGTCAATTTACTGGCTTATTAGTAATATTATCCCAGGATTCGTTTTATAGTCCGGTATAAACAAACTTACCTGGCATCCTTTTATTGGATTCTTTGTTTGCAAGGACGATGGAGACAAATAGGGAGATCAAGTATAGGTACACTACTGGAACTTTCCGGACATGCATCTGAAAAAAAGAATCCTCTAAATTTGTCTGTTTTAGAAATTACAAAAAGAAAATAAATTGATAATCAGCTTGCTAGGATGGACTGTTTCGCTAAATTTTATTGTTTCTGATATTTTAAGTTTCTTGAGGGAACATAAAAACAAAGAAAGTATTCTTATTAAAACACGGATCAATTCCTTCATCTTCTTACTGTCTTTCAAAACGTGGTGGAACAATATCACGCATTTTTATAATTTAAATGTCATTTTAAATGATGGAATCTTTTATCATGACCCAGTAGTAACAGCTGAGTAAGCTTGATGATGAAAAAATGCTTGAAATTGCTATAAATATACTACTCCAATTTAGGTATTTAACGATAATGTTGGTTTTTCCCTAAATTTTGTAGCGCCCTGTAGATTAGACCAGCCATAACTGCGATTGAGATTCATGTAGCCTCATCTATTATTAACATTTTGTTTTTTAATTCACTCTGATCTGTAGTTATTGAAGGAGATACAGGGTTTCTTAAAAAGTGATGTTTTTGCTTAATGCACTTTGAAAAATAAAAATAAAAATTGCCTTTACGACGTGGGTGTAAATGTTATGGTGTGGCTTCCAAGAAGTCCGGACTTAAATCCCATTGAACACCTCTGGGACATCCTTGGTAGGTGGCTAGGAAATTCAAAAATTTCACCAATCAATTTGGAAAGTTAGAATGGTAGGACAGAGACCTGTTGAAATTTGGAACGGACTAGATCCAAATGAAATAAGATGAGGCGTGCGTCGGTGTCAAGCTGTTATACGCGCAAAAGGTGGTCAGAAAAAAATATAATTATCATATTATACTGATACGATTATAAAATTGAAACTATAGACAAATACCGATATGATGATTAAATTTTAAAATATTGTCAGTTGTCATACAGGTAACAAATACATAATACCTAATTTGGTAAACTCTGACGACATTCTTTATTAATACTATAGAATTTAATACGACTGATCATACTACTATGATCTGATTTTCTTTACTACTTTTTTGTTTCTTTTTAACTTACTAAAGCGCGAATGTCTGTTTCTCTCTTAGTTTTAATGAATGTATATCGTCCATATAAATCTATGAGGCCAGTTTAAAATACGACCCAGCCCTGAGCAAGCTTGGATAACTTCCGACGATTAGGTACTTGGTTTGATTCTTTCTTGAGAAGTTTTCGCATGGAACTTTTTTGAAAGAAAAGTTTGATTTAAAAAAATAAATTATTAGGTGGATCATTGAAAATAAATTTAGGTGGGTCATTGACCAAATGACCTTATGGACGAGCCGCGCCTGCAGACGTGTCTGTTTTCCCTATCAAAATTCAAATAGAACTAACAGGAGCTCTAAAATATTCTTATTTTTTTTGTTAAAAAGTTATTTGACACTTTAGAATGACTTTGATTGCAGAATATTTTATATAATAGTCCCTTCTTTAAGATTTATTAAGATTATTAAATTCAGATATAATATAACCTAAGCAAAACTAAAAAATAGCAAACAAATTTTCAAACATACAAGTTTTTCCTATGAATCGTAAAACTTTTAGAGTTGAGTTCTTAGAAATTGTGTTTGCAGTACGTAAACACAATCTTGCAAAGTTTAGGGGAGAAGTACGTGTGTCATTTGCCTTAACTTGTTGAATAAGGAAACTATGATCAAAATATTTGATCGAGAGCATATTTAGATATAAAAGTGCCCTAAAAGTTAAGTTGACGTTTGTTAATAAAAATATTTTTATTAACCAACATGCAAATAAACAAATTAGTCAGTCGTACGAAGAAGTCGTAAGAAAAGAGAATAAAAAAAATTAAACACATAAAGCTGTGTTCAGAAAAAAAAATAAATTCGTTTCGGTAACTCAATTTTTCTTATATTACGCGTTTCAGATGTTCTTGCTTTATGCAAAAAGTGGCATTTCAGTGTTTCCTTTGGGCATACTGTTTTAATCGGCCTTCCTAAAGAATTTTTAATCTTTTAAGCAAACAGTACCTCAAAGGGGATTTTAAGAAAATCGCAAGAATAGGTACTAAATATTTCACTAACATCAGCTGTTTTAATATTAAATTACCCATATGAGAGTTATATCGACAGAACTATTCGAACAGAAATATAGGCATAAATATTGTTATTTTATATTTGAGAATAAAATTTTTGAAATGATGAGTGCAGAAATTTAGAGCCACCAGCAAGGGATCCAGGCAATATTGAACGGGTAAACTAAATTATTGTCGCCCCTAAATTGCATAATCTTAAGGCTTTGAAATGTATCTATGTCAAGTTTTATCTCAATATCCCTGAAAAACCATGGCCTAACATGGTGTTAAAAATTTAACATGGAAAACCTTATGGACCGCTTGAAAAGAATGCACTGTATATGTTTAATTAAACTTATCTTCGTGTTGATACTGACGCAACGATGAGAACAGCAAAGTTAATTTTCACCAAAAATTATCCTCTGATATATTATTTCAAGTAATATATCGTAACTTCATCCATTGCCTTTTAATTTGCATTTGTTCCCAGTTTTTGGTAATATCACCATAATTAATATTGATTACTACACGTATATTAGTGTGACTTCGTATACCAGCAGTTGTTCTAAAAAAATATCCGACATATTACGCCAAACAAGTGTGAACAAAGAATTCTTCTATCCCTTGACACCAAAAAGACCTCGGGTGTGGATGGCATTCTAAAAAAATGCGCTCCAGAACTTGCACCCATCTTAACTCGTCTTTTCCAAATGACAAGGGTATCTTCCCAAAGAGCTGGCAGATTGCTCGTGTGCAGCTTGTCCCAAAAAAAGGTTTCAAGTCCCTTCCATCCAATTATAGACCTATCTCTCTTCTCTTTGTTGTCAGCAAAGTTATGGAGAGAGTCATCAGCTTGCAAATTTTAAAATATTTAGAAAACTAAAAATCATTTATGACAGACTATACGGATTTTGTCAACAAAGATCCACAACTGATCTCTTCACCTTTGTCACACATAATTGGAATAAGTCTTTCGCATTTTATAGCGATAGTTCATCACAGATAGTTGCCCTTGATATCTCCAAGGCCTTTGACCAAGTGTGGCATGCCGCGCTCCTCGACAAACTACCTTCTTACGGTCTTCCTCCCTAACTATGTACTTCGATCGGCAGCTTTCTCTCTAATCGGCGCATATCTAACTTCCTATCCTACCAATGCCGGCGTACCCCAAGGTTTAGCCCTAGCGCCAACCCTATTTTCTTCTTCCACGACCAATCCACAGTTACGCTGACAATAGTACTCTTTACTTTAACATTCATTTTTCCAGGCTAGTCTCGAATCAAGAGCTGGATAATAGGCGCAGATCTATGCATCTATCCCTTTTCTAAGGTCTTCACTTAATCTTACACTGGGGTGCCAAAAACATTGTTAAGTTCAACGCCTCCAAAAGCCAGTCTTGCTCCCTGTCACGCAAAAAATCCGGCATACACCGTCCACATGAACGACCAAACCCTACAGAACAAAGAATCGTTCGATCTTGTTGGGATCGCTTTCTAACATGATTTCAGCTGATACAAACACATTAGCAGCCAAAAAGCCAATAGCCAGATCAGCAGCAAAAAAACTTGGTTTTCTCCTCCCCTTCCAACTTGCACACTCTCTATGTTTCTCAAATAAGATCAAGCCTAGAGTAATGTTCCCACATCTTGGGAGCGGCATCACCTTCGACACTTAACATCCATGATTCTATCCAGAAAGCCATTCGACTCAACAATGTCCCAGTCATCACGCAGCGCTGTTAGGGATTTGTCCCATGCTATCGATATTTCCACAGATTTTGCTCTAAAGAACTGGCCGCTATAATTTCCCCCTTGACTGTTCCTAACGGAACAAGAAGAGGCGCGTTATGTATGCATCCCTTTATTGTCCAGCTACAAAAGCCTAGAACATCCCACTTTTCTCGCTCATTGAACAAATTGCCTGCGGATGTTTTCTCTTCCCCTTATAATCTTCAATCCTCTAAATCTCGTGTTAATAGATTACGTTTTCGTTCTCTTCAGACGCCCACGGTACGTCAGTACTTAGGCTTGAAGTCTACGTGGGCTGTCTGAGATAAAAAAAAATGTTCCACAGACGGCGACTTCTTTGTTTTTATGGTGTAAGTAAAAACTGCGTTATAATGACATTTAATGCCTCTCCATTATTTAATAATATATTCCAGCTCAAATTAAGCTCTTCTCGTTGAATTATTTATATTTTTATGTCCACGGTAATTTGTCATTTTTATTTTATACTAAAGTTACATTAAGGCAGACGAATTTATTTATATCTCAAATGAAAAATTAAATAAAAATTATTAAAAAGCACGAAATGAAATATTAAAACTATATCGTTATTTCTTAAATTATGCAAAGCCGTAATTTTAGTGGATGCTAATGTTTCCACATCAAATTCTAAAATTTCAACAACAAACATTAATATAATTAATATTAATGATGACCAGGTGTATTTTTATGGAGCCAGCTCTCAACGACTATAGAAAAATTATATCGTAAATTCCTAAATTATGTAAAAAATAATTCTTTATTATTTATCCAAAACAAGAAATTACCTATAAAAAGGTTTATATTATTTTTTAAAGTAATATTAGGTCAAAAAATATATCAATGATATAAGTAGAATTCAAATTTATTCTGTAACGTCGTACTTTCATTAATTGTGTATATTTTTAAAATCGCGTTCGTTATTATAGTTCACTCATTTATATTTAATAAATATTATAATAATACTTTGATAATGGGGTTTAGAAATAGCAGACCGATTCTCCTTTAGGCCACCGTAGATGCTCACTGACTGACTACTAATAGTGCCGATATTTACTGATACAAACTCTTAGTCCGGTTTGAAAGTTACCAGCAAAATTTTAGCGATTTTGGTTGTCAAATTGTTCATATTATTATGTGTCATTAACAACTTGTTTTTTATTCTATTATTTTTCCTATTTGCTTGTTTTCCAAATAATTTTTTTTATTAGAGCTTATTGCGAGAATGATTTTGGTTCTATTAATATGGAAAAACATGGTTAAATAATTTTTTTCGTATATTAACAAAATAATCCTGAATGAACCCAAACCAACATGACTAGCTCCAGTGCAGGTGAATATGTGCATGGTTGCTCAGGTTGGCTATCTTTTCTTTTTCGTTGCGATTTTTTTGTTATGATTGCAATAATAATTTTTCAATTACTAGGTTACAAATAGATACTTATACTTAACTAAAATTACAATATAGCAACTTTATCTACTTTGCATAATGTTTTACAATGAACTGCTTCACGATTAATTTTTTTTTATTAAAACCTGCGGTGTTTACCATTATTAAAACTGGTCTATTAGACCAACCATTAATTTTTCTGTCAGCCAAGATGTTCGTCCTAAGAGCCAATACAACTGCCTATATTTGATTGGTTGGGTTGAGCCCTATCATCTTCTGAGAGCTCTTGCACAAGTCTTACTTTGTACGGATGGATTTTTCGGTTTTCAAAAGGCGGTCTACGGACATGTGTGAAACGTTGTTGTCTTTTCTCAGTGTTCTGATAGAAAGATGGGGATTTTCCTCTAAACTGAGTAAAACATTCAGAGCCTTATCACTATCTGTTGCACTTTTAGGTCGGCCAGAGCGTATAACATTTTTTACGTTTCCAGCTTGACGAAATTTTTTTAAAATTTTACTTACAGTAGATTTAGTTAGTGGATTTCTGTGAGGATATTTGTCGTTAAAATATTACAAACTTCTTGTTGCGTTCGCATTCTGTCCCCATAACCCAGTATTATTAAAATCTCAATTCTTCAGGTTTCTGTTAAATAATCCATTTTTTGTAAATAAACGAAACTGACACTGTCAGACATATAAGGTAAACTTTTGTATACAGGTGTTTTGAGGCAAAATACAATAAAATATCGATTTTTGACCACCATTTTCCAGTCTGTGGTCCAATTGTAAATCTGGTCGCTAACTTGTTGGAGCTGGTTGATTGCTGCATCTAAGTCCGTTCCTACTGCTAATAAAACAGTGTCATCTGCGAATGTAGCCACAGATGCATGTTCTGTTTGTGGGAGATCACAAATGTACAGTAAATAAAGGACGGGACCCAAGACGCTTCCTTGAGGCACACGTGATTTAACTTCTTTCAGTTTAGAGTATTCATCCTCCTGTTTAATTCTGAACACTCTATCTGTTATGAAGGAGGTTAGCAACTCTACATATTACTTTGGCAGCATTCTGTTTAATTTGTTAATAAGCCCTTTCTGCCAAACTTTATCAAAAGCTTGAGCTACGTCAAGGAAGATAGTAAAGCAAATTAGCTTTTCTTCTAGTGCCTTTTGTATTATATCTGTTATTCGATGGACCTGGTCTATCGTGGAGTGCTACATCCAAAGCGATATTGATGCTTTGGGATTAGATTACTGTTCTCTATTGTAATCTCAGGCCGTTTTATTTTGAAAGAATTGGTACTAGTGAGATGGGCCTGTAAGATTTGGCTTTATTTGGTCGTTTCACGTTTGCCTGGTGTATTTAAGTAAAAGCAAAATCAAAAGTAATAGGTGTCAAAAAAGTTGAATGCTGTTTTGTAAAACGCAAAATGATGTCGCGGAGAAAATGTAGATATAGTGAAATTTGTAAAAAAATACCATTTATAACGTGTATTGCTCGATATGACTATTGCTGGCATATTTTAGACATATATTGTTCTTTTTTTCAAAAAGCGTACACGACAAATTGCTTTACGGCTATTAACTTACATATATGACGACTTTACGAATGAATTGCTTTACGATCAATTGACTGGCAATTGATGACTTGGGCCCCTTTTTTTTATAAAGTTGCGAGAAAAATCAAAAATTAAATTCCAGTACAAAAAACGGGAAGGAACTCATCTTTACAGTTCTGTTGTATTTTTAGAAATAAAAATTGATAGTAAATATGCCCAGAGAATTTTTACAAAATTCGGTTGATATAGATTTTTAAGATATTTTATATAAATTGCTTTCTTTACACTAGAAAGGAGCTTAATTATATTTTTATATATACTTACCTACATTGTTGTAAAATAGGTTTTAAATAATTTGTGACTTACCGATTTTATTAAGCCAGAATTTTTTTTAAATAAAAGGAAAAATGTCTGTATTTAAAATTTAATTATAAAGCCGTTTCTAAAAAGTCCGAAAAATCATTAATTGTTGCTCTCGATATTTCCAAAGCCTTTGACTAAGTATGGCATGCCGTACTCCTCAACAAACTACCTTCTGACGGTCTTCCTACCAAACTATGTACCTGGATCGGTAGCTTCCTCTCTAATCGGCGCATATATCTGTTGTGGTTGACGGTCACTCATCTAACTTCCATCCTCTCAAAGCTGGCGTCCCCCAAGGTTCAGTCCTGGTACCAACCCTATTTCTTCTTCACATTAATGACCTGCTTTCTTCAACTACCAATCCCATCCACTATGCTGACGATAATACTCTTCACTCCAATATTCATTTTTCCAGACAAGTTTCGAATCAAGAGTTGGATAATAGACGCAAATCTATGTACCTATCCCTTTCCCAAGATCTTCAATTAATCTTAGACTGGGGTGCCAAGAACCTTGTTCAGTTCAACGCCTCCAAAACCCAGTCTTGTTCCCTGTCACGCAAAAAATCTGGTAACGCTTAGGCCCATCCTCATGAATGGCCAAGCCCTACAAAACAATGAAGCATTCGATCTTGTTGGCGTCGCTTTCGAACACGATCTCAGCTGGCACAAACACATTACTTCAGTAGCCACATCAGCTAAGAAGATTGGTTCTCTTTCGAGCCAGAAAATACTTCTCCCCTTCCAACTTATACACTCTCTATGTTTCCCAAATAAGACCTAAGCTAGAGTACTGCTCCCACGTCTGGGGAGCGACATCACCTTCGACACTTAACATCCTTGATTCTATCCAAAGAGAGCCATTCGACTTACCAATGACCCAGCCCTCACGAGAAAACTCCCTTCTCTCGCTCATCTCCGCGCTGTTGGGGATTTATCCCTTTTCTACCGCTACTTCCACGGATTTTGCTCTGAAGAACTAGCCGGTATTATTCCCCCCTTGACTGTTCGTAACAGAACAACAAGAGGTGCGTTACGTTTGCATCCCTTTACTGTCCAGCAACAAAAGCCTAGAACAGACCACTTCTCTTGCTCATTCATACCTAGGGTCTCCAGATTATGGAATGAATTGCCTGCAGATGCTTTCCCTTCCCGTCCCAACATCCAATCCTTCAAAACCCGTGTCAATAGACTACATTTCCCTTCTCTCCAGACGCCCACGGTACGTTAATACTGTATGTACATTTTAGAGTTTTAAGATTATGTTATATTGCCAATTATGCCAATAAAGCGCCAAAAATATCTAAAAAATGCTTTTATTATTGAAAACATACATTTTTCACACCCTGATATTATTCTTCTTATCTTCTCATACCAAGTAAAGGTGGCACACATTTTCTGGCGTTTAAAACTTTATTGTCACAATCTAAAATGCCTTTTTAAAGTATTTTCTGGATATTTGGCATATTTGGCAAATCAACATAATCCTAAAACTGAAATTTATCTAAGTTTCATGTTTATACTTCTAATAACACAGGATCTAATATGGGGTTAAAAATTTATCATGTAAAATCTTATGGCTTGCTTAAAAGAAATGCACTCTATTCTAAAATATTGTTAGTTTCCAATATATTATGTATATTATTATATATTATAATATACGTATGTATATCCTGATATACATACGTATATTCTTATGTAGAAATAATTGTCTATAATCTTTGCATTTTGGTAATTACTAAAACTAGCATTAAGAATAATATCAATAAATAGCAAATGTATGCATTTTCTTCAGCTTGACAGAAAAAAAACCGTTAAAATCTGTTTTTACCTTTTACTTTAAAAATTCTTGCTTAATGTTATTATTTAAAAAATAACGAGATTTTTTCACAAAGAAAATTCTCCATTAAAAGCCGTGCTCTGTTAATTAAATAAATACTCGTATTTAAGGGTATACGAGGGGATCCTTTTATATTTAAAAATTAAAGTGGGATTATTTTCTTCTCAGATCTTAAAAGTCATAATATGGGTTATTATGACATTAATTTGTTACGAGTTTCTTACTTATAAAAAATTATTGCAATATTATTCTTTGTTAAGGCCATCTATTACGTTTAGACTTTGAAACATTGTAGCATTTTTAGGATTATTTCTCAGTTTATTGCTAGGTCCTCGGATTTGAACCCCCTTGACATTTTCTTGTGGGTTTTATAAAGAACAAAGTGATGGCGACTGCACCTACAACTTTAGATGATATGAAAAACCGTATCCGCTTTGCTTGCTTATTAGTGACACCTGAAATGTTCAAATGTTACAGTTGGTACGGTTATTTTATAACCTAATAAATCATAATTCCGTAAAAACAAATACAAAAGAAATTTGTACACATACTACGTAGTTTTTTACGTAGAATCGAATTTTATAAAAAAAAGTATCATCCCATTTAAAATTCCAAAGTTAACCCCCTTCCCCCCCTCAAAATGGAGAGATTGGGTAAATGTCAAAAATATGTTTAAAAAGTATCCCCATTTCCCTATTAACTTACCAAAATTTCATGAAAATATTTTAAACCGTTTTATAGATATCGCCTTGTAATACTGTAAAAAACTCGCGTATATTTAAGTTTTTATTATAATGCGCTTAGACCCCCAGTGTCCCAATACTTTGATTTGGGGGCTTTAAAGCACCGCAGAGAATTATCAGATATATTATTATATTCACCTCTGTATCGCGCTTTTATTTTTAAATGGGCACTCCATTTTGCTAAGTCTTATTTTAACGCAAATTCGCGTTATATTATCGTCCATAGGCTAGCAGGAAGAAATATAAATTGATTTATTTTATTAATATCTTGTGCAACCAATAAAAATAAACTGTTTTTAACGTGCTAACAAGTATAAATATATTTTTCAAAAGAAAATATCAAATAAATTACATGCTCTTTTAAACTATGAATGTGAGTTTAGTTAAGATTTTCCTACAATTAGCATATCACCCAACTCAACTGGTACAACGACTATAAGAGCCCGCTATTTTAAGTCGAAAATTATCTGGCTAGATTTTGCCATGCTAATTTTGAAAGATGTTTAAGCAAGAAACGGATATGATTTGTTTTTGCAAAGAAACTTTGGACAGAAAATTAAATTATTTAATATTTTACTTAATAGTTATTTCTTTTCGATTAATTTTTTGTCCACAATGTTAGAATGAATCTGACCTGTCTAACCTTGCATCACATGTGATGCACTGTATAGGCGGAATTCGGAACGTCTCGTCTGTCAGAATCCAGTAGAAACCCCAAGTTTACCCCAGTTTAAAGTATGGTGCCGCTGGAACCACTGAATCCATTTCAACGAATATCACACAATAGATTTCAATAAAAATATATTAAAATATCTAGTTATTGCTTTAACTACAACATATTATTATTGTAATTGATGCTTTTAACTGATGATTTAAAGAACGAAGAAAAATCACATAATGAAGCAGTTTTAAAAATTTCTACCAAAGACACAAATAGGGAAGTTACAACAAATTTGGAGATCTGTGAAATAAATTTCTTGTGATGTGTCAAGTTAAGGGACATATAGGAATAGCATTAAAAAATAGATTTACATAGGTATATATTTTTCCCTTTCATGTATAAGAACAAATCTGTTCTGGTCATCTGGGAAGGCAAAAAGAAAAATTAAAATAGAATTTTGTGATCAATAAAAATGCTGTATCTCCTTTATTTTGAGACGGTACAAATATGATTTTATACGCGTAATATACAGGGTGTCCGAAAAGTTTTAGTATAGGCAAACATTTTTGCTATTAGTATCTAAAAATAGAAATACCATATTTTAGGTGTATCTTATTGGTTAATAAATCTAATTTTTCATGTAATTTAAGTTTTTCAACCCCCTTGAAGGGCAACGCTGGGGAGTTGAGGTCAAAAATTGTAAATGCAGCCCTATGGGTACCTCATTTTAAAGGTCTTCAAAACAATATTTTAACTTTAAATCGTTTTTAATTGGCAAGCCTTTAAAATTAATAATATTTATTGATTTAAAAGTTGTTTAAAATGACCACTTCTTGGCAGTAATAAAGTCAATTTTGGAACTCACTTCTCACATTTTCGAGAATGGCAGGTGTTACTTCTTTGGTTTGACAGTTCTTTGGCCTAACTCATCCAAGTTTTCGGGCTTTGTTAGGTATACTCGTTGTTTTAAGTATCCCCAAAGGAAAAAGTCAAGAGGAGCGAGGTCCGGAGAACGAGGTGGCCATTCAATAAATTACGTCGCGTCGACCAATCCAATACTCTGGGAATTCATTATTTAGAAAATCCCTGACTGGTAAATAAAAATGAGGAGGTGCTCCATCTTGTTGGAAAAATGGATCATAATCTACATTTTCCTATTCATTGGATGTTACAATTGCAGGTAAAATAGCCTCTTCCTAAAAATTTAAATTAAGAGGCCCGCCAATAAAAAAAGGGCCAATGATTCTACGTTCTAGGATTCCAGTCCATACATTTAATTTTTGAGGATGTTGAGTGTGGGTTTCTTCAAATCAATGAAGATTACTGTCAGCTGCAGTTGTGTCTATTCACAGTACCTACCATTCAGAAAAAAGACTTGATTCATCACTAAAACGTATCCGGTAAAGCAAGTTCGATACTATTGCCATAAGATTTAGCATCTGCTCACAAAACTGTAACCTACGGTCTGGATCATCCTCGTTTAGTTCTCGCACAAAGTGTATGGATGAAACTTTTTTTTTAATTTCATGGGCGGTAGATTTACTCACATCTACATCGATGGCAGTTTTCCGAACTGACTGTTGTGGTTCAACCACAGTTATTCCAAGAACTTGAACTTGAAGCTCCTCGGTTTTAACAGATGGACGACCGCTTCGTGGTGCATCCTTCATGGTAACGTTGGTAACAGATTTGACACAATGCTTCTTACATATCTAGTAGAATCCGGCCTATCTGGAAAAGACTCATAAAAAAGTCTAGCTGCTTTGTTAAAATTACAGTGCGACTGTCCATAGAAAAAAATTGATCGCCTAAAGAACGCAAATACAAACTAAGCATATTCATAATAAAAATTGACATAATTTATTTTTTGTAATTCTCCACTCCGTATAAAAATTTTGAGATTCATTTTCCACGTAAAATCGTCAGCTGTGTATAGAATAGTATTTCCTTTAAGCTAATGTTCTAGTTATTGGAAAAACTAAACAAATATTTGTTTTTTTATTTGTGTGTGTTACCCCGTTTTGTATGAAAGATCTAAATTGTAACTGAAAGATTTTCCAACTTAAGGTTTAGAATTAAAGCAGCAATAAAACATACCATTTAAAACTGCACACCCTGTATAACAGCTTTGATAAACAAATAATAACAACCTATACTGACATAAAATACAACCAATGAATAAGTAATATTATTTGTTTCAGATAAATAGTGCTATAATTAGAGCAAAAAACGTTTTTTAAGTTTTCTAACCTGTATCTAGGGGACAAAAGTACATTCTTTCTATATCAGCGGTGAAAGCCGCTGTATATACATACAGGGTGATTCACGGTCGATGGTAGGTTAGACGTTTATGGAGAACGGAACGCGGGATTTTTTTGAAAATTTGGCAACGTGGGTAATTAGCTATGCTCTGTCCATCTAAAATATTTTCAGCATTGCGACGTTGCCGCTTCTATCAAAAAGTCCTAGCAACTTTATTTTTTTAAATGGAACACCCCATATATTAATAAATTTTTAGAATCGCTCTTTTATTACAATACTTTTTTGTTAATATTACCCTATACCTATCTCTATCGGTTTTCGAGATAAAAATTAGTTTGTGTTAAATATGGTCCAAAACATGGCCCTAATTACACGTAAGTAAATTAGTGCTCTCAATTCATGGAAAGTTGATATTTTGGCGGTAGTTTAGACAGACCCGATGTATTTATTTTTCACCATGAAATCGACTCCATATCATACAGGGCGTGCTAAGATTACTATTATTTCCGTTGTTCATAAAAGGGGTCAAATGTTCGTTTTTTTAAATGAAACCCCCTGTATATTAATCAATAAATTGAAAGACGAAGAAAAACGCTTTAAGATGGTACATCATATTCCTATACCTAAATCATCAAGTTTTCTTAATAAAAGCGCTTTTTTGTGAAAAAAAAAATAAAGACTTTAATTTTAAGTAACCATGGATATCAAACATCAAAATATCAAACTTACGACATTTTGACGACTGTGTTTAAAAAAATCTCCCAAAATGAACGCAGATAATCATTATTCAAACGAAGTTCTTATGAAATTATTTATTTTACACGGACAATGTGATCAAATCATTGCCAGAACTTGCAGAAAATTTAACCAAATGTATCCTGAATTGACACAAATGAACGAAAGGAAGTTTGTAAGATTACAAAATAATTTCATTAACATGTGAAAATAAATTAAATAACAAAATTAGGAAGGTTCAAAAAACAAAACTGTAAACAAAATAAGAAATTTTTACAATAAATGCTGGAAATGTTGTCCATTACATTCTAAACATTTTAGTATGTGCTTTTGTACGCGACTCGTAGTTGCTTTTTCAATTTCATGGGGATCCAGATCTTCAATACACCGAACTATTCGCCGTCGCAGTTCTTCTTTGGTAGGCACTGGAGTACTGTACACTCTTTCTTTTAAAACACCCCATAAATAAAAGTCAAGCGGCGTGAGATCGGGGGATCTCGGTGGCCAATCCCACGGCCCTAAGCGCCTAAACCAACGATCGTCAAATATTTCATAAAGTACCCTGGAAACTTCCTGGGTGCAATGAGCTGGCGCTCCGTCCAGTTGAAACCACGAATTCCTATAATCCTCTAAAGATAAATTTTCGACGAAATCGGTAACAGTCGTCCTTAGTATTTCGAGATATCTCTCAGCATTTAAAGTGGCATCATAAATAAAAAAGCTAATTTTGTGCTTTTTTAAAATACAAAAAACATTTAGGTCAAATTTTTCTTGAAATCCCATTTCTTTTGTCACGTGAGGATTATGATCAGCCCAAAAATGCTTATTTCTTCTATTAAAAATCCCATCCCTTGTAAATTTTGCTTCGTCGCTCCAAATGATTTTTGACAAAAACTCCGGATCCTCTTGTATACGTATTAAAAGGGTTTCGCAAAAATGCACTCTACGTTCAAAGTCTTCTGCTTTGAGGGCTTGCACTTTAGTAAATTTAAACGGATGCATTTCGTGATTTCCCAAAATTCGTTGTATTGAAGCATATCATACACCCAAATCTTTTTCTGCACTACGAATGGAAGCCTCTGGATATGCATAAAAATATGCCAAAACGTTGACAATATTATCTTCATTTGAAGTAACAGGTTTTGGTAATGTTAGAGGCGCTTTTAAATTTGAGCCATAGTTAATGAAATTATTTTGTAATCTTACAAACTTCCTTTCGTTCATTTGTGTCAATTCAGGATACATTTGGTTAAATTTTCTGCAAGTTCTGGCAATGATTTGATCACATTGTCCGTGTAAAATAAATAATTTCATAAGAACTTCGTTTGAATAATGATTATCTGCGTTCATTTTGGGAGATTTTTTTAAACACAGTCGTCAAAATGTCGTAAGTTTGATATTTTGATGTTTGATATCCATGGTTACTTAAAATTAAAGTCTTTATTTTTTTTTTCACAAAAAAGCGCTTTTATTAAGAAAACTTGATGATTTAGGTATAGGAATATGATGTACCATCTTAAAGCGTTTTTCTTCGTCTTTCAATTTATTGATTAATATACAGGGGGTTTCATTTAAAAAAACGAACATTTGACCCCTTTTATGAACAACGGAAATAATAGTAATCTTAGCACGCCCTGTATGATATGGAGTCGATTTCATGGTGAAAAATAAATACATCGGGTCTGTCTAAACTACCGCCAAAATATCAACTTTCCATGAATTGAGAGCACTAATTTACTTACGTGTAATTAGGGCCATGTTTTGGACCATATTTAACACAAACTAATTTTTATCTCGAAAACCGATAGAGATAGGTATAGGGTAATATTAACAAAAAAGTATTGTAATAAAAGAGCGATTCTAAAAATTTATTAATATATGGGGTGTTCCATTTAAAAAAATAAAGTTGCTAGGACTTTTTGATAGAAGCGGCAACGTCGCAATGCTGAAAATATTTTAGATGGACAGAGCATAGCTAATTACCCACGTTGCCAAATTTTCAAAAAAATCCCGCGTTCCGTTCTCCATAAACGTCTAACCTACCATCGACCGTGAATCACCCTGTATATATGAGTGATAACCTTGTATATATTTCTTCGGAAGTTAGCCGGTTTTAAGCGAAGGGAGAGCCATACATGAAAAATTTAAATCTTTTTTGTAAAGTATTTTTATGCCAACAGACAGACATACCGACGAAAATGGGAAACCGTGTTTTTCGGTATCTATCCAGTACAATACTTTCTCTAGCGAGGGAGGTAGAGGCTATGCCAATTTTGATCTGTTGTATTTGTAAATAATTACATTACTAGTTAAAAACGAAATCAAATAAGCTTTTCTGATGAGCCTATTTAATTTATCAGAATCACCTTAATATCCTAAAATAATGACCAATTTATATATCAAATGACCGAGTTATGATCAATTTAATTATGCTTACTGCAGTTAATCTGACATTAATTTAGGCTATTGTAAGCTAATTAAAAAATTTAAACGGGGTGATGCTATATTCGTCAAACGTATTTTTATCTATCGATGACTCTTTGGCAAAAGAAAAAATTATCGACACAGTTCCGAAAGCGCTACTGTTTCTGAGATACAGAGTGATGAAGTATTTATCTGTATTGTCATCTGTTTGTGTCATATAGTTTATGAATGAAACAAAACTTTGTATTAAGTGCAAAATTTAATTAATTAGCAGAGCGCTTTCGACCTTATAGGTCATCATCAGTGCTTCTTGTCAGGATGCCAGTCAGAAATTCATTTGAACGAACAACAGTTAAACACATTAAAATATTCTTACATTACAATTAAAATCAAACAATCATTTTACAACACAATCTTAAATTCTGCTCAAACGGTCACATTTTTGATGGTGTGAGATCTCACACCATCAAAAATGTGACACGATATCTGGCAAATGGCCGCCTCGGCTTCTGTGAGAAATGTCCATCCTTTTGAGGAAGTTTTGCATCACATTTACGCATATTTACGGCTCTATTTCCCGAATACCAACTCGAATATTGTCTTTGAGGGCTTCGATAATAGCCTGTCACTTAACGTTACAAATAATAATTTATGGCATCAGCATGATGTTCGGCCATGCCATAGTTCCCGAGTTGTTAACGAGTTTCTTAAGGAAATCTTCCAGGGGCGTTGGATAGGAAGACTTTCAGAATATCATTGGCCGGCGAGGTCGCCGAATCTGAACCCACTCGATTTCTTTCTTTGTGGATATATAAAGGAAAAAGTGTATTCTTACCGACCCTTTGAAAATATCGACAGCTTGGAAAGAGTAATAACCCAATGTGCTCTAGAAACTCCTCAAGCTGTTTTGAGAAAAGCTTAAATTCTTTAAGTTAACAATAAAATGCATCGAAAAAGAAGGCTGAATTGAAGTTTGAAATTTGTAAATTTATTCTTTCTTTATAAGTACCTAATATATTTATTTTATATTAAAACTTAGAGAAAAATAATTCCAAATAATTTTTTAAAATAACTCTTCTTTGTATCTTGCTAAATAAGGGTGTATTTTACGTTTTTGTCGTTACCCTGTATAGTATAGGTCTTTTTAGATTTTTTTCATAGGGATTCTTAGTTTATTAATATGCAGAAATTTTCTACACCAAAGCGTTTTTTTTTTTCAACTTTTTTCAAATTTTTTTCAGCAGAAAAAAATGTTCCTATATGAAAAGAACTCTGTGGGACACGCTGTATAATAAGCTTTTCCTTAATTTTATGTGTGGACTCTGTAGAGGCTTAATTTTTACAAAACTTTTGGCAATATTCTATAGGAGACTAATATAATATTTGAATATTTTATACCAAATCAGTGAAAGGATCCCATACGGCCTCTGCGTCAGCTGCCTACTTACTCAGTTAATGCCTGTATTATTTGACTTTGTAACTTGGCTAAGAAAACATTTGCTTTGTATGTTATTTTAACGCTAAGTTGTCCGAAACCCCTTCTTTATTGCTCTTGGCTTCGTCGGGTGCCACTTATTTATCCGTGATCAAGTAACACCCTAAATCTTAGGAAAATATCAATGAAGTGCTAAAGGTTTTATTTAAATATTGTTTTAAGTAAACTGTTTAAGAAGGAATGAGGATATTAGTAATTTTAAGCCCAATGTTGCTAATTGGTTATGAGAATCTTTTAAATACACGATAAAACCGTCGTCTTCCTTTATTTTTTAATACAGTAGGTTTTTAATAACTACATGCAAACCCTTTATACAGGATGTTGCAAAATTATATTTTTTTAAGTAATTATAAACTTCATGTCTGCTGCAACGATATTACACACAAGTTTCGAATTTCGCAAATATTCTTGAAAATAAAGCAAATATTTTTCTAATAATAATGTGCATAGTAAAAAATGAGTCGATGCCAGGTGGAATAAAAAAAATTGAAATTTTTAAAATATATATTTTTTCTTGAATAGAAGGCTATGACTTTGTGTTTAGACATATCTTTTAATTCTAAACAACTTTTCTAAATAACCTTTTTCTATATTTTTGAAAATAAAGGTATTTTACTCTTAAACGAATTTTATAGTTTTTGGCCTGCCCCGTACGCTGTTTGACTTGAAGCCATTCTAAGTGCACTTGATATGGTTATCGGACATGCACCAACTTTTGACGGTATTTATATTTCGGTTGGGCAACTAATAAAAAAACATCCCATTTGTTGCACACTTATTGGACCACACTAATATACTAATATACTAATATATAATATATATATATATATATATATATATATATATATATATATATATATATATATATATATATATATATATATATATATATATATATATATATATATATATATATATATATATATATATATATATATATATATATATATATATATATAAACGCAAATGAGATGACACGAACAGCATGTAACTTTTTGAGCTAAACTGTTAAATTATTGTAATAAAAAGGAATTTTTGATGCCTTTGTACCTATCATTAAATTTAACGAAATATCAAGTATCAAAAGCCGTAAAACGTAATGTTGGTGATATGTAGGTATCAGTTTTTTAGCGCTTGTCTTCTGAAAACTGATACGTTGTATCAGATTTAAAGAATGTAATTCTGCAAGTTACAGAACTTCGTACGTATTCTATTTTGCTTTTTTAAGATGTCCCTTAAAATATTCTCACTGACTAAAGGTTGATTTAAACAACTTTATTACTACTATCGATAATGCGCTTACCCACTCACATCTCTTGCCATTTATCTGATATGTGTTGGCTTATCTCTATTCCCTCAAATATCACTTACGTAAGGCCAACGTATCTTACGGTATGTTCTATCATTGTATGTTCCTGTTTTTGATATTATATAAATCCTTTTTCTCTTGAATGCTCATTTTTTGGGATCCTGTCTGTCAAGCTAATTTTTATAATTTTTTCTGTACTTCCATATTCAAATACCTCTATACTTTTCCACATTTGTTCTCATATGTACAAAGTACATTACAAATTTCTGTAAATCATACGCATATGGCTTTATAAAGCGCTCCTCTTTTATTATATTTCAGAAGCAGAAATCAGTACCTTTTTTCAAGTTTATTCTTTACATTTTTGCATTAATTTTTGGTTTGTTATCTGTTCTTAGACGTCTCATTACTTTTATTTTTATTTAGTTCTCAACTTGTATTCAAACATAACTTTCTGTCTACCTCATATCTTAACTCTTGGTTTATGGTTTATTTGTTCTTTAATATATAGATCTAAGAATATGGCAATGAACTAAATCTATGTTTTATTTCTGTCTTATCTTCTTTAACTACTGCATTTAATTTATCATCGTGTTATAAATTTTATAATTATTTTTCTTATGTTAGTTTCATCGAATTCTTTAATCTTTAATTCTTCTTATTTATTTTATATATGTTACATTATATCTAATTTCTTAATCGTTAAATAATGTCTAGACAATTCCATAATTTCTAATTCCTATTGACTCACTACTCTAACAAGATTATTATAACCTGCAAAAGTTTTTGAGAAAAAGTACAGACATAGCTTGAAAAAATCAATTCGCTTTTTTAAAATCCGACCTAGGTCCGAACATAATAATAATAATAAGCATAGGTTTGTTGACGTAAAAGAATGCGGATGCGCATGTTGTTGAATTTCTTAATTCGAAATTTAGGCGTCATTTTCCACGTGGTATGTTGGCGAACTTAATTTCATTTAGACATGGTTTTTCGGCTTAAAATTTTTTAACAATAACATTATACGGATATTAAGTACCTATAGCTTCATATCCTGCAAGCAATTTTCAGTCAATTATCAGTCAAGTTTCAACGTGTATAAGGATTTCATTCAGAAGATTAATATGTTAAAAGATCTATGGTGACCTTTTTTCTGTCACTAGCACCTCAATATTCTTTGTAAATATTGTTTTCCTAAAATAAATCATAAAATATCCTCAAACTTTTATTAATACGTTCAAAAATACCTATGGAATATGAAGCTATACTAAATATACTTATAATGATATTGTTAAAAATTTTAAAGCCGAAAAACCATGTTAAAATGAAATTAAGTTGGCCAACATGGACGCCACATGGAAAATGCCGGCTTAAGTTTAAAATTTGAAATTTCAATTTCAAGAGTTTAATTACGAATTAAGAATAAGAAGAATATCATACAAAGGCTGCCGTTTAAATAAATACGCATACTTTATTATTTTTGCCGAATTAGGAATAAAGAGTTAAAAATTTACAATTAAAAAAATGCGCAGAAAGTTTTGGTTTTCCTCCCTAGTTTTTATTTTTTAACCGTCACTGTAATGTTTCTTTATACAGTATGTCCTCGGATGGGGTTTAGAAGAGGACAAATGGCCCAAATTCTGCAAGATACGTAAAAATGTCACTCATAATAAAAGTTTTTGCTTATAAAATAAATAAGATTCACGTGAACGTAAACGTAATTTTGTGTAAGAGTAAACATACATTGTTTATCATTTTCTACCAAAAGAACAAATATGAAGTATGTTTTAAATTAAACTCTAAGCCGAAGTATAATATGTATTTCATTAAAAAAATGAAATAATAAAATTAACGAATTTTATCACAATATTTTTTTAAAGTCCCAACTATTCTCTCTAACACCTTTAACCAGAATACTAGTTTCTACATATTAAACAAAAATGATACCTCATGGACATGTTGGTCAATGTCTTACTGGAAAAGTTGCTTCACCACCACCAAGGAGTACTTTATTGGAAAATTTAGTCTTCTGTGTACACCACAATTGTTGTAGGACAGGATGCCATGATTTAAAATATTTTTTTGTTTCTGTTGCTGGTTGCTTATTAGCTGTAATCGAAGGGTTGTATTGAATTCCACTGTTTTAGCAAACGGTATAAATACAATTTAGAACAAAAAAATCTCCATATTTAAACATTAATAAACATGATAACTCACATATGTCTTAAAATTGCATTGCAGTGTGGAAACTTAGATCGTGGATAACCTCTTGACATTAAAAAAAAAATAATAAACTAATTAAAATACGCAGAGATATGCAATTGAATTTTACCACTTGTTGTATGTTTTGTAGGATGATTGAACTTAATTTTCCAATGTGAGTAGAACCAAACCTACATTTTCTTTAAAAACCAAATCCAAACACAAACACAAACTAACTATGAGCAGCAACAAAGTTTTGGACAATTTGTCTTCTGAAGTGATCAGAAAAATTGAAACTGTGAGTGGATTACTCAAATCAAAAGAAGAATACAAACGTTATATACCTACAGTATATTAAAAAACAATTTTTCTTTTACAAAAGGGTTTTAAAAATACGGTTGTGTGAACAGTTTTAATAGGGTTGAGTCTAACCTGTCGATTTTAAAAAGATATTTACAGAGTGTAATAATGTGATAAAACTCGTTACTTTTAGTATTTAAATTTTTGTAATGAAGTACTGTACTTTGGCTTAGGATTTAATTTAAAACATATTTCATATTTGTTCTTTTGGTAGAAAATGATAAACAAAGAAGGTTTACTCTCACGCAAAATACCGTTTTCGTATTTTTATGCCGCCTATATAAAAAATTAAATTTTTCATATCGTGAATCTTATTTATTTTACAAGTAAAAACTTTTATTAGAAGTGACATTTTTACGTATCTTGCAAAATTTGGTCCATTTGTCCTCGTCTAAACCCCGTCGGCGGCTATACTGTATAATGAACCTTACCTATATGCCGAATTTAAGTAGGTATTCTAGGACTACGAAAGGTATCATAGGATTTGGATGATCAGTGAGTTTCAGGCTAATCTTTCAATTTGAATAACTTGAAAAGTAAAAGAAATAGGAACATAAAATTAAGTTGTTTATTTTAAGATTGCAAGCCTTTGCCGAGAAAATAAATTTGAGCTATATAATCTTCTCCAGTAAAAAGATATGGGGGTCTAAAAAATACTCCAAATTACATCTTACAGATTATTTTCTTCTTTTTCTATTATATATTTCAAGTCCGCCCTTAATTTTACTTGTTTTTAAATTCTCTTCTTCTTGTTGAATTATGTCCGTATTTTTATTAGGTCTCCACTTTTTCCTATTTTTTGGTAACTAATACTGTATAATTTTATGGAATTAGCTAATTGTTAGGTTAGTCATGTAATTACAATAAAGTTGATTATTAAGATGCAAATAGAATTTTTGACGCACTTATACCGAGAATTTATACCTTGTTATATTTTGGTCGTTGAATATTGCTCTTAAAACAGGGTGTTACGAAATTCCCTGCATATATTGAAACTAACAGATAAAAATAACGCATTTCCGTGGAAAGGAATAATAATGCTGAAATAAGTGAACCCGATTTATTGGTAAAATTTATTTTTTCAATTCAATCAAAATTATGTTAGCCATAATTCCGTTACCGGAAAAAATACACATTTCCGTAACCGAAAGAGCAAATCAAAAAAAAATACGCATACGTAGTTTTTTATGTAGATTCGAATTTGGTTAACAAACGTACACCATCCTATTCAAAATTCCAAAGTTACCCTCACCCCTAAAATAGGGAAAGGGGGTAAATGTCAAAAACATGTTTAAATATGTCCCCCCATCTCCGTATTAACTCACCAAAATTTCATGAAAATATTTTAAACCGTTTTAGAGATAATATCGCCTTCTAACACATTAAAAATATATATATATATATATATATATATATATATATATATATATATATATATATATATATCCTTAAAAAAATAAGGCGGGTAGCTATAATTGCCTCCGTGGCGACGCTAACTGGTACCCCAAAAAAAGGGGTCTCTGGCTGAAGCCACAAATGGATGTACTGACTTCTATTTGTGGTCCTGGTTTTTTCTTTTTTTTTAAGGCTACACCTGTAACTTCATAATGTGTTTGTCTCGACTTATTTTGAGAGGTACAACTACATACGTAGCCGTGATGAAGCCAATAAGCAGAAACACGTGTCGGACGGGTTACCATATCCAATAACTTTTTTGTTCTTTGATTTTCCCAACTCATTCTAATTTGAAAAACATAAGGAAGTAACGTGGACTTGCTCTGTTATTTAGTATTATGTTTTTCTCATGGATAAAAGAAAACCCCTTTATTTTCCTGTACATTTCGTTGTGATTTATATATAAACTTTTCATAAGACATGTCTTCGTTTGTAATAAATTGTGTTTTTTATTTCTATTATTTTTTTCTATAAATTTAGTCCCTTACCTTAGCCTAAGCTAATAAAAATCAATTGTGCGAGAAAACGTACTCAAGCAGAACACCCCTAAAATCCATCCGGAACTTTTTACAAATAAATATAATAATACAAACATAACATTGTTCGCTTGGAGCTTTGTTGAATGGACACGAGTCTAGTAGAAATATAATAAATTTTTTAATAAGGTTAGTGGTGTGGATATTACAAACATCAGTTCAGGTAAGCATGGTTTAATTTAGTGTTAAAGCATCTTCCTTATTTGGATTGTAAGGACATTATAAACTAGATTGGATAGACCGCCTAATCGCCCCCCGAGGGGGCTCTATAAGGTCGGTAATATCATCATTGTCATGCCCTGGAAATTTCGTGTTCCTAGAGCAGGTATTCAGGAAGATATCACACTCCTTCGGACTGTGTGTATCGCTACATACATACAAACACGTACACGTAAAGACTATTTTTCATGGTCGACCGCTCCCCAGACATGTATTTTTGCAAATACTAAGACTTTTTGGACACCCTGTATACACACGTAGAAACAAACATATTAATACAAATATATTCGATTTGCTTGAAAACTTAGTTGTCGATTGCTCCCTTTCTATAAAAGATTAAGAAACCAAAAAATATGAAAATTACGTATTTCGGCGACCTCTTTCCGACCTGGTATATGGGATTTTGATTTGGATCCATTTTGATCCCGAAAAAAATTAAAAACCGTCAAAAATTTTCATCAAAAATCGTAATTTTCAGTTTTTCAGAAATTTTTCCAATTTCCAGTCGTTTTAGGTATAGGTAAATATATTGCAAAAAGAAAGTATTTGAGATTCTAAAGTTTGACGTGTCAAACCGTTTTTCTGTACGCGACGTTTCGTTTCCGAGCAATGTAGAACTCAATATGGGTCTGCAAGTGACTTTTTCGGCCTAAAAAAATTCAAAAGTTTGACTTCCTATTTTCCGAATATCGCCAATTTCAATAGGGTTCTGAAGCTCCCGGTCCTCTGTAACCTCCGAAAATTTAAATCGATTTAATTAAGTTTTGCGACCTGCATCCGATTTCAACGGAAATCGCGGAAATTTCGACTTTGACGTTTAATAACTCCGAAACGCGACACCCTGTATAACTGAATTTTTTATCGAAGCTAGACGCACTATCCCTCTATTAACCCAGAAAATTTAATCGCTCCCGCACTAACCGTTTTCGAAAAAAAAATTGAAAAGGTGACCATGTCTAAAACCACGACAACCAATGAACAAAGTTGACCACGAGGGGGGTATATAGACCGCTTTCGCGGTCTATAAAAACTTCGTAATCAGACTAGAATATATATTTTCTCTTTATATATTCTTTTTTTGTTGTTGTTTATTCAGATAAACCAGCTTAACGTGTTTTTATAAGCTTTATTAGCATAAGTGCATCTTAACTAATGAAATAAAACTAATCAGTGGAGTGGATTTCCGCCTCGACTTCTAATGATAACTCCACATCGATACATCGAAATGAATTTCTAATTTGGTTTTAATCAATAAAAAATACACCAAATTCTTATTACACTCAGTATAGCATGAAAACAACGTTTAGATTCACTAAAGGTTTAAAATTTAGTAATGGTTTAAAGTAATATCTTCTACATACATAGTTGATCAGTTAGGTTTTGACAGGTATTTGTCCAGTCATTGTTGTCATTAAAAAATGATTTATTCTAATTTTTCAGCCAAGATGCTTGATTTTCAAATAGTTTCCATCTTGGAACATGTTGCTATTATTTCTATTATTTCTAAAATTGTCCTTTTATTTATGAATTTGCGAAAAATACAGAAACAACTTCGTAGTATAAAACTTATTTGTCTTATTTTTACCCTTTGAAATTTTAATTGTCAAATTACACCAGCCTGGCGTTGGAGAATCTTGCAGGAACTTTTTAGCAAAAATTACGATTACAATGACATTCTTGAAGAATGAACCCACAATACAGAAAAAGTCATTCGGTTCGGACCACAGGTTTAGAAAATAAATAACATCAGAGTTGTAGCACATTTTTGATTGTGTGTTTATTTTGCAGGGCAATTTATTTTTTTCGAAAAACTAAAATAGAACAGCTGAGAAAAATTTGTTGTTAGTTCTCGATACAAATAAATATCCTATAATATAATTTTTCCCTTCATGGCGGAAACGCCGCGTTAAAAATCCAAAGTGTGGCTATCACCGAGCCGCTATCCTATCCGGCACTAGAGATTTTAGTAACAGTCAGTCATGTTCTAGCCCATGGTATCAATTCAAATTAGAGGAATACGTCAATTGAAGTTGCAGAAAAATATGCCGTCAAAAAGTCTGGAAATCGTAGCATAGGCGCGTCGTAGAAAGGATCATTCACCGTCAAGTTATAGTCTATGGATTTTAAATTTTTACATTTCTAACTAACTTAAAATGAATACAAACACTTCAAAGTGCCGCCTGGCAATTACCACCTCATAAATTTCCTTAAAGTTAAAACATCAGTATGGGAGGTCACATTTTTGCCATTTCAGCTCCCTACATTATAGTAGTGACTCCGTTAGAAAAGTAAAATACTCGGTTATGATCTGCAGATCACATTCTGCATGCTTTAAACCTGCTTCTTGCCGGCTAACAAGGCAAGTCAATAAAGTTTTTATGTTGTTTACTTTTCGGAATAGCAAAAAATGTAAAAATTTAAGATGCACAGACTTTACCGGCCAACCACATAATATGTTAATTGGTAAAGCAACGCCGCGCCGCTCGGCCACAAAGCCATATACTTACCCGTAAAACCCACTTAATGTTTGATTCATCCACACGTTGTTTGTGTACCAACTCAACAGTTTAATTATTTTACAACCCGACTTCCCTGTCTGGTCGGTCTGGAAGCTAAGGTGGACTCTTTCATAGTTTCTGTTTAGATGAAGTAAGAATAGCTGCTGGTCATTTTTTACTTTTCTGTAGCTTTTTATTTAATTATAGCTTTCTACCAAGAAGTTCGATTATTTTTTCTGTTCCAGGTAAGTAATTAGAATATTTAGATTATAGTATGGGATACTTTTATTACAATACTTTTGTCCGTTGGGGCCAATAGTTCTTATGGATCTGTTGATGATAGTGTTTCCAGTTTCATCAACACTAATGATGCGAGTTGAGGAAAACTTAAATTTTTCCATGAGCTCCTTCAAATTCTTAAAAAATCCTTTCTATTTCTTCCTTGTTAAAGGCCTGTATACCGTTAATGCGGGTGGCTACTGGTTTACTGAAGCTGAGCGCTGGATATCTCCTCATAAATCCGTATACCCAATCCTTGCCTGCTTCGTGTTTTAAATTTGTGAGGTATAAGGTTTTTTTTAACTCGAGAGATGGGATTTGCGTGGTAAATTTGTCATCGTGTTAACTTTTGTTCTACTTAGAACTAAAAGACGAAATTTGCAACAGCGGATATTTAAATCCTTAGAAGACGCCACAGTGACTTATTTTTTACCAGTAAGGCTACCAAAGATGTAAAAAATGACTTCTCGCAAGATTTTTAACCTCTGTATGTCAGGTAGTTGATTTTCACAGATTCATTCATTGTTTAAATTAATTTGCAACTGTAAGTTATCATCAAAAAATAAAAGATTTTCCTTAAATTGGTACGGAATTGCTGAAAAAAAAAACCGTTCAATGCGAACTGAAAACCGTAAACTATGTGCAGCCGAGATTTGGCACAAAATTTTTAGTAGAACAAAAGTTAACATGGGGTGGAAAAATTACCATGCAAATCCCATGTCCCGAATTAAAAGAAAGCACTGTAGACAACGTTTCAGCGAATGAAAAAACAGTACATCTTAACTGAAGTGGCGTTAAACCGTAGAATTTTTTGGCTAAAGCTAATAAGTGTTGGTAAATTTCCTGTACTTGGTCCTTATTAAATATTGCTTCTTGCTTTATAACAACCAAGAAAATTCCATAGTAAAATTTTATATTAAAGTGCAACAATGTTAAAAAAATATGTTTTAAAACTACCCCAGTATAGTTTAAGGTCTTATACTTTATATTATAAATCATATTTTATTCGTGTCTTTGTATAGGTTTCTAAGCTTTAATCATTTATACGGGAATTTTTATAGCATCTCATAAAATGTTATTCATATTTTGGAGACGATTATAGCGGTAATACGCCTACTTAAAAAAATGGGGAAAATGTAGAAATTCCTCGAAATTAAAGCTGTTCTTTGTCAATAAATTAAGTCTCAATTTGATAAGAGAGAGGAAATGGTATTTTACATACATTTTCTTAAGTTAAAAGGCTAAACGAGTTCAGCATGTTACCGAAATTTCGTTTTCTTTCGTTTTTTTTTTATGGAAAACCATTAATAATGAAAATTCTATTTTACTCACTTTGCTAAGATTTCTTAATAATTTGGGTCGCTGTTAGACTATCACAGATATGTATATATTAAAGATCTTTGACAAAATATTGCATCGCATTTCTTTGACAATAAAAGAAATTTTGCGTTATTACACTAAATAGAAGATTTCGTAAGGTTTTTCAATAAATTAAGGGGTTATATCTATCTAGTTGGGTTTGTGAAAATGACGTGATTATCAAGAATGTTTTTGTCGGTTTAATAAGTATTTATTATAATGATTATAAGAATATCAAAAGTACATTTTTCCAGATACTTGTACAAATTTTTGTATGAAACAATATTACAAAATCACGTAAATATGGCTCGTCTCCTAGAAACTTTTTTTTCACATCAGTTGCGGTGAGCAAGATATTGCCGGAACCGCTAATCTGAAATCAAGACAAAAAAATGATCATGTTAGTATATTGCAATGAGAAGGGCTTGGACGAAGGGTTTGGTAAAATTTAACGTTCAGATTCACTAAGAAGGTTTAAAATTTAGTACTGGTTTAAATTAAGATCTTCTAGTTGAACAGTTATGTTTTGACAAGTTTTTGTCCTGTCGTTGTTAATACGACGTCATTGAAAATTTATGAATTATTCGGATATTTCAGCGATTTGCTTGGTCTTCAAATGGTTTTCGTCTTGGAACGGGTTGCTAGAGTGAATTTAGTTCTATTATTGTCAAAAGTGCATACTAAAATTGCCCTTTTCTTTATAAATTTGCGAAAAAGCGCCACAATAAATTCATAGTATAAAATTTAGTTGTCTTATTCTTACAGTTGTCAGTTTAAAACTTTTGGTTGTCAAATTAGACCGGACTAGCGTTGGAGAATCTTGCTGTAACAGCAAGATTCTCCAACGCTAGTCCGGTCTAATTTGACAACCAAAAATTTTAAGCTGACAACTGTAACAATAAGACAACTAAATTTTATACTATGAATTTATTTTGGAGCTTTTTCGCAAATTTTTAAGCAAATGACAGCAATTTTACGAAAAAGTTCACTTTTCGAGATGATTCGATTTTTTTTTGCAATAATTTTTTTACCAAAATAAAAAAATCCTTTGTCCAAGCCCTACTTATTGTAATAATAAATAGGCATGTGAAATTGATCGGTGCAATAGTTTTTGAGAAATCGTGCTCACCGCAACGGTATTTTTTAAAAAAACAGTTTCGAGATAATCGAGTTTAAAGTATTTTTTGTAGTTATTAGTTATTTTTGTATTAAGTGCGTGAAGTGAGTGTTTTTTTAATGGCATATGAGAGTGTCAATTTTTTGCCGAGACCGCAGGTCGAGGCGAAAAATTCTCTCGAATGTGCCATTAAAACACGAATTTCACAAACGAAATACAAACAACATTTTTTGTACAACTGAAAGTTTGAATTAATCGGTAAAATTGTATATTATAATAAAAATTTTACCATATAATTTCACATAATCAAGTTAACAGCCCTGTCGTTACTATAGAAATGGTTTGTTGGCACGTTGCTTGTTTTGTTGTCATGTTGATAGCTGTTCATATTTATTGCAATTTTTTAAATAAATAGTATAAGTACTTAAAATGGATGTAGATTACGATAGTGATAGCGAGATTCCTTCAGATATAGCCGATATAGCAAATTCGGCTATAGCTAACATGTTACCGGCGAAATCAAAATTTATATACGAGAAAAATTATAACCAATTCCGTGAATGGTGCGGCAAGAAAAATATACAAAAAGTGTCTGAAAAGGTACTTATATGCTATTTTGAGGAGAAATCAAAAACTGTAAAACCTTCTACTTTATGGAGTGTCTACTCAATGTTGAAGAGTATGTTGAATGTTAAAGAAAATATTGATATAAAGAAGAGAACTTTTCAAGGAATATCTAGCGTTTCTGATCAGCAGCAAGGTGGACTAGCTTCGGGAATTAATATTGGAAGCAATTGTTCGAACTTCACCATCAATTATTATTGTAACAAATGAGATTTTTTGGTAGTTGGTAATTAATTAGTAAATTTGTACAAAAAAATTCAATACATTTTTTAAAAAGTAATGTTTTATCGTTTTTTTTGTAAATCATTTTTCCAGTTAAAAAAAGTCTTTTTTTCACCGTGAAAAAAAGTCTTTTTTTCACTGTTAAAAAAACAAAAGGTTTACGTATCGATAGCGATGAAAAAATGTCAACTTTTTTTGACAGTTGTACAAAAAATTAATTTTTTTCAACTTACATACAGTCATCTATTTCAGACCCATAAAGGGTGCCTTCTGCATCTGTAGCGGCCTCCAGGGCGTTGATTTGGTGTTGTCGGCGAGCTCCCTAGTGGCCGTTTGCGCGCGCTGCTCAACAACAGTAACTCGGGCCTCTAAATGCCTATAGCTTTTGAATTAGGGCTCCGATTTTAATGAAACTTTAAGGAAATATTCTTAAGATGATGTAGGTACTTCAAGAAAACGCAATAAAAAATATTTTTTTTATCAACTCAACTAAATATAACCCTTTAAAATAGGGGAACAGAGGTTGTTTGCTTGTGCTGCAACATAAATTGCAATGGGGACAAGTTGTATTTTATGAAAATATATAAAGAAATGACATAAACGTTTATGGGCAAAGCCTTTAAATATTGGGATAAAGAATATTAAGGAGATTTCATGTGGATGGTCCATAAAACTTTCCGTATATAGTATCAAAAACATTTCATTAAAGAAATTAGTATCTTATTTCGTAGTATTCCTTTAAAATTGCGCACCGTAATATTTGGACAGACGTATAGTATATTGAATTTAGCATCAGGCTCATTTATTAATGAATTTGTAGCGTCTATTGTCCGTAGAAATTCGGCAGTTGCAATTTTCTTTTTGCGTCAAAAATTATAAAATATACCTGTATAAGACGAATATGTCTTATCCATGATCACATAAATATTATGTAGAAAAATTATATAAAAGCTGATCAATTACTTTGTAATATTTCTTTGATTGCATAAATCTTTGACATATATCTATTATAGTCTAATAGCGACCTTATGTATTAAAAAACGCTACAATAACCATAATCCTAATAGGTTATATTATTATTTTCTCGATATCTTTGTGAGTCCTAATGTACAATAATGCGAGATGTCACTCCCATGGAGGTAAAAAATGTGATTAGGAAAACTACGGGTGTTCCTAAACTCCGCCGGACTAATTGACCAGCCATATTTACTATACATAAACTCCGCCGGCAGCTTCAAGAATCTCATACATAAACTCCGCCGCATCATAATTATGCATAATATTGTAAATAAAACCATAAAACTTCATTTCAACTTTTTTATTAAACCCTGTCTGGAGGAAATAAACTATACTCATCAATATAATTGTCCGTTAAATAGTCAGCAAACTTAATTAGTTTTTGGTTAGTAGGAATCACAGACATAAGACTAAACACAAAACAGTCACTAACATCACTTGGTTCGAGCATTGCTAAACCAAAGGCCCACCGTAGCCATTCACCAACTTTAGATGATTTATTTTTATAGTCACTCACTAATCCCAACTTTTGAATTCTTCTCCAGAAACTTTGGCACAAATGGAATCGGCATCCTGTAATCCGGACATGTGGAAAAATTTGCCTTGCTGCATCATGAATGGCTTTTTCAAAGTCGGCGACGATTTCCTTGGGTTGGAAAATTAAGTTTAAACTCTGACACCTTGCGGTAATTGCTTTGAATGCTTGCATATACGTTGTCAACTTTTTATCGGGCAATAAACAAAACACCAATGGAATATAGTGAGAGTTTTGTAAGCCGTGTATAGTGAAGAACTGAAGAAAAAGTTTTGGGCAGTAATCAAAAGTTCCATCTACGAAGATTTTTTCTGAGTTACTCAAAAACTTTAGATTAGTTGCACATGAGAATATCACAATCTTGTTAACTTCGTCGTTCTCCATTAAAAATGGTTCGTTTTTTATCGTTGTTATATTAGCATTTTTCAAATATTCTTGGATTTTTTCAACAGATTTTGGCAGAGCAGGGAAGACAGATTTTCGAGCATTATATATATTATTTCTTATATATGTGAAATCCCTTGTTGTCAATTTATCAATGTTATCCGACGTTATTTCCATTCTAATTAGTTTGAGTGGCCTCTCGCTTATGTTTTCCACAGCTTTTCTTTTAATGCTGTTGGCTATATGTTGCCTACTTAGATGTTTAGGCGGCGGGTGGTTATGAGACCCATCCTTTTTGAATATGGTTGTAAGCTCGTCGTCGACATAACCCCTAATTACCACTACGGCGGAGTTTATGGGTACTCCATACAGGCCAATTTTCGAAATATACCTGTGACTATCTTAATCCGGCGGAGTTCGTGAGCAGCCAAAACTACACTGGGCCATAAATACCGTTCAAGATTTAATTTGATACCCAATTTCTTACCTAATAAATGAATCATTTAGGAGTGGACAGTTTCCTCAACTTATTAAAGAGTCTAAGTGCATACCTATATTTAAAAATAAAGGACAAAAAATGATAAAGCGAATTACAGGTTTGTGTGTGTTCAAAGTCAGATATCAAAAGTATTTGAAGTTTGCTTTTCTGAGCGATTAGTAATTTATATGGAAAAAATAAGATTATAAATGACAGCCAAAATGGATTTTGCCCGGCAAAGTCAACAAATACAGCCATTTCAGACTGTCTTGAATTTATTTATGATGCTCTTAACGGAAAAAAATCTTCATTAGGTTTGTTTAATGACCTGAGTTGGGCACTCGATACTGTGAACCATGTACTTCTGCTGGATAAACTGTACGGCTAGTAGCTTATGATTGGACAGCATCGTATCTTAGGAATAGGACGGAGACTGTTGTGATAGACGGAGCAAAGTCCCGTTCAGGGCAGAGCGATTTAGGTGTTCCACATGGGTCAATATTGGGACCATTGTTTTTTTATTACCTTTATTAATGATGTTCATGAGTGCTGTGGCGGCCTGGGTCGTGCTGTCCTGTATGCAGATGACACAAACATTTTGATATATATATATATATATATATATATATATATATATATATATATATATATATACGAGCCCTGTCTCAGTGAAGTTGGCCCAACTATCAAAACTACGTTTTTTATGAAATTTGTCATATTAGCGAAAACGTATTAAAAACTAAAATGTGTTTCTGATAACATACGATATTTTTATTTAGTATTAGCCTAAAATACTACATTTTTTGGTAACGGAGAAAAAAATATCTTACAAATCCAAAAAAACTGTCCATTAATAAAAATCAACGAAACCAAATAGCAGCAAATCACCACTGCATTATATCGCCTTTTCCACTGATTACTGCTTCGATACGTCTTGGCATAGTGTCAACTAATGGTTGGCAGTCATCTGATGTAAAGCTGTTCCAAATTTCTTGGAGACAGGTTCGCAATTCTGGAACGGGTCTTGCGGGATTCGATCGGAGCTTTTTCTTCATGATATGCCAAAAGGTTTCAATCGGCGATAGATCTGGACTACTCGACGTCCATTTTAAAACTGGAATATTGTTTTCTAACATCCAATCTTTTACTTTTTTAGCCGTATGGTAAGCGGCACCATCTTGTTGGAAGATACATTCAATATTGTTTAAAAGAATTTGTTCAATTTGGGGTGTTAAGTTATTTTGAAGCACATTAATGTACTTATCAGCATTCATAATACCTTCCACAAAGTGTAAGTTTCCAACTCCACTTGCTGACATGGATCCCCAAATCATAACAGAAACCGGAAACTTAACTTTTTTTTAAAACAGTCATTCTGAAATACTTCTTCTTTAGTTCTTATGACACGACTCCTACTATCACCAACGCAGACTTCAAATCTGGCTTCATCACTCCAAATTATGGTCTCCGAACCAATGGAACTCCATTATTTGGAGTGATGAAGCCAGATTTGAAGTATGCGTTGGCGATAGTAGGAGTCGTGTCATAAGAACTAAAGAAGAAGTATTTCAGAATAACTGTCTTAAAAAAAATTAGATTCCGGCTTCTGTTATGATTTGGGGATCCATGTCAGCAAGTGGAGTGGGAAACTTATACTTTGTGGAAGGTATTATGAATGCTGATAAGTACATCAATGTGCTTCAAAATAACTTAACACCCCAAATTGAACAAATGCGTTTAAACAATATTGAATGTATCTTCCAACAAGATGGTGCCGCTTGCCATACGGCTAAAAAAGTAAAAGATTGGATGTTAGAAAACAATATTCCAGTTTTAAAATGGGCGTCGAGTAGTCCAGATCTATCGCCAATTGAAACCTTGTGGCATATCATGAAGAAAATGCTCCGATCGAATCCCGCAAGAACTTTCCAGAATGGCGAACCCGTCTCCAAGAAATTTGGAACAGTTTTACATCAGTTGACTGCCAAACATTAGTTGACACTATGCCAAGAGGTATCGAAGCAGTAATCAGTCGAAAAGGTGATGTAACGCAGTGGTGATTTGCTGCTATTTGGTTTCGTTGATTTTTATTAATCGACGGTTTTTTTAGATTTGTAAGATATTTTTTTCTCCGTTACAAAAAAATGTAGTATTTTAGGCTAGTATTAAATAAAAATATCGTATGTTATCAGAAATACATTTTGGTTTTTAATACGCTTTCGCTAATATGACAAATATCATAAAAAACGTAGTTTTGATAGTTGGGCCAACTTCACTGAGACAGGGCTCGTATATATATAAAGGGGGAAAATTTTTTTGCTAATCGGACAAAACCAGTAAGTTGCGTTCTTGCATTAAAGTACGGGGAGTCCAAGACCTTATGGATAACCCCGGGCCGGTTATCCATAAGGTCTTGGACTCCCCGTACTTTAATGCAAGAACGCAACTTACTGGTTTTGTCCGATTAGCCAAAATTTTTCCCCATTTTTATATTATGACGGACGCTAAATCATTTTTTCTTATATATATATATATATATATATATATATATATATATATATATATATATATATATATATATATATAGCGAATACAAAAAAAATTCATGTTTATTTGATATGCATATTCCTTCTTCCTTGTGTTACGATTGTTGTTTTTATACCTCAACCTAAAATATCCATCTTTTCACAAAGTGCTGCAGCTTCACGAAAGCGCTTTAAAGGCCAACTATTAAACGAAATTTGATTAGCTTTTAACAATTATAGGTCTTTTTTAGGACAAGCATCGAAAAGTCGTTGGTGTTAATTTAATAAGAATCTTCATGAACAATGTGTAAAAAAGCGTTAAGTTAATTAAATCGCCACCTTCCTCTTAAAAATGCGGGATGACAAAAAATGAAAAGAGTAAATGGTGCCAAAAGATACTGCTTTTAAAAGTTGGAACATGGTTTACCGGGGTAAAAATAAAAATATAAAAATATTGTGGCATTTTTTAAATGATAATATTATGCAAATAACTCATCTCTTAAAATATTATCAGGAACTTTTTCTGTCTTTTTTTTATTGACATTTCCTACGCTAGTAGAGTTCATAATTTACTTTTTAAAAAACTATATTTTCAGAAAATGTAATTTGGAAAGATTCTTTTATGAAAGAAAAATATTTCCGGAAAAATTTTCTAGATCCGCTTCCGAATAAACATCTTTCGATAAAACTAATTTTCGATGTACTTAATTTAACATCGAAAAAATATTTAAAAAAACTGTACACGTGACAGGAGCAATTGTTTGATTAATATGAAAGTGTAAATATTCTAGCATTTTTTTAAATTATGCCTTCTGCTCATTTGGATGAATATACTTAACGTAAGTCCATTTTTCGAAAATCAATTTTTCAAATACTTTCAAAAATACATTTTTTCAGAGAACATCTTTTTCGAAATTAAATTTTTTCGAAAAACACTTTTCTAATATTAGTTTTTTGAAGCAACGGCTTTTGGAAAATCAATCAAACCCAATCAAACTCAAAAAAGGCTCCTTGAGGTGTGTTCAAGATCGTTTTTCATCTTTTTTATTTAACATTTTCCAAGCTACTAGCCTAATACTGTTTTCAAAAAAAAAATATTTTGGGAAATTGTATTTTTGAGAAATATTTTTTTTAAATGTAGGTACTTTCGAAAGATGTGTTTTGAAGAATTTCGTAAATTCGTTTTCAAAAGAGCATCTTTTGAACACGCTGTTAAGATATTTTTGAAAAAAAGGTACTTTCTAAATAGGTTTTCGAGAAAATTTTGCGAAATATTTCATAGATTCGTTCTCAAATAAGCTGTTTTTCCAAAAACATTTGCTCTCAAAAAAGATGTTTGTCCAAAAAACCCTATTTGGTTATTTATTTCTGTTAGTAAGGAATGTTTTCAGAAACCATCGAAGAGCATGTAATTCAAAAATACTGAAAAGCGCTTGCATTTTTTATATAACATAATGCTATTATAGATCTGTTATTATAAAAATAAAAAAATTTTAAGTATTCTTATGGCATGTTTTCGAAATTTGTTTCTTAGTGTAATATTTTGCTCAGAAATCTCAATCTGCAAGCAAAAGTCTAGTTTCTTGACCTCGGCGCGCTGAATCCAATGCTGTCGCTTTAAAAGCATTTTTTTTTAATTTCTGATTATTTATGAAGTTTTCGGGAAAACATTCATAAAAAAAGAAAGAAAAGTTTTTAGTTAAATAGCAAGCCATGATATCATGTTTAGGCATAATATTTAATTCTAGACAACTTTCGTTAATAAACTTTTCATATAACTTCAAAAATAACGGTACAGTCGGGTCCGCTTATATCGAGCGCGCTGATGGCAAAAAATGCGTCCGCTATATGTGAACGGTTGGTATAACCGATATTTACCATGGTCGGTTACAACGAGTATGCTCGTTATAAACATTATAACGAGCAAACCAGCGAGCTTGATATAACCGACCTGTTTATTTATTTACGTTTAGATTCACTAAGAAGGTTAAATTAAGATCTAGTTGATCAGTTATGTTTTGACAGGTTTTTGTTCCGTTATTGTTAATAAGTTAAAAACGTATGAACTATTCCGATGTTTCAGCGATTTGCTTGGTATCATTTGATTGTCGAAAGTACGTACTATATTTGCTCTTTTCTTTATAAATTTGCAAAAAAAATCAAAAACAAATTAATAGCATAAAACTTAGCTATCTTATTCTTACACTTGTCAGTTTAAAACTTTTGGCTGTCAAATTAGACCGGACTAGCGTTGGAGAATCTGGGCTTATAAATAGTTAGTAGTTTATAAATAGATGTTTTGATATATTTAAGAAAATATACGAGACTATTCATTACAAATAATATATACTATAGGGTTGTAACTATGTATTTATTTAACATAATATGAACAAGATACATATTCTCAATATGTAATACATACTAATAAAATATTTATTTAAAAATTAGTACCTTTTTGGACGTTTACGGAGACGCAATCGCAAAAGTTTTTATGTAGAATGACTTTTTCGTAAATCCACAAATATTTTTTTCCTAGTCAGAGTTAATCCCTGGACACACTGTATAAGATAATTACATATTTTTTCTAAAACAAAAATCCCATGATTTACTAAATCATCTATAACATAAAAAATTACCGTCGAATACCTACTATATAAAAAATTTCCCATAGTAAGTTTATTAAAGAAGGGGCCCGAAAAGTTCAAGAGTCCCGGTGCCCATCCAGGCTCTTGACGGCCGGTCCTGGGTAGAAGAACCTTAAAAATTAACAAAATGTATTACTTAAAATTAAAAATTTAAATTAGATATATTTCAAGTTTATGTCTAGAGAGTCTAATCTAATTTTTGTATGTGTTATAAACCCTCCTCATTATTAAACAAGAACTTTAGTATACGGAACCGATATAATTTTAAATTACACTAACGTTGAGGTTCAATTCCCATCTACATAAGTACCGACCTTAAGACTCTGTTGTTTCCTCTGCAATATTTTAATTAGCTGAATACTAAGATTTTTGGTAAATATACTTACCATAAACATATTTAAAAATGTATTATATTAAAATGTATTAACACGTTTTCCTCCAAAGTGCGGTAAAGCATAAGTTACATTTAAAAATAATGAATATATTTATGACGCCCTGCATAAAGCGGAATTCGAGGCAACATAATTTGAAAAAAAGAAACTTAATAAGATAATACATGAACCGGTCAATCATTGCAGGTTTTCAGTTTGCAATATTTTGGTCTGCTTCACCTGGAAAGGGTGAAATATAAGTATAAGTAGTAATTACCCTCTTTTCTTTTTGGAGAGGCGCGGAAACCAAAAAAATCTTATTTCGAAATGTCTTCAAATAGCCGTCTGGTACCTACACACAGGTCAATTTCTACCGGTCCTAAAACGCCATTTTCGTCCTTTTTGTTTTGGTTCCGAACTCGTGGTTTCATCTTCAGACTGCCTTTTAAATACCATGTGAGATTTCGGGTTATTAGGAAACCTCTCCGCCCACACTGGTGCAGCTTCTCTGTAGTTTTTTCTGCACTCCCACAAAATTAACAACATTAACTTGCACATTGAAATTCGCTTCCATGTTTAATTGAGCAATCAACTGAGAAATAATCGTTACACATTCTAAACATTATCTCTTCAAACTTATGACATAATTTCTCTAGCAGTAAAAAAAATTAGATTCATCTGATAAATAAACCAAGAGCTTCCTGTAAACAAACCTATAAAATTGAAATAGCTGGGATATCTAGTATTGACTATTCAAGAAATGAAATGTTTATATTGTGTATAAATTTATCGTCCAAAATTTCACTATTCTTTCTATCGGCCTACACAACACTGCTTGTCTTGAAAGTACTTAGAAATGGTCAAGAAACGGTATTACGTAGATACGTTTTTTAACATTTTATAAAATTTTTAGGGAAATTCATTTCGAGCCATACGGTTAGTTTAAGCGAATTAAACTGAGAATTTCATTTATCTGTCAAAATAGACATTCTAACACTAAAATGACAAATTTCAGTTGTTGATTTAAACCTGTCACAATAAGATTACCCGATAATCATGCATGATTATCAGCCTTATTTTGTAAAAAATAGTATTGGCAGAAATTAACTTTAAGTACCTAGCTTCTGTTTTGTTTCTTGCTTTTTTTAGTTGCAAAATATGCAATGTAGTTTTTAAATAAACATCATCTATTTTTTATTTTCAATTTTAAGTTTAAGTTTAACAAACTGACTGCCATTTATATTTAGTTATTAACATTGATACAATTAAACACACAGTTAATAATTGTTCTAAAAAAAAATACGAACTATCGTCACCAAACTGGAATAAGTCTCTCAAATTTCATGGCGAATCTCAGATTGTTGCTCTTGATGTTTCCAACGCCTTTGACCAAGTATGGCATGCCGCAATCTTCAACAAATTACCCCCTTACGGTTTTCCTACCAAACTGTACCTGGATCGGTAGCTTCCTCTCTAATCGACGCATATCTGTCGTGGTTGACGGTCACTCAGCTAACTTCCATTCTATCAATGCTGGCGTCCCCAGGGTTGAGTCCTGGCACCAACCCTATCTCTTCTTCATATTAATGACCAGCTTTTTTTTAACTACCAATCCCATCCATAGTTACGCTGACGATAGTACTCTTCACTCCAATATTCATTTTTCCAGGCAAGTCTCGAATCAAGAGCTGGATAATAGACGCAGATCCATGCACCTATCCCTTTTCCAAAATCTTCAGTTAATCTTAGACTGGGGTGTACGGAACGGAACCTTGTTCAGTTCAATGCCTCCAAAACCCAAAAAAAATCTTGCAACGCTTACCCCATCCACATGAATGGCCAAGTCCTACAGAACAATGAAACGTTCGATCTTGTTGGCATCGCTTGGTTACATGGACACTTAATATCCTTGATTATATCGAAAAGAGAGCCATTCGACTCATCAATGACCCAGTCCTCACAAGGAAACTCCCTTCTCTCGCTCATCGCCGCGCTGTTTTGGGGATTTATCTTTTTTCTACCGATACTTCCACGGATTTTGCTCTGAAGAACTAGCCGGTATTATTCCCCCCTTGACTGTTCCAAACAGAACAACAAGAGGCGCGTTACGTATGCATCCCTTTACTGTCCAGCTACAAAAGCCTAGAACCGACTGCTTCTCTCGCTCATCCATACCTAGGGTCTTCAGATTACGAAACAAATTGCCTGCAGATGTTCTTCTTTCCCATCCCAACCTCCAATCCTTTAAATCCCTTGTCAATAGACTACATTTCCCTTCACTTCAGACGCCCACGGTACGTTAGTACTTAGGCTTGAATTCTAAAAAAAGAGAAAAATGTAGATACATTTCTAATTGTTAAGTAGTGGTAGGTGGGGTAGGTGGTAGAGGAGCTTTTCCTCGACCAATGAGGTACCACCACACGCACCCTCTTAAAGAGCTGGTAATATCTTAATGGATGTTTTCAGCCCTGGGGTTGTGAGTCGGTTTTTCTTTTCCTTTCCTCTTCCCACTGTCATTCTTTCCCTCCTCTCTTATTTCTCTGTCACTTTTAATCCTACTCTCTTCTAAATATCCACCTCTCCAAAGAAAAATAAATTTGAAAATGATGACGGCGCTGCCAGGGGCAAAATGATTACGGAGGTAAACTACCCTTTCATTCGGATCTCCGGGCGAGGGGTACTCGGGGAGCCAACCATCGATCAATTCCAAACGTTTGTCCTGTTCCAAACCTTTGTCAACATCTGCGGGCTTAGTTCCAATTTGGACCCTGTCCACCACTACCTCCAATCAGGCAAACCCCACATTCTTTTTCTGACCGAAACCCAAATCAGTCTCAAATCCTCAACCAGTCATCTCCTGTTTCCAGGATATGCACTTCTCTCATCTTTTCATGTCCATGGTGGGGTATGTGCCTACGTTGGCAGCAGCCTTTCTGGCACCAGACTCCCGAACCTAAAATCAGGCAAGCCCGATGTTGTCTGGCTAAAACTTATCCTTAAATTTTCCACTAAATTTATCTGTTGCATCTACCGCTCCCCATCAGATAACTTCTACAATAATTTCTTTGACTTTCTCTCGGCAAAAATTGACCATCTTATCTCTGAATTTCCCTCTACTGAAGTTATCGTCCTAGGCGACTTTAAGGTCCATAGCAAGGAATGGCTAGGATCCACAAAAACCGACCCAGAAGGCAGAGCGGCAAACCTAGCAACTAGCTCAACAATTTAGTCAGGGACCCAACATACTTTCCTCGCTTTCCTACCCTTAATCCGATTCCACTAGATCTTTTCACCTGATCCCAACAATATGTCATGTATGGACAAAAAAACATTTAAAGTTAGTACCTCTTGTAATGATTTGTGCTTCGACAAAAAAAATAGTGCTGAAAGTCTGGGATACATTTTTATAAATTGTTTAAGTTCTTTAAACTTTCGTTTGCTCTTAAAAGGTGAATATTGTCATAAGGCGAAAATGATACTGTTGGGGACATACAAACAGATGCAATTCTATAATGAGACCTTTCAGAACAATTACTATTTCGTTAAAGCTCAGGCAACAAATTGTATCTCAGGATTAGTAAATACAAAGCCTTTATTAGTTCCTTACGCTTTGGTATGTTATACTCGTACTTACTTTATTTTAATTGGCATGCAAGTAATGTTTTTAAACAATGCAGATGCAATTTTGCAATTTACCGAATATCATAGTTCTAGGGATGGTAATAAAGTTTGTTAGGATTTGATTTGGTTAAGAGTTAGAAAAGGAATCATCAAACTTTTTCAAAAAAATTTCTGGCCGGTTTTTCCTCATGAAAATTATTGCCATCAAGTGTCAGAATAAGTGGAGACCTAATTACACAGCTTTCTTTGGTGACAGAGTTAAATCTTGACGTTTTGTAAATGCAGTGTTAACTCAAATGAAAAGTGTCTTTATAGGGTTCAACATCCTTATCATTTTTTATTGTAAATACAGACTGTATGTTATGCGAGGATATTAAGAAACTTAATACCGTATCACTATTTCACCCCTCATGTATACGCAAAGCAAGAACAATATTAACTTATTATTTAGGATATATGGTCTACCATCCACGTAGGATAGTAAGACACATTTACTTTAACTTGTCAAAGTGTTTAAAGTTTCAGCTAGAGTACAATTTTCATATTCAAAATTATAACGCTTTGGTAACCTCCAGTTAATTTATACAAAACTTACAGTGCTTTAATAGTATGCGTCTTTAGTCTTTATTAAATTATTTATGTTCATTAGTGTTTGTGGTGTGGCGCATTAACAGCTATATTAGGCGTCTTAGATAGTAAATAAAATGGAACATTATAATCGTCTAATGTCTTATTACCGGTAAGACTAGCAAGAACAATGAAAATATTAAACATTAATAGTAATATAAGAAGTGGAACAAAAAGATCGAAAATTTTTGAGAAATTTGCTTGAAGGCATTTTAGGTTACAAAAGAGCACGAGTTCACGAACTCTACGAGGGCTTTTTTAAGTTTAAAATGCATAAAAGTAAATTTGTCAAAAATTATAGATATATTTTTATTTAACGAATTGTATTCTATGAGAGAATTTTAATTTTCGGTATACCCCCGTAAGTAATAGTTCATTGTCACAATAAATGTCAAAGAAATGGAAAAATCCAGTAACCAGAGCTTCGTTCTTGATTGTTATAGTCGTTTCCATAAAAAATAAATAAAGCAAGATATACACTAACAATTTTCAACGCTCGCATCCTTTTCGAAATTTTGAGAACAATGTCCCGATTTGGAGCAGCAACGCTGCCCCCAACCCCAAAAAAAACACCAAAAGGTCCAAAGCTTCTGTTTGGAGACAATTTCAAGATTTTCTTACTGAATAAGATTACATCCATTTGGGGAATAAAAAAGATGGGTTGTTTTACAAAGAAAATGTGATCAAAACTAGGTATATGGAACGTTCAAGAAAAGTTCAAAAGAGAGTTTGGTGTGGCTATTGATCCCTTTAGTGATGTTAGATTGAAGAACGCAAGAGACGCACGAGACAATAACATTTGTTTCTCTATTTTCTCTTTCAAATTATTTTATTTACCTTTCCGGGTTAGTACTATGTTGCTAAAAAACGAAATTAACTTTTAATTTATATTTTTTTGTTAAAAGGTATCTGCTTCTATTAAAAAACACTGGTATTGAATTATTTTCTTCAATATTAAATGATCGTATGTTAAAATTTACCAAAAGCGGCTTTGAGCAGTTACCTAATAATTATTTATTTATTGTTTTTATATGTACTTTAGTAAAATATGCATTTTTAAAAACAAATTTCAAGTTAAGTTCGAATTATGTACTGCCTATAAAATGAGAGTCATATTTTTAGATATTATGATCTCATTACTTAATAGTAATAATAATAATAACAATAATAATAATTAAAATTATAATAAAAAAATGGACCAATAAAAATTATGTTTTGACACACTAACGTAAAGAATTTGGAAACATTGGACCAAGATAATATATAATTTTAATCGTTTAATTATTAGGAATAATTCCTTTAAAACAATATTCTAACCAGGGATGGAATTATGTTCTGCCTATAAAGTGAGAGTCATATTTTTAGATATTATGATCTTTTCATTACTTAATAATAATAATAACCATAATAATAATAACAATTAAAATTATAATAAAAAATGGACTAATAAAAATTATGTTTTGACACACTAACGTAAAGAATTTGAAACACTGGACCAAGATATATACATATTTAAAATCAAATTTCAACTTAAGCTTGAATTATGTACTGCCTATAAAATGAGAGTCATATTTTTAGATAGTATGAGCTTCTCATTACTTAATAATAATAATAATAATACCAATAATAATAATTTAAATTATAATAAAAAAATGGACTAATAAAAATTATGTTTTGACACACTAACGTTTGGAAACATTGGACCAAGATAATATATAATTTTAATGGTTTAATTATTAGGAATAATTCCTTTAAAACAATATTCTAACCAGGGATGGAATTATGTAGGTACTGCCTATAAAATGAGAGTCATATTTTTAGATATTATGATCTCATTACTTAATAATAATAATAATAATAATAATAACAATAATTAAAGTTATAATAAAAAATGGACTAATCAAAATTATGTTTTGACGCACTAACGTAAAGAATTTGAAACATTAGACCAAGATATAGTATGCATATTTTAAAGCAAATTTAAAGTTAAGCTTGAATTATGTACTGGCTATAAAATGAGAGTCATATTTTTAGATAGTATGAGCTTCTTATTGCTTAATAATAATAATAAAAATTATAATAATAATAATAATAATAATAATTAAAATTATAATAAAAAAATGGACTAATAAAAATTATGTTTTAACAAACTAACATAAAGAATTTGAAAACATTGGACCAAGATAATATATAATTTTAATGGTTTACTTATTCGGAATAACTCCTTTAAAACAATATTCTAACCAGAGATGGGCCTCTACGCGTAAAGAAGAAAGTCTACATTTTGTTGCAGGAAATGTGTAAACTATGCAGGGTGAGTTTTTAAAGTGTTACAAGGCGATATCTTAAAAACGGTTTAAAATATTTTTATGAAGTTTTGGTGGGTTAATAGGGAGATGGGGGACATATTTTTGACATTAACCCTCTCTCTATTTTGCGGGGTGGGGGTTACTGTGGAATTTTAAATGGAATACTTTTGTTTATAAAATTCTAATCTACTTAAAAAACTACGTATGCATTCAAACATTTTTTTGATTTGCTCTTTCGGCTTCGGAATTATGTTTAACTAAATTTTGATTGAATTTAAAAAATAAATAAATTTTATCACTAGATCAATTATTCCAGAATTATTATTCGTTTCCATGGAAATGCGTTATTTTTACTTAAGTCAATTGAGAATTTTGACATTTTAATGATTATTTCTGCTAGGTCCCCGTATTTGACCCCCCTTGACTTTTTCTTGTGGGTTTTATAAAGGACAAAGTAATGGCGACGGCACCTACAACTTTAGATGGTATAAAAGGCCGAATCTGCTTTGCCTGCTTATTAGTGATACCTGAAATGTTAAAGCGGGTACGAAATTCATTTAAAAAAAGAGTGAGGAAGTGTTTGGAAATTGAGGGGGAAATTTCGAACAAGTTCTCAAGCATGACAGACGATAAGTGAGTTGAAAAAAATGGTAAATATTTTTTATTATTTTATAACCTAATAAATCATAATTCCGTAACTAGAAAAGCAAATCAAAACAATGTTTGAAAACAGTTGTAGTTTTTACGTAGATTCGAATTTTATAAATAAAGGTCCAGGTTGTCCCATTTTTGAAACTTCTAGGGGGTATTGGAGTTATTATCAAAGATAGAATGTTGCTGTTTTCGCATTAGTAACTACGGCACTGAACTCCATGTAAAAAACTCTGTCATGATTGGTTTTTACAAGCCTGTAAATTTAAAGAAAAAGTTAGAATTATGTGCCGCAGATTATCCTATCTACTGTACATGTAACATGTTAACATCAATTATTTTTGATGCAGACTATGTCAACTTATAGACTATGTAGACAACCAATACTTTTCTTGATTTTGTTTATTGCCAATTAATTTATTGTTTAAATTTTTGATTCGGAGTAATATTAATAAAATAGGTTTAAAAGGCTTACTTATTAAATATTTTCTGCTCTTTCTAAAAGCCGCGGGTGGCAAGCAATGGCAAGTGATACATACCTTAATTATGTGGTATCTTGAAAATGTCAGTCAGTTATTATCTCATTTGTATAACATAATTTTGCTTTCAAAATAATTGTCAAATAGACTAAAAATCATATACTGCTCTCTGTAACTCTTATGCTTTTAATCTCCATGGTATTGGCCAATTTAGGTAAAAGATTTTCTTCATTATAGAATAGAATAACCGAATATCAGAATTTAATAAAAAAGTTTGGAAATAGTGCGAACAGTGTATATTCTTTTAATAAATAGTTACGTGTATCTTTAAAAATAGATTTGAAGTTGTACAGACCTAAATTTTGTATAGAAAAGTTCGGAGACAAGACGACAAAAACATAAATTAATTCTAAATTATAGTTCTTTAAGAAACGTGTTCCAGTTTTTTCTTTAAAACACGCTGTTGGGAAACTTCAACGGTTGTTTTTGTCCACATCGGAACAAAATACTGGTGCGTGCACCTATCATCCTAAGCAAATGGACGGCTAAAATTTAATAAAAGAGATTTTGAGGAATTACTTGCCTAATATTTTCTGCTCTTTTCACAAGCTGCGGGTGGCAAACAATTGCCTAAAACCTTATTATGTACTACGTTTAAAATGTGAGTCATGTGTTATCATATTATGTGAATCCTATTTGAATAAAATTAATTTTGCTTTTGAAATAGTTAATAAATAGGCTAATATATTGCTCTCTGTAACACTTTCACATTTAATTTATATGGTCTTAGCCAATTTTAAATTTGTTTTGTCTATATCGGAAATTATTACTCTTGAATCCCTATCGTCATTATAAAGTCAACGAATGTTAAAATTTAATAAAGTAAGTTTAAGGGAGTTATCTTCTGAATATTTTCTATTATTTTTATTAATTCTCTTATAAATCTTAATATTAAATTGGAAGGTATACAAACCCAAATTATGTACAAATATAAAATGTGAGTCATGCTTTGACCTATTGAGATCGTCATATAATTGGATAAAATTATTTTTCTAATTTTGACATTTAAAGTGACACTTTGTAAAACTGATTGACGTTATGAAACGTCTTACTTTTTGTAACTAGTTACATAAAGTAAAATTTTATGCAATTGGTGACGAAAAATGTATTTCAAAATTAGTGACAAAAAGAATTATTCTATTTATTAAACTGTTATAATACACGATAACAACATAAATTATGAATTAATTAATTATTATTAATACACGATAACAACATAAATTATAAATTAATTAATTATTATAAATATTGATAACACAATTATTGCAATTATTTAAATTAATTCCCGACGACATACTTTTTTCATTGCTCGAACTTGCTGTTATTTGGGAGACAACGCACGTTGCATTAGATGTTTGACCAAATATTTCTTGCGCTATAAGTTTTTTATTATTCATGGAATTTTCAACATATCCCTCCGCAACAGAGCTAGATTTCCAACCTCCGTGCCTCTTTAATTTTAAAATATCAGCGCCACTGTCTGCTAGGAAAGTGGCAGAGCTTCTTCTGAAGCAGTGGCCAGTATATAGAACAGGATTTGAAAGACCAAGAAATTGTGCAATAACTTTTGGCAGACTGCTAAATGTGTTAATTCCCACAGGATTTCTGGTACATTTTCCATTCGCATATTTTACAAAAAATCTGTTGTGTTTAAGAATCTGGGGACGCAACTTAATATATTTTCTTAATATTTCAACAAGATTCGTATTTTCAATGTCTCCAGTGGTAATTGCAAACTGCCGTATAACTTTTGTTTTTGAAGGTGGGATATCAACACGAAAATGGCTTCCTTCGTCTATAACATTTTCAACTGGAAGAAATGTTAATTCTGCTTTTCTGCACGCTCCTGCCATTCCAATAATCATTGCAACCTTAGCCATTAAGTATTCTTTGTCATCAGCTTCCACTAAAAATTTGGCAAAATCTTCTTTACTAAAAACTTTTGACTTTTTAGCACTGTACCCGTCCGCTCGCCTTTTAATATATGCTACCAAATTTGTATATTTTTTAATATCAATATTCCTTTTCAGATTTAGTTCAGACCTTAACATTGAGTAAAGTGTCCATAATGTGGAAACTTTTAGATCTTTCTTACCCTCAAAATATGCAAGTAAAACTTTCTCATTAACATGTTTAATTTTCTTCTCATCACACCACGTAACAAATTTTTCGTATGCCAAATCATAAACTGCCTTTGACTTTTTGGGAATTACTGATACTAAAGCATTACCTGCTGCCTCTTCAATATCGCTTGGTAGCTCTTCAGATCCTGAATCACTCATTTTTTAAAAATAAAACTAAAAATATATCAATCTCGCTAAAAACCTTCCGTTTAGACTTTTTTACAAAATGTCAAACTGACAACTAACATGAAGTAACAGCAACAAACTAGATTTATGTTTTAAAATTTTTATCAATTATATTAAACTTTATTTTTTTATTACTTTCTTCAAAATTAGAAAAAATCTTGTATGCAATACGTTACGAAATGAAATTTTGTGTAACTTGTGAGTTTTTGCGGAACTCACTTCGTTCGTTCCGCAAAAATCTCACGCGTTACACAAAATTAGGCATTTCGTAACTGATGGCATAAATAGCTATTTCGTGATGAAAAATTGACATTTTGTCACCCCACACCGACATGAAAAATTTGAGTTTATCAGTTTCAGGAAACGCCATGTAACCTTGATGGATTTATTATGAAGTAAAATTCCATTAAAACGATATATTGCTTTCAATTTTGCTAAGTGATCAATTTATAGTAATCACAACGATGGCCAGCGTTATTATGGTTTTAAAAATTAGTGGGCATCATAGCGTCTTAAGGTTTTTATCTTAAACCTTAATATTCCTCGTACAATAAATTTTATAAATAAAATGGTTTATTTACATTACTCCAATACGCATATGCAATAAGTATAACAAACAAGTGTAAAATAGAAAAAGTTGTCACTAGCATATAAACAGTGATTTAAATAAAAAATCAAATATCTTAGTCTGGAGCAAAGAATTACAATAGAAGATTAATTTACTTCTCTTTAAACTACACTCTCTCGTCAATATTCTACTTGGAAAGCGTGATTTTGAAGTATTGGGTCGACACAGTACAAAACGAAAATATTTTTAAAATTCCGACACAAAATTCCTAATATAAGTAAGTAATTTAAGTAGTATAAAATCCGAAATTTTCAATCTATGGAAAACCTTAGTATATATACCACTATTTACATACATAAGAGGCAGTGTTTGTTTTATTCGGATAATTTGGCTAAAATTAATTAATGAAATTTTTTTAATATGTAAATAACACAAGATCTCTAATACGGGAATAAACCAAATTCTATTTTTGATATTAGCCAATTCGAGTATCAGTTATGGCCCTTTGTGCTTTATTGGTTTTGACTCTTGGTCTACCGGAAGCATTTTGGTGGGTATGTTATAAAACGAATAAAATTAATATAAATAAAATTACTATAATTTGTAGGTTTACTGTAACCTTCGGGTATTGTCAAGGTTTATTCCTAAACTTTCCAAAGATTTTCAAAAAGGTTAATAACTTAGTAGGTACTTGTTTAAATTTAGACCTTCTAGTTGATCAGATATTTTTTGTAAAATTCAACTAACAGCTATGAAACTTTGTGAGAAGTGTGCCTTGGCATACTAAAAAATTGTTCAAAATTTCGTCAAAAAATATTTCAAGTTTTTGCAAAAGTCAAAATTTTCTTTAAAATAGGTGTTGTGTTGAAGAAGGTATATTACTCAACGTAACATCATCGTACCGGGGTTACTTTTACTCGTAAATAGCTGTATTACCATGAAACTCTAAGAAGTAGTGGATTTTAAAAAATATAACCATTAAAAAATTGCGCCAAAATATTTGCTTGGAATAAAAGTATAGGTAAGTAAGCCATGAAACTTTTGTACTTTAAAGTTATCCGGTATGACCTGAATCCGATCTAAATAGTTTATATTTTGTTTCGTGACATACTTAAAATATTTTTTTATTCCGAGCAAATATTTTGGCGTAATTTTTTAATAGTTATGTTTCTAAAAATGGACTAGTTTTTAGCTCTATTTTCTCAATACGTTTCAGTATAAAAATTGATCTCGAAAACGAACAAGCCGTGAAAATAAAAGGGAAAAAAAGGGTTGGAAATTTGTAATTGACAATTAACAATGACACAATCAAAATTTGTGAAAACTGAAATAGACAGCAGATGAGGTAAGACTTAAATTTTGGTCTTATATAGTTTATCAGTTAATCTTTTACCAATTTTAGTTGTTTATTGTTTTACATGTGTCATTTAAATCTTTCGTTTTATTCTTCGTTTTTGTGACTTGCTCAGGTTTGTTTTCTAAATGAATTTTTGTACTGGAATGTGTTGTGACAATCTGAAATAGTTTTTTTAGGAATTAAAGGACTATAATGCTATAATACAAAACTTAGTTGCCCTATTCTTACAATTATCAATTCAAACCCCCAAATGTCAAATTGGGGTGATTTTAAAAAATTAAACTCGATAGCGAATCGGTTGGTTACTGTTATTTTAATATGAAATCAGAAATAAAAATCATTTATTACAGCGTTCCAAATTTGGGACTAAACATTCCATTATCCGAACCTATTGACGAGCAGTTTGTTAAAGTAACTTATAAATTTTTAATGAATTCTTATTACCATTGACAGGACAAAAACTAACTTATCAACTAGAAGTCCTAAATTACTTCTATAAATCGTAACCGTTTCTGGTAAATCCCGCGGTTAGGTTTCTTTCAACCGCTTGGACACACGCTGATAAATTGATCGGATGTCGTAGTCAGAGTGAAAATATTATGAAATCGGCAGTGATTTTTTACTTATTTTATTATAAAACAAAAAATGAAACCAGGTAAACTTAAGGTAGAATAAAATGGAAATAAACAATATCCATGTATCAACTCTCAATTTTTATAAAATATAATTTAAAACTGGACCATGTTCTGGTTTTGAAAACCAGCTTTAAAAAAAAACAGTTAACTTGCTGTTTATATAATTTTATCAACCAGTAAAGTTTGATTTTTTTCATTCAGTACCAGAAATCAAGTTCTCGCTTATATTAAAACTGAAAGAGTGGTAATACGCCAAACGCTCCATGATCCCAACATAGCAATTAAATTAATTTAGGCTTGCAAATATTTCAAAAATCACCAGTGAGTTTTTGGTAGTGATAGCGGAATTTTTACAATACAAAAATCTCAGTACTGGTTTTCAAAATAAGATTTTTAGTTCGCCTGAGAGAAGAGAGCTTATTCTTATAGTGCTATTACGCTTGTACCAACTTTATATTGTGCCATTTTCTGACACGGCGATGCGTAAATGCTAATGTACCATCAAAAATAACGTAATTCTGAAGTTGCATTGGCATTCACAGATCGCCATCCAAGAGTTACTTTCCATTATTACGCTACTTTTACAAAAAGTGTACATAAAAGTCTGAACGGTAAATATTCCGCCAATTAGTAGAAAAAGTTCTTTATTTTAAAAAAATTGTACATATTGCTGTGAAGCCATTTGCAAAAATTATAACGAACCAACGCGAACTTAATATCAACAATAATTGAAAAGACCGCTTACCTGTGCTGTGAAAAACTTTATCTTTCCTGCTACTCCTGACAGTGGAGAGCCACTTCTTGCACTTGATGCAGCGTCGACACACTATTACGGTGTTGTAAAGACACCAACAATAAAGAGCGTCGTGGCAGCCCTCAAGTATTTTATATCGGCGATTTGATGGCGCATCACGTGGCCGCACCAGCAAAAAGCCGTGGGAAGTTGTGGGTAACCTATGTTATGATTGGCTACTTTTCGAAATTGTTATCTAAATTCGACGAACTGGATAACCAGAATTTCCATAGAAATTGTTTATTCTTTTTCTGAAATACGCCTCTCGATTACATGTATATTGTTACTTTATTTAAAGAAGCCAAAAGATTTGAACTATTTTTAACCTACAAGTAAAATCATACAGCTGTATTGGGGCTTTTTGATTTTATTATGCTCAACAGAGGGAAAAATACCGTGAATATAAGCATGTATGTCGTTATCATTTAAATTGTAAAGTTACAAAAATAAATGAACATTTTTTATATTATTTCTTAATAATACCATAAGTAATTATTAATAATACCCTAAGTAATTTATTACACTTACCCCAAAAACACCATCTTTTAAAATTGTATAATTTTACTTTTGGAATAATTATTAAATGGGTTAATATATTGCTCTCTATAACACTTTGACTTCTAATTTATATGGTCTTAGCCAATTTTAAAGTTTTTTTTTGTCTATATCGGAAAAATTATTACTCTCTGTACTATGAATTCCTATCGTTATTGTAAGTCACCGAATGTTAAAATTTAATAAAGGAAGTTTATAGGCCCTATCTAGCGAATATTTTCTATTTTTTTTTAATAGTTGCGTCTACTTTTAAATAATAAAGTGCAAGTTGTACAAACCTAAATTATGTACACAGATAGAATGTGGGTCATGTTTTGACATATTACGAGGATCATTTAATTGGATAAAATGATTTTTTGTTGAAGAATTGACATTTTGTCACCCCACACCGACATGAAAAATTGGAGTTTTTCAGTCTGAGGACACAATATTACGCCATTCCATTAGAACGATATATTGTTTCAATATTGCTAAGTGACCCAACTTATAATAATCACAACAGCGTTATTATTGTTTTACAAAGTATTAGACGTGATGGCATCTTAAGGTTTTTTATCTTAACTATTAAAAACTCCTTGTAAAATGAATTTTAAAAATAAAATGGTTTATTGACATTATGCTACTAAACTAAAGTACCACTGAAACGTTTGTTAATATGGCATATATGAATGCAGAAAATTTATATTATACATCTTAAAATAAACATCTTTATAGAGGCAGTTCTTTCCTTAAGGTTTTTTACCATTTAATAACGCATATTTTTCCAGTTAGAATCTATTATTCGTCGCCTTTCGTCAAAACTTTTTAATCTCAGCGTCTGGCTATTATAATTAATTAGGTAATTCTTCCTCGGCCGAGGAGGTACCACCCCACACACCCACTTAAATGGCTGGTGAAAGCCTTAGGGATGTTTCCTGCACTGGGTCTGTGAGTCGGTTGCGTGACATACAACCCACGGTACCTTAGTACTTAGGCTTGCTGCCTTCCTGGGTTGTAAGAATAAAAAAAAATATCCCGATACTTATATCTTCTATACTCGTATGTAAAGAGTTTTTATTTTGTTGTTCTAACGACTTAGTAATAATTATTTTTTTATTTTATAATTAATACAAGGTCAGGTCCGGTATGAATTTATTATTATCGTTTAACATATACGTTGCCGTTGTTTTATACCAGGAAAGTTCCTGCACCTCAATCGAGTTTTCTGCTGTGAAACAGTCAGTAGGCCTCCGACTAAATGGTACACCTGACCTGGAACTCTAACAATAACTCACGTTGGCATGGAACCGACTAGAATTTCTATGGCTCCAAATAATGTCATCTAGAAGCAGTCATTGCAACGGCAAACGAAAGAAGCATGCTCAGGGTTAGTCAGTCCTGTACCTATAAGTACAGTAACTCTGGCAAAGGTTTGAATGCTGGAAGCTGCGCCTTCCCAGAGCTGCAGCACATTCCGGGAGCCCCTTCCCTCCACTTGCAGTTTTTTCATCTATGACTCATATTGCTCAAAGCTACGGTGCTGTCGCCTACATAAAGGATCACATGCCATGCCTAAGTAAACTTACCTTCAAGATTGTTTCGCTCATACCTGGCTGGAACTGCTCTATTCACCTCTTAGTGTTTTTACTGCTATGCAGCTAAGGCAGCACGGTCAACTTTACAGTTATTATTACTCTGCAAATATTTCTTTGTTGCTTCCTTCTCTTGTTATTGGTGTACGGCGTTTTCCTGGAGCCTTCAAGGTTGTAGAAGGAGTGATTCTTCTGGTAGGGCCTTATCGGGGTAAGGGACTGTAATGAAGTTGTTTCTACTGCTGCGTCTGATACGTGTAGCAAGTACATATCTCTATTTTGCCTTTTACATTCACATTCTTGATCTTTATTTATTGATCGATAAAGTATACAAAAAAACTAGAGTATAGAAATCATTGTATTACGCACAAAAGTATAATATTTACGTATATATCTAACAAGTCAATAAAAAAGAACTTCCCAAATATCAGTAAGTAACAAGAGTATTGAAAATTAACGTATGCAGAATGATATTTACTTCGACATTAACAACTAACAACAAATGCATCATTGTTACAATTTTAATACTTCATCTTTAGCGGCCCTCGAGAACTTTAACTTTTAACCCTCCATTTTCGCCTCCTTACTAGAGGAATTTAGATAAATACTAAAATAGGTTGGGTTGTATACCAATTTTCATATCTCCATTTCTAACGGTCCTCAAGATCATTTAGAAAACTCAACCCTTTCATTTTCATCCCCTTAGAGAAATAATAAAATCCGTGCTTATTTTCATTTATAATGAATTCATCATTTTTATTCTGCCAAAGTATGTGGTTCTTAAGATACAGGTGTACTCTGAAAAAAGTTTTGCTTCCCTTTCTACTACTATAATATTTGAATTTCGGAAAATCCGAAGATCATTCTCAAACTCAACATTTCTGAAGGTCTGGAATATTGCACCAAATAAATTTTCACATATAGGAGCCGGATGTTTGGTATTAACAATGATGTTTTTGGACATTTTTAACAACAGATCTTGTTAATAAGTAAAGTTCTCTTTATTTTTGTCCACATGTTTATCTGCTAAGGGTACCTATTCTTATAAACACATATGAGTAAATAAAAAACGCTTTTATTTTGCCTTTTACTAGCGGCAAACTTGTATAAGCCTTTCCTCAAACAACGCTTGTAGGTAGGCTGGCTATTCAGAAATAAGATACAACTTGGCTATTAAACCGGGTCTATTTTTCAAAATGATAGCAAATGTTTACATTATTTTTACTGGGGAAAATTATTAGAACGGAAACATTCCTGAAAATCAATCTACAATGAAGAGAAAATTTACCATATCGGACTAGACGTTTAGAAAATTATCAGTCAACCCTTATGGAGCCGGAAAATGGATATAAAACCCTAAAATTATAGCGAGGCCTGACCTGTAGTTTTTTCATATATCCTTACAATTCTCATAATCAAAAAAAAACTTTAAGATCCGATATTTTTAGTTTTACCGATAAATACATCGATAACTCTTATGACAGTAGTCACTATCACTTTCTTGTAAAGAATAATCTTATACAAATATTTTATTTTATTATTTATGTATTTTTTTTAATCTTGGTTTTCGGGAATTGGCAAATATCACAGAGTAGCGGCAAATTAAATCAAAAAACAGAACACGCTTAAGCAAATCTATTTCACTTTTACAATAAAACAAAACGGTGATGTTTAATTTATGACGTCAGTGCTCTAACTACACCTAGGATAACATAGTAAAGATACAGAAAAGTCCCCTAATAAAAAAATTCGCTTGCCCTAAAAACAGGGAACTAAACCTGGTTACCTATAATTTGTTGTAAATTTCAATAGCACCAGTCTTACTCGAGTAATTTTGCCAGATGGTAGCGAAACGGTAAGCGATAATTATCATATAGTCGGAATAAACACAAAGGCAGTTTGCACTGTTTACATACAAAATAAATCTGTATTTTCCTGCCACTAAGATAACAAATGATAAAATTATTTTAACATGATATAAACATATAATTAAAAAGCCTGATGTCATAAAAGAATTTGCGACAACAGAGCAACAAAAGAAACAAATAAATATCCATTCTCCAATTTTTCCGATTTTAATTTTCTTTTGATTCTTTTACAAATAATGTATAAGTATACCTTAGTCAGCTACTTTAGATCCACTCTAAGCATCGCTGAGGATAAGTCATATCGGAAAAATGCAGTGATCGCACCGGATTTAAGATGGGTCATTCTTAGCTAACAGGAAATTTATAGGTCTTCTAAGTCTTTTTGTCGTTAGGCAAGAATAAATTTCCACCTAAACCTCAGTTTATACAGAGTGAGTTTTTTAAAGTGTTACAAGGAGATATCTCGAAAACAGTTTAAAGGATCAAAAGACCCGTTCTCAGAGTATGCCGTGGAATCAATCAGGCATTTCTTGAATTAGTATTACTCTTGACAGGTAATAATGAAAAATAGAACTGTTAAGTTCTGAAGTTTTAATTTTTAAGAAAATTAAATATGGTAATCACAAACAAAACGCTTTTATGATCGAAAGTTACTTTAGAAATGGTAGAAGGGTTGATGGCCAGTGGGTTTATTCAACACGGGACGCCATTCAGGATTTTCAAACAGAATTTCCACACATTGTCATGGATTTCGACCAGTTTCGCCAAGTTTTGACTAGATCTGTCGCTTTGTTTAGGGAAATAGGAAGTGTGGATAGAAAGGAAGGCAGTGGAAGACCCAAAGTTTGCACTGCACAAGAAGTAGAAGAATTGAGGCAAATTGTTAATTAACACCCACAAACCCCTATTCGGCGTTTAAGTCAGCAAGTAAATGTATCCTACGGAACCTGCAATACAATCCTGAAGTGTGACCTGCATGCTCGCTTATCGTCTAAAGTCTAAGCTCAGTCCAAGGTTTGTTACCAAACGACAAGCCGCAGCGAATGCAATTTTCAGAGCGGTTTATGGGTAATTTGCATACTAATGAAATCGTATTTGAAAAAAATCTGTTTTACTAATGAGGCATGGTTTTACCTCTCTGGTTATGTAAATTCTCAACAAATGAGAATGTGGAGTTCTGAAAATCCACATTTCTTTATAGAGAAGCCTCTGCATTTACAGAAAGTTGGCGTGTGGGCGGCCATATCGAGAAGGTCAATTGGACCGATTTTATTTGAAGGGACTCTCAATTCAGCGCGATACCGTAATGCAATTTTAGAAAATTTTGTAAACGCATTAGACGATAAAGAGATGCGACAAGGCTACATCCAGCAAGACGGCGCACCAGTTCACGTAACTTGATAATTTAAAATTTTTGGAAGAATTTTTCGAAGACCTTATCATTAGTCGTAATATATCCTGCGCTCTCACGCCGTTCGACTTTTTTTTATGGCCACACATTGAAAACTCGGTTTTCAAAACCCCTTGTTAAAATTTAGAAGAACTACGGGCTAGAATTGCAAATAAATTTCAGGAGATTAACAAGTCCCCCAAAGTCCTCACCAGTGTTTTTGATGCTGTAAAAAGAAGAATGAGAACATGTTTGGAAGTAGAAAGTGGTGGACGCGTATTTCATTTAGTTTAAATTTTTGGTATTTAGGTTCTTTATTGAATATTTTTTTTAATTCTGTATTATTATGCAATGACAATGACAATAATATAATTTTCTTAAAAATAAAAACTTCAGAACTTGATAGTTTTATTTTCATTTCATTTATTTTCACCTATACCTTTTACCTATGTTACCTTTCAAGAGTAATAATTTAAGACACGCGTGACTGATTCCACAGCATACTTTGAGGATGTTTTTTTTTATCTTACGTTAGTTTATTTCCAAAGATTTGTGACACTTTGACATTTAGAGACAACAAATTTTGGCAAATGTCATATTGACAACTGATGTTAATGCACCCTATGTATTGTAATTTTACTTTGTAGAATATGGCATTTACACAGCCCGATTACAACGATAAAATCTCCTTTTTGGCCGAATGGTTCGATTACGACACCTGCTACCAGAAGAAGTTTACACTTAATTTTTATACCAGTGATAATACTTTGGAACTATTTGATCGCGACCTTAACAGAATGTATTTAAAACGAACTAGAATGGATGGATTAGATCTTAAGGATATGTTTGTTGGTAAGTTCTATAGGTAGTTCAGTTTAATGTGGTTGGGACAATGCACATCTTTTTACCGCGACCGATGTGCGGACGTTGTGGCTTATCCCTGTAAATGCTGGTATACCCCAAAGCTCAGTACTGGCATCAATCCTATTTCTTCTTCACATTAAGGATCTTTTTTCTACCACTCATCCCATCCATTGTTATGCTGACGATAGTATTCTCTAACATTTTTCCTCAACTAGTCCCAAATCTTGAGCTGGATAAAAAGCGCTAGTTATATATGTACATAGGTATCCCCAGCATCTCCAATTAATCTTAGATGGGATGCCAAAAACTCGTTTTAGTTTAACCAGTCTCTTCATAGCGTTATAATAGTCCTGCTAACATTACTTCTAACAAAATTGATCTGATTGAATCTGATGACGAGATAGCCCTTCTTGCCACAGAGCAATAATTCTAGCCCTGTCAAACTGAGATAACTCGTCTCTTGGCATAATACACGATTGTTGCACTATTTCGTATTAAATACCAAGAAGAATTGAACAGCATAAAGGTGCATTTTTTACAAAATCAAAATTTAAGGTCCAAACATTTTTTGAATTCTATATATCGTGAAATTGAGTTGTAAACAATTTCTTCTTACTTTGGTACATACTAATTTTATATTGTTAATACAGGGGGGTGTCAGGATTTTGAAGTTGAGTGTATTTTCTTTTTCCAATCCCTATACTCTTCACGTCTCTCAAATGAGACCTAACCTACAATATTGTTCCTACATTTGGGAAGGGGTATCACGTGCAATAGCATTCTATCAAAAAGTTCTTTTAAAAAATCCTTTCTCTCGCTCACTATCGGCGTCGTACTTTCAGCAATTCTCTCTACCTAAGAAATGAATCTAGTATAAAAGGCGGAAAACTTCTGATTAAAAGGTAAATATTATTTGTTAAAATATGCGCAGCAGATTATTGTTTTTCTTTCTTTTTCATTTATTTAATTTAATAACTTAATTTCGCCAAAGAAGTTTCGTGAAAAGGAGTTTTACTATTTTGACATTTTGTAAATATTATTTATTACAGCTTTGTCGAACTCTTTTTAGTTCTCGAGGTATTAAAAGTTTAAAAACCGCCTAACACTGATTTAATACCTGTCTTTTTGATTTATGAAAAAGTATTGGTCTTAAACTGAATGATACAAAAAATTTTTGAAAAAGATTTAATGACTATTCTAAGTATAAGCAAGTTTCGATATCCTGTTATAATTCGCGGTATTTCCTCAGTGTCCCTAACAGGTGAAGTAGTTACCTGGGATGTTTAGTTATAATTAGTTAGTACGATTTTCTATATTCAATACACCCCAAACGACCGTTCCTTAAAAATGGAACGTATTTAATTTTTTTAGGTAATACAATTCGCATTTACGGCCGTCAGGTTAGAGTAACCGACTACGCCGATTGTAAAACTCAGAATATTATAGGAAAAACAAAAGAACACTCGTTTGCTTTAATAAAACCCAATTTGGTGCCGAAGTTAGGAGAAGTGATAACAGAAATTCAAAACAGAGGATTTCAAATATGTAACATGAAAATGTGTAATCTTACCCGAAAAGAGGTAAGTATTAGGTTACGGGCAGAGGCTTATGGTGAAATTTCAAAGTTATAATATCTTTGTTCCTACTTACAGGACCCGTGCAAAATTTAGGGGTTTTACTAGTGAGCCCACTGGGAATGTTTTGGTAAAGAAAAAAACATTTTGTTATTTGCGAAAAAAAGTTGAATTTTTGCTGCTGCCCCCCCCCTCCTCCCCCCCCCCCGGAAAAAATTAACGCGTTTAGGTATTTTATTTATTATTTTTCCTAAACAAATTTTACGTCATTTTGTCGACAATTTTTAAATTTTAAGAGCAAAAGATATGTTGTAGAAAGTTATAGTCATTTAAATTTTTTTAAACCTAAAATATAATTTTAAAAAATCCAAATGACTATAACTTTCTACTAACACATATTTTCTCATAAAATTTAAAAATTCTCGACAAAATGATGTAAAATTTGTTTAGAAAAATAATAAATAAAATACCTCAACGTGTTCATTTTTTTCCCAGGGGAGGCCTAGCAAAAACTCAACTTTTTTTCGCAAATTACAAAATGTTTTTTTTTCTTTACCAAAATATTCCCAGTGGGCTCCCTATTAAAACCCCTCAATTTGGTATGTGTCCTGTAAGTAGGTGGAAGGTGGTAGAGGAATTGGAAGGTGGTAGAGGAATTCTTCCTCGACCGAGGTGGTACCACCCCACACATCCTCCTAAAGGGCTGGTGAAATCCCAACGGATGTTTCCAGCTCTGGATGAGTGAGCCGATTCTCCAGTACACCCACGGTGCATAGTACTTAGACCTCGGTCTTCGTGGGCTGTCAGAAGATAAAAAAAAGTAGAAACAGAGATATGCAACTTTGAAATTTCACCATACGCCTCTGATTACGGGCATAATTAACTATTACGGATCTCTTGTATGGAGAATTTCCGTCGATATAAGTCCTATTTAGTCGCATACTTGGCATAGATCCCGCTACTGGAACAATCTATATTAGTGTACCTACTAACAAAGAGGACGGAAAAAATAAAAACTACAAACGCGTATCGGCGGTAAGTATGCTAGTACGTATATAAATTATACTGACATTTTTTTATCTTCGTACACCCACGAAGGCAGCAAGCCTAAGTACTAATGTACCATAGGTTCTATATAGGGTGGCCCATCGAAAACTTTCCACCCAGGTTTATTTTCTTTTAAATAAATAAATCAAAAAACTGTAATCCTTAAATATCTCGAAAACTATTATAGCTAGAAAAAAAATGTTTTAAAAATGCTAAAAAAAAGGTTTTAAAAATCTCACGGTTTTTGACCTTCTCTAAAGTAAATGTTATCGTTTTGTTTATACTATTTGTTTTTATTGAGTTACCGATACTAACTTGTTTTTTCCAAATACGGACCTGCAGTTCTTGCTGCATTTTTTGAAAGAATACTTCATACCCTTTATATCTGTGTATCACTTGATTATGTTTTCGACGTTTTGGTGAAGAATAGCATCATCATCAGGATATTCTACCTGTACGGATCCGGCATTTTTCAAGTTAATGCGCTATTTCACAACCATAAAAACCACAAACCATAGAGATAGGTTGTGACATGTGCCTTAACATGGCAGATCCCAGGTCCGTGTTCATAGAAAATCTTGATGATGTTGCTATTCTTGATCAAAACGTCGGAAAACATATTCAAGTTATACACAGTTGTAAAGGGTATGAAGTAGTTTTTAAAAAATGGAGCAAAAAGTTCAGGTCCGCATTTGAAAAATACAAGTTAGTATCAATAACTCAATTAAAACAAATGGTATAAACAAAACAATAACGTTACTTCAGAGAAGGTAAAAATCGTATGATTTTTGTTAAACAATTTATTTTATAACTATAATAGTTTTCGAGAAATTTAAGAATGAAATTTTTGACTAATTTTATAAAAAAAACTCCTGTAGATAAGAAACTATAGAGAATCTGGCAACTCATATATATATATATATATATATATATATATATATATATATATATATATATATACACACATTGATACATATCCACAGATAACACAAAAAAAAAACATTGGAATACACCTTATTACTCATTGCATTTTTTGTTTATGGTTTACAAAACTTATTTGATATAATAGAATACGAGTATTATGTTTACTTAGATATTGTATTTCTATATTAGAGTAATTAAATTACGGGTGTGCTAGTATTTGCAACAAGACAGATGGGGAATAACCTGTTCGAGTTGGAAATATACATCCGATTGTTTGATCCAACTACCGAAATGGAAACATCATAAATCGATCAGGCCCTCCGACTATTATTTCACATACTCTCCACACATCTATGGCGTAAAATGAAAAGAATCTGAAGCGCGATCAGACGCCTTTTAGACAATCGGAACAATTATTGTAAAATCGGAGATTGGTGTTGGACGCAGTGAGCTTGCATCTGAGTCGGAAGACCGTTTTCGAGTCGGACGATTTTTATCTGAGGTATTGGAGATTTTCTATAATCTATAGAAATGCGGCCTGTCGACACTGGGCTTCGATAGTCGAAATAAAATATTGGATGCATATTCCCAGCCTTATTTAGACCGAAACTTAACTATATTTTATTAATTACGCAAAAAAACTGTATATGGTTTAGGTTTTAAGAGTTTTTCTTAAAAAATAATTTGTTTTAGGTACTGGATCTCTATGAGCCTTATAAAGGTGACAGTTTTCTACCGTTTATATTGGAAAATCTCGTCTCTGGATCAGTCGTAGCAGTAGAACTAGTTGGCGAAAATGCTGTAGAAAGATGGCAGAAAGTCATGGGACCAGACGATCCTATAGAAGCAAGAAAGACAGCTCCAAATAGTTTACGAGCCATTTACGGCCAAGATAGTAAAGTTATGAATGGATTTCATGGCTCCGCAGACATAGCCAATGCCATAAGGGAAGCATCGTTTTTCTTTCCCAATGATAAATCTAAAAAGGCTCCCGAAACGAGTGTTCTTTTAAATAATACAACTATGTGTATTATTAAGCCCCACGCTATATTAGAGGGAAAGTTAGGATACATAATATCAGCTATTAATGATTCGCATTTTACTATTAATGCCTTACAAATGTTTTATTTAAGTAACGCAAATGCTGATGAATTTTTGGAGGTATATAAAGGCATTGTTAGTGACTATCATGCACTTTTGCTTAGTTTTGTCGATGGTCCTTGTGTTGCATTGGAAATTGCAGGAAAAAATAGAGACATGAACGTACATGAGGAATTCAGACTATTTTGTGGACCTGCAGATTCTGAGATAGCTAGACAAATTCGCCCATCGACCTTAAGAGCTAGATTTGGTTGTGACAAATATAAAAATGCCGTTCATTGTACTGATTTGCCGGAAGACACAATTTTGGAACTGGAGTATTTTTTTAACATAATAAAAGATTAATTTTTTTAAAATTATGTACCACTTATTTACGATATCTTTGTCGCTATTTATACTTAATAAAAATTTATTTTTTATTCTGCCCATTAGAATAAAACAAAGACTAAAATGCTATTGGCAGAGTGTATAGTTGCTTAAATTAAAAAACAAGATGACTGTCTGGAAAATCTGTAAGTTCATGTTTTCCATGGAGTTCCAACTCATTCTCTTCCTAAATGCATTTTTCTCTTCGCATGGTACAATGTCCTACCTTTATTATCAGTGCCCTATAGAGGAGGCACGTTAAATCTGGAGGGCCGAAATGAGCAAAAAAATTATGCAATGGATGAAACCAATTGGAATGGGTCCCTGAAGGTGTCCAGATGAACTCTTTATAAAAATATCTTGTAGCTAATTTTTTTATCAACAATTTATCGCGAAAAAGTTTTTTGTCGTCTTTTTTTTTCGTTATACCTCAGTTATTTATTAAAATTGCGGAACGCCGTTGGCGCTATCGGAAAGGCGAGAAAATTTTACACAATTTTGCTGCTGAGCACTTTTTTGTACGACCAATAGATTCGTCAGTATTTAATAAATAAAAAACCGCTCAAAAAGTACGCGAGCAAGCGCGCAGCGGTATGTTCTTGTAAGCGTCGCACGCTATAAACAAATGCTCAAAACTTTTGACCAAGTATAGATATTTGGATGAAACAAAATTGCACGTATAAATAATCGCAAAGAAAATCAATCATATTTTGAAAGTATTTCGAATGACTGAATTTCCGATATTCTTGTTTAAGTGTTAAATTTTCCACTTTGTTGATTCAAGCTCTGTATTTATAAACAAATTTTAAAAAAATTAAAAGTAAGTATTGCAATCTCTTCTCGAGACCAGTACCTATCTACGAATTCTGTGAGGGGTGTAACCATAGGCTTCTTATTTTTTTACAACTTTTCAGTTGTCTGTTTTACGAAAATCTCAAATACTTTTTTTGCAATACATTTACTTAAACCTAAAATCACTGGAAAATGGAAATATTTGGAAAAAACTGGAAATTTAGATTTTTGACCCAAATATTTCATGGTTTTTAATTTTTTGTGGGGTCAAAATGGTTCAAATTAAAATCCCATATACGTCATCGGAAAGAGCTCGTCGAACTACATGGTATCCATATTTTTTACTTTCTTCATTCTTTATAGGAAACGAGCAATCGCCGATTAAATTTCGATTTTTTGACTTTTTTTGCTGTCGACATCGGTACATTTGAATCACTCTGTATTATTTTCTATCTAATTTTTCTCAATTTTTCAACACTGTCTTATAAAGGGATAATCACACTTTAAAATGAATACCGAATGGGTCATCCAGGAGCGTATTTAAGGGGTACAAACAGAGTTTTCTTGTTTTTTCTCGACAAATCCTATTTTTCACCGACGATATTCCTCACTATTTTCCTTATTTAGTGATTCTTTTTGAGTTTATTTTATCCGTTAATTATCTAAGAATACCTCCCACTAATTTAAATCGCTATTTTTTCGTTAAAGTTATAAATAAATAGGTTTATTTGCATCGGGAACATGCAAAATTTGAAATTTTTTGGATTAAGATTCGATGTGTCAAAATTCCGCAAAAATGACAGTTTTTGTTGCTTTAAAGGCTCCTGGGCCGATTTCGGCTTGAAATATACATGAATAAGATTTTAGGAGCCTTCTACTTTAAGTGCAGGGATATTTTTTCATTGGATGAGTTACGCAGTAAATATCATTTTTATTGAGTTGTCGATGACTACAACACTGGAATTCGCCATATACTCATGATGAGTCATAAGTTCAGTTTTGACGACAGACAATGGGATCGCGTTTTACAAGTTTCAAAATTCGCGCGAAAACCTGCAGTTTTAAATCCTTTTTTTGTTAATAAAGACCAAAATAAATGAATAACAACCGCCTTAAACATTTAATTTATGTAGAGAATATAAAAAATATATATATTTCAGATTTATTTGGGTTATACGCATATTCCTTATTATTATAATGACTGTACTGTGAATATTTATTAAAATAAAGCAGCCTGGTGCCAAGATGTCGCTTTCATAAATGTGCGGTGGTCCGAATTTTGAGCAGCTCATTTACCTCGTATTAAAGTGTAGTTTCAACACAATAATGTGGATACAAATGTTTATATTATCCAGTTTCTTTAAGTGCAAGGTATTTTGTGTGGGCACTGGGCAGTGATAGTTTTTCAACATTCTTTTAATACAGCTAATAAAATGGTGTAAAAATTTGTTACAACTTTAAAGAGCAGACCTAGCTCAAGAGCGAGGCTCTATTTATTTTTTAATTACGGATATATTTTTTTTTTAGTTTTTCAAGTGTATTTGAAATTACTTTTATTTTATTTTTTTCTAGTGTGCAGAAGAAGGGTGTGCACTGGATATTCAAAAATAAAGGGTACTCTTTTATTACACTAGGTTTAGGTTAGGTTAGGTTTTCAAAATGGTAGTAAATTTTAACATAGTCTTGTTTTTACTGAAAAAATATTGAAAATCTTTCAAAAAGGTGATACCTGGTTCTTAAATAACTTGTGAAAATCATCTATAATTTAAGTGATTACCTGATAAGCCATTGTAAGTTACTAGAGGGGGGCTTGGCCCCCACATACTTTTCCATAATATCTTGCCGTCGGTCGGTCTACAATAGCATGTTTAGAAATAATATGTTAAATACCCATGATACAAATAAAAGAAGATATGATACCGCGCAGGTAGGCGTGGCCATTTACGTCACGCCGTGACCAATTCCGCGATATTTTGTAAACGAAACACGTCTTTTTTAAGATCGCGTTGTGTTTTCAACTATTTTTTGGTGTTTTTATATTTCTTTTAGGAGTTTAAAAGTAAAAATGAGATTTGCTGTGTATGGTTGTGATGTGGACAATCAATCAATCAATGCAATCAATGTATGTATTTATCCCTTTATTTATATGATTATTTTAAATCACATACTATAAAATTTGTATTATAACCAGGAGGCAAAGTACATTGCCAATAAAATTTATATAAAATCGCCTATAACTAACGTAACCTCTATATTGCGCGTAATAAATTTCAAAAATAGGACACAGCGTGACGTCATGCGCGAACCCGGACGAAGTTGACACGGTTTGGTATCGTACCTTCTTTTATTTGTATCATGTTAAATACGTAGTGCGTTCCTTTTTTTTTGGTCGTCACTTGTTAATTGGGTTGTAAAATTATGTACCATTTTAAAATTTGTTTATATTTATAGATAGAAATATTGATTCTAATTATGTAGAAAATTATTGTAGGGAACTTTCCGAACAAGACTGGAAATCTCGATGTGATCATGTCAAAAATATTGAAAAATTTTATGTGGAGAGTGACCCAGCTCTTGATGTGATTGAGGACAGTAATATAATAAACCCACAGGAGGAGGAAAGCGATATTTCAGACTTAGTAATCCAAGTATCTTAGGAATTGAATCACTTTAAAAAGAATATATTTGTGTTAAAAAAAAGTAGTTTAAGATTAGTAGCTTTAATCCTGTTTATCTTTTGTAATACTTCAGATTACTCAGCCAGTCAGTTAATAAGAGGTATTTAATGGATTAAGGGTCATTGCCGGCTTCAATAATAACAATAGTAATAAAACTGATAGAAATTTATTATATGCATCAGGGAACTTACCGAATTTAAAGTTGTAATGAATACCTATACCATAAATATAATTTTATAATTACAATTCAACCCCTTTAACACAAAATAATTTGTCTTGATTCTTTGTCAGAATCAAGCAAGCAGAGTCCAGGAACAAAGTTGCTGTTGACTGCTACCTGTCTTAAACTACTTTATGCTAAATTAATGACTTGGACTAGGAAGGATAATCTTATTTAAATAAAACCGAATATAAAGCAATTACGTAATTTAATTTTTGTCGCTGAGAGTACTTTAAACCAAAGCAAAAGCCGCTTAATATTGCCATTTATGTTATCCGAATGCTATCGCACTTCCTCGTCCGCACAATTATAATTTTTTTTTAGAGGCAAAGCTATATTTGACAAGCTGTAAATTTTTAAAGAGCATATTTCTCTGATTTTAAAAATATATAGTTTACCTATGCTTGCTTAAGCCGTTTTCGAGAATTTTTAATAATAGTATGTAGTAAATCATTGTAGCTGTGAATTTTAGCGGCTGTAACAAATGAACGCTTATTAGCGTTTCTTGTATAATGTCAAGTTTTATTCTTTTCAGTCAAAAAATGCCATAACAGATGAGGAAAAGTCAGAAAATTCATGGCTACTATAGTTTACTCCATATTATTTTTATAAATTTTAGAACTGAAAACCTCAAAAGCTGCTTAACTAAGGATTGGCAAATAGTATATTTTTTAAATGAAGAAAATGTGCTCTTGGAAAACGCGGGCTACATAGAGCGTATTCCAAAAATTGACATTTACGATGAACAATTGATTTTTCAGACAACGGATTCTAAAAATCTGAAGAAAAATCTAACACTTCTACAAATTTTGATTATTTCTATTGACTGCAAGAGGAGGTATAGTTGGCCTGAGGAGAGGTGTCAATGACGTCTAAAGTTTTACTGTAATACATGCGTAATTTTTATTTTGAGTAACAAAAATAGATTACAGTGCATTTATTAAGATATTAAGGTAGCCATATATGTACTCGAACATATATTTCTGCAATATATTCTAGAATCTCATGGAACGTAGATTGTATGTGATAAACTGCGAAGCGCTGTCCCACTCCTCCACTACTTTGATAAACTGTTCCATTGGTTCTAATTCTAACACATGTAATGTTGTTATTGCTAACCCAACTCAACTGAAAAATAAAATAGTATAAGTTGTTTGGGCTTATGATATACAGCGTGTATTACAGCATTAATCACCTAACTTACAACGGCTTTAAATTTAGTCTTTCTAGTTAACTGGTTAAATTATATATATACATATATATATATATATATATATATATATATATATATATATATATATATATATATATATATATATATATATATATATATATATATATATATTTGAACGTAGACTTTCACGGATGGAGAAATGTGAAGAAATATTGATCCGGGAGTACATCCGTTGGTTTGTTAAATTCCTATTGGAATTTGGCAGACGTTTCGCCAAGGTCTCACTTGGCATTATCAATGCTTACTCGTTGCTATCAAGTCGTAAACTGATCAGTTTACGACTTGACAGCAACGAGTTAGCATTGATAATGCCAAGTGAGATCTTGGCGAAACGTCTGCCAGATTCCAATAGGAATTTAACAAACCAACGGATGTACTCCCGGATCAATATTTCTTCATATATATATATATATATATATATATATATATATATATATATATATATATATATATATATATATATATATATATATATATATAGTGTGTCCGCCATACAGTTGGCTACATATGAGAAACATTTGTATTATTGATATTTTTAAAAAACTTTATCGGGGGTTCGATTCTGCATGTCCGACAACCAAAAAATCTATTTTAACACGTCATGTAATCACTGGTTTAGCAGGAATTTAGAAGAAAGTTGACAGCGGTACCAAAAAATGGGCCAAATTGACAATATATCCAAAAATTGTATAAAGAAAAATGGTCCAGAGTGTACCGAGGATCCCGTATGGTAATTTTGAACTATATCTGAGAAAAAATAAAAAAGTTTTTACCCGTACCATAGCTATGAAAAATCATAAATTATTTTTTTACTTGAAAATAACTTTATTCGACCAAATTACACAGGTTTGTGTCAGAACTAATCAAATATTTCTGAATCGATGCTTTGCGGGAAATAAATTTTAAAATACGGTCTGGTCGTGTCGCTATCTGTAGTCATGCCCTGTATATTGATGCACATGAGCTTATCCAACATTTTCGGACGTCCAGTAAAATTTAGACGAACTAATAATTACCATTGAAACCTAATAATACAGTATTTTTCATATTTTAAATTTAGTATTTGTTAGTAAAAAAATTATTTTATGATTTTTCATAGCGGTACGGTTAAAGATTAAGTAAGAGTGCCCAAAAAGTGACAACCCTAGTCTTGGTTAAAAAATATTACTTACGCTGTAATTTGTGCCTCTAACGATTTCCCTTACGTAATTTTTTGTATATAATTCTCTACGATTAAATACTTCATCACGGCAGTCCCCCAAATCCCCAAAAACAGTTTCTTTTAAATCAGGCTCGTCCTCATAACTATCGCAAGAGTGCGTTTTTCCTAATGCAACTTGGCAACATGCAATGGCAGCCATACCAACTAACAGAATTAATATTTTCAACATCTTAACTTTGTTTAAATTCTAGTAAAGCAAACCTGTTTATATATTACTTTCGAAAATAAATCATACGGATAACGTATAAAAAATTTATTACCTACCTACTTACTTTTATGATATACGAGTAATGCATAAAATAAATTATACCTACTCGTTAAATTTATCATAACTATTATTATTATTATTATTTATTTGTCAACGGTAAACCATTTACACAATTCTATACCTAATACACTAACAAACTGACAAGTCATTAACAAACTTTAAACACATGAAAAGAAATATAAAGATAAGTACCTATATCACATTTAGTTATCGCATATACAAATCAATAGGAAGTTAATAAATCACAAACCTCAACAACTAAGGACTGGGGATAGTTATTTAAATATTTGTTATAGTTGGCCAAAAGTCAATGATGATTTGTAATTGGTCAAACTTACTATGATTATGATTAATAAAATGAATATCGTCTGGGAAAGACAGACATTTATATGTGTTTGTAGATTTATCATATTAGCTATTATCAACACTTCTTCACTTCTGCATACATTTTTTTACATGAACAGCTTTTCTGACCTTAATAATCCCGAAAATGACATAGTTATCATTTTTAAAGAATTTTGCACCCCTTCCTTTCGACCCCTCCCCCGTTGTAATTTTTTTTTATATAGTTGTTACATGAACTTAACTTTTCTGACCTTAATAACCCTGAAAAGTACCCACCCAGTCAACACAAAACCGTCCCTGGGACGTAAGTCTGGGATATATCCTACATCCCAGGGGCGTACCGGAATATCACAGAAGATCCCAAGGACGTCCCTGGGACATACGTTTGGAACAGGTCGGGATGTATCTGGGATCATCCCGTAAAGGTTACACGGGACTTTTATGGGATCATCTTAGGACCTTACTAGGACGTTATAGCGACTATATTTGGGACATATATAGGATCTAGGGTCTGGATACATTTTATAGCATTTTCAATTTACTGCACTTGAACCGCTTTTAGAGTTTTTGATATTTCCTATATGTATATAGGACATGTCCCTGGGATAGGTATATCTCAAGAGAAAATTTTGGGATTTCCCATGTCAATTAAATCAAAGTTGTCATAATTTGTTCCAACCAACACGGTTAGATACCAAAATACTTATTCAGAGTGCAAGAAACTACCAGGAAAAAGTATGCTTTTTCGTTTAATTACGGTTTGATGGAATATTACGCAAAGAGTAAATCTTTAACATTATTTTGGTGAATTACTGAAGCAGCATAACACATGCAGCGCCATCTCCTAGCAATTCCAAACAGTCCTAGTACTGACATAAAAAAAATCGCATTTTGTGGTAATATAAATTCATTATAATATAGAGTCGTCAATACAATAAAGATCCCAACAGTATTTTGTTTTGACACTTTATAATTTTTTTTCCAAATTAATTTTTTTTTAAATCCCATTGCTGACGTCCTTGGGACGGCAACATGGGACCAATTTGGGATCTTCCTAACGTACAGGGGATGTCCCAGGGACGTTTTAGCTGCGATCATCCCAACTGGGACGTTGCGGATCAAAATGGGACGTCCTGGGGATCATTGTTGCTAGCTGAGCATTAGTTAACATTTTGGGAGAAATTAGCAGTCGCTCCTCTTTACCACCACCCCCCCCCCCCCCCTCCGCCGTCAATTTTCTTTACATCTGTTACACAAAATTGAATTTTTCACCTCAATAACCACGAAAACGTGTTAGTTAATATTTGTGGAGAAATTGCCAATCGCTCCTTTTTACCCCCCCCCCCCCCCTAATTTGTTTAACATCGATTACACAAAAATAGATTTTCTGACCTCAATAACCCAGAAAATGATATATTAGTTAACATTTTTAGAGAAATTCTCAGCCGCTCCTTGTTATCCCCCCCCCCCCTCCCGTTAACATATTTTTAGCATCCGTTAAGCAAAATTAAATTTTCTGACCTCGATAACATCGAAAATGATACATTAATTAACATGTTTGGAGAAATATTTGATATTCTGACCTCGCTAGCCCCGAAATGTGATTTGACATTTTTGAAGAAATTCCTAGCACTCCTTTTTATCCATCCCCCCTCCCGTTAATTTTTTTAACATCTGTTAGACAAAATTGATTTTTTTTACCTCAATAACCCCGAAAATGACACATTAGTTAAAATTTTTGGACAATTTCTCCGTCTCTCCTTTTTAATTTTTTAACATCTGCTAGACAAAATTAGATTTTATGCCCTTATGAACCCCGAAAATAAGCTATTAGTCAACATTTTCGGAAAAATTCTAAGCCGCGCCAGTTTTACCCCTCTTACCCCATCCCCTTTATTATTTTTTGAAGTTAAATACCAACAGGACCTATCCATGCTAAACACAACGGAGAAAAAATTATTAAAATCGGTGCTGCCATTCCGATGTGCACACACAACAGTTGTCGATTTTAAGAGTTTTTTTTAGTTTTTCGCCGTTTTTTTTAAGTTTCCACTCACTTCAGCAAAGAACCCTTAAAATGGGACCATTCGGGAGAACTCGTCTACGAAGCAAAAAATTACACAGGTCAACATGGTTTTGTTCTCAGAAAGTGAAAGGTCATTTCCGAAGTAATTTTTCATGTAGAATCCGAATCCGGGGTCCGAATTGCTCTATCACGTCAGGATTTTCAGATATCCTAACCTAAAAGTGCAAAAATCGCGATTTTTGGCTATATTTGGGGTTATGTAGCATCATCATAATATTCTTTTTTCTCAAAAAACAACCAATGGCGCCTTAAAGTGTAAGTCTTTTTCTTTCAAATACCGTTGAGTTTGCTCAAATAGCTTATGTCTGCATTGAGATATTTCATTTTGAACTTTTCGAGTTTCGTTAATTTCGTTATTCTCAAAATTCACATGATTCTGTAGTCTTTGACGTCCAAATTCGACACTTATCTTCAATGTTTAGTTTTCACATTTGTATCAAGTTTTTTTTGCGACAATAGGTTCTTTAAAACTAAAATTTAATGTGCATCAAGTTTTACGACCCAAAACCAAGCCCCCTTCAAAGTACTTAGGGCTTGATACAAATGTGAAAATTAAAAATTGAAGATAAGTGTCGAATTTGGACGTCAAAGACTACAGAATCATGTGAATTTTGAGAATAACGAAATTGATGAAACTCAAAAACTTCAAAACGGAATATCTCAATGCAGACATAAGCTATTTTAGCAAACTCAACGGCAGTTAATAGAACAAGACTTACACTTTAAGGTGCCGTTGGTTGTTTTTTGAGAAAAACGAATATGATGATGCTACATAACTTCAAATATAGCCAAAAATAGCGATTTTTGCAATTTTAGGTTAGGATATCTCAAAATCCTGACGTGATAGAGCAATTCGGACCCCGGATTCGGAAATGACCCTTCACTTTCTTAGAACAATTCAAACATCTTTTTTTGCAGACCTGTGTTATCGAAATCGGTTAATCCGTTCAAGAATTATGCGTGAACATAGTTAGGTAAAATTCAGTAAAGCGTATTTTAAAAGTCGAAGATTCGTATATTTATATACAAAATAATATACAACCCATTGTCATTCACCTAAATGACGACTCTGACAGTGAAACAGAATTAGGTTTAGATTAAATGAATTTATTAAGTATGTATTACTTATTTTGAAACTTTAAACGCGTTTTTCTCAAAACTGTGTTTGTACAGTCAGTCGGCGACCAAGATTTCTCGGAAACGGCTGAACCGATCAGTCTCAAATTTTAACACAAGCTTCTTAAGTATATTTGTTAGTAATTAATCGAAGGTTTTATCTCACCGATAAATATTTTTTTTGTATAAACAATTTAAGGCCAAAAGTTTGGTCACAAATCGATTTTTTTTTGAGAAGCCGCCATTTTGTCACACAATTTTATTTTGCTTATTCCTTCGATTAATTAGAGGCTTATACATTACTTTAACGAAATCCGTTTGGTTTTTTCATTTTAGGTGATCCAGTCCAGAGATATCGTGGTCACCGCAAGATGCCTTTTTTGAGAGGACCTCCTGGAGATCAGCTATAGCAGCTTTCCAAATTATTATTTTTACAAATACAAAAATCTTAACAAACAGTTAAGCGTTACCATAATAAGTGTACAAATTTTTACATTCCTGAATTTAACCGTCTTCTCAGGAACAATTCGTGAAAAATCGCCTTTTTTAGGCCTCCTAACTGTATATATCCCCTTAAGGAACCTACTTCGATTAAACTTAAATTTGGAAGTGAACAAACCGTAGGTGTATCAAGTTTCTGAAGTATGAGACAACATTCGATACTAAAACTTATAATCGGCCTCCGTTGGATCCATGTTTAAATGCAACATAAAATAAATAATTATAAAAAAACATTGCTTGTTGATGAAAACTAGTAAAATAGTAATCTATGTTAGTATGCATTAAGTGAAATATTAAATGAAAAAAAGATGAGGAATGTTAGGTCATCCTGTATATAAAACTATTAATTAAAACCGTAAACCATTTTCTACATTTTGCAGTAAAATTATTCTTAAATTTTACTACTTATAAAAATCGAAATATACATAAAAATAAAATATTTGACAACTAATATGAAATTATTTTTTAACAAATATGTCTGATTCCCATTCCAATTCCTGACCTACTGTAGATTCTACAAAAACAACTGCTACCGTGTTTCCCACTCCCCCTGACACTATATTGACTTTGCCGTTGGTTTTAATTCTTATACAGGTAATTTCTTCTTTACCTGCCCAGCCCAACTAAAAAAGGAAAATAAGTATTATTTAGTATCAAACTAATAAATTTCAAAAACTCAACCTACTCAAATATTTTCGAATAAAATCAGTTTCGTTTAGCGAGTTTTAGTTAAATTTCTATTTTATTAAATATTTTAAATAAATACTTTATAATAATAATAATAATAATAAAGATGCTTATTTATGCCAATAAAAATAATTTAAATATAAATATAAAATTGATAAAAGTAAAAAAGAAAACCAAAAAATGACAGTAGTATACTAGTTGGCATAAATAGGTAGGATTTTGATTTATAAGAAATCATTCTTCCAATCCTACCCCTACTAAATAATTTTTTATTTTATTTTTAAAAGTTATATAGCTTAAGCCCCTTAGACTAGAAGGAATATTATTAAAAATTACAGAAGATGTATATTTAAACGAAGACTTATATTTTTCAGTATGATGTTTAGGTATTTCTATTGCGTTCTGATTTCTAGTATTAACATTATGAATATTATTCCTGAATTCAATTTTTTCAAATAAATATCTAGGTTTCTGAGTTAAAATTATTTTATATATAAAACAGGATAAGTGGATTTCGCGTCTTTTTTCTAATCTAATTATATTATGTTTGTTAAAGGTAGGTGATATGTGATCATATTTTTTTAGTCCTATTGAAAAACGAACACAGTTATTTTGAAGAATTTGTAATTTCTGTTGATCTTCGTTACTGATATTTTTGTGATAAATTATATCACAATAATCTAATCCACTTAGAATAATTGAATCAACAGCCTAAGTTTAGGATCGGAATTTAAGTAGTCCTTAAATTTATATAAAATTCTTAGTTTGTAGTATGCTTTTTTAATTATATTTTTTATATGTTCATTAAAATTTAGATACTGATCAAAAATTACAGATTTAAAGCTCCAAAAAATTATTTTTAAGAAAATAATATAATTAATAATAAGTTAATAAAAGATATACGTACAGTATAATTTCTATTATCTCCTTCATTAACGCAAGTTTTTGAATACACAACTCTCTCATTTTTTGTTACTTTATCGCAATCCCCGAAAATAGTTTCATGTAAATCGTTGTCACCACAATCGCCATATTCTAATCCATAAGCAAAGGCAGCAACAATAACCAACAAAATTATTATTTTCATCTTAGCTTTGTTTTTGTTTTTACACAAAGAATAACAACTTTAGAACACATGTCGTTACAAATAAATATAAACATCATTTATCAGATAATCTGCTAATCTAAATTTAACAAGCCGTTCAAAAATTGAGAAATATGTTCCAGAATCGTAATTATATATAATTATCTGTAATTGAAAGTTTAATTCATGGGTACTTATACAATTATACACTTATACTATACATGTTAAGCGGGTGATGTCCCAAAAGTGAGTCAACCTGTGTCCTTACTTAAAAAAATATTAAAATAATGACATTATAAACAAAAATTTCCAAGTTGTTGGAATACTAAAACATGTGAGATGTACTCAAAAAGTTTTTAATTATTTTTTGATTTACCCCTTTTTTTGAAACAAAATAACAGTAAAATAGTCAAATGCCAGTTGCGTGCCTTACGAGTTACAATAATTATGAACATTACATACAACATACATTAACATAATAATTATTATAAGCTGATACAACAATGTCTTCAGCGTCGTCATGATCATGATTCCGCAAAGAAATACAGCATTATAATCGGCCTATCTTGGTCTCAGTTGGGTTCACGTTTCAATGCAGCATAAAATACATAATTATATAAAAAATAAACATTGCTTGTTGATGAAAACTAGTAAAATAATAATCAATGATATTATTAAGTAAAATATTAAATGAGAGAGAAAAGAGATGAGGGATATTAGGTATCGAGAACATAAAACTACTAATTAAAATAGCAAACCATTTTCTACACTTTATAGTAAAATTTTCTTTAATTTTGCACTACTTAAATCGAAATATACATAAAAATAAAATATTTTACAACTAATGCTGCATTATTTTTTAACAAATATATCTGCTTTCCATTCCAATTCCTGACCGACTGTAGATTCTACAAAAACAGCTGCAACCGTGTTTCCCACTCCTCCTTGCACTATATTGACTTTGCCGTTGGTTTTAATTCTTATACAGGTAATTTCTTCTTTACCTGACCAGCCCAACTAAATCAAGGGAAAAACTATTTAAGTATGTTGAAAGGAAATCAGATTCCTTAAAAATTTATTCCAATGCTTTAAAAATTTTCTTAATTAATATAATAGATCCATAAAAGATATACGTACCGTATAATTTCTATTATCTCCTTCATCTATGCACATTTTTGAATATATAACCCTCTCATTGTTTGTTACCCTATCGCAATCCCCAAAAACAGTTTCTTGTAAATCGTTGTCACCACAATCGCCATATTCCAATCCATCAGCAAAGGCAGCAACAATAACCAACAAAATTATTCTTCTCATCTTAGCTTTATTTTGTTTTTGTACAAAGGATAAAAATTGTGGTTATAAATAATTAATATAAACATCATTTTATCAGATAATTTTCTATCTAAATTTAACAGGCACTTCAAAAATTGAAAAATATTTCGTACTCAAGATAACTTTTAATTAGTTTTATGATTTAGCCCTCTTTTAACAAAATAACAGTCAAATTATCCGACAATTTTTATTAGTTTATTATTTTTTAGTTTTTTTTTAAGTTATACCCAATTAAGACAATAAAATTACACTTTCTTGGGTGTCATTTCGTATGTTGCCTGTCAATATTTAGTCACAAAACTGAAAATATCAGCCCTGGGAATGCTGTTTTCATATAATTTTCCCAGTTTGCTACAACAAAAAAACAATGGTCGTTTTACTGGGTAAAACATTTTTGTGAGCGCCCAAATGAAATCAGAGTGATTAAAAAATTTGTGATTGAGTAAAGATATACAAAGACGCTAGATTTGTATTTGTATTTTTAGTGTTCCGTCAAACGGAACACTTATGGAATGACTTCGGTGTCCGTCCGTCTGTCACAGGCGATTTTCTCTGAAACTATTTGACGTAAAAATTTGAAATTTAGCACAGAGATAGAGTGTGATGGCCTAATTAAAAAGTGAACTATAAAAAGTTGAATTTTGATTCTGGTGGTTAATTTCAGGGGGTAAAGTGGGACATGGGAAAACATTTTTCAAGAGCATCGTGTGGGGAATCAAATGAAAGCTTATTAAGCACGAATTCAACAATATATACAGGGTGTTACAAAAAGATGTAAGAAATTTTATGGGCAGATTCTACATCTAAAAATATGAAAATAAGTTTAGACATGGATCCTTAAACGCTTCTTTTTCGAGATACAGGGTGTTTAATACTTTCACACCTCAAATATTCCGAAGAGTTAGGAGAAGTTTGCGAAGACGATTTAGAGCATGTATTGAAGCACGGAGAAGTCATTTCCAGTATCTAGTATAAACTTAAATCAAAATGCACTGTTTCCCCAACAAAAAATATTCTAAAAAAATCATTTTTATTATTTGTTTTTATTATAAGAAATAAATTAATTTTTGATTTGAACAAAAAAGCTTAAGAGACAATTTTCACGCAGAATTAATTGGGCTTCAAGAGAACAATATCAATTTTGCAAAAAACAGTGGCGTGCCATTTCTTTCGCTAAAAATACTTACCGCACGCACGCCCCCAATGCAAGTACTTTAGAAAATAAATTTTTACACGTAAAGGTACCCTTTGATTACATACTCGCGTGTACCAAAATTCATGTCAATATATTAACGTATTTTCGAGAAAATAAAAAGAAACATTTAGAAGAGAAAATATTAAACACCCTGTATCTCGAAAAAGAAGCGTCTGGGAACTCACGTTTGTATAAACTTATTTTCATATTTTGAGATGTAGAATCTGCCCTTAAAATTTGTTAACATCTTTTGTAACACCCTGTATGATGTATTTTTTATGCATTTCTTAAACATTTCTTGGGAAAAACGCTTAAAAATTGCTGTCCCCCACCCTTAGCACCAGAAGGATCGCTCAGAAAAATCAGAAAAAAATTAAGAATATTAAGAATTAGGTGTAGATTGAACGAAAATTATCATCATTGAAAAATTCTAGCGCGAACAATTGTTATAAACAATTTAATTGTTTATTTTCTTATAACTGCTGAAACATTGGGTTCAGAGAAAGTATTTTGACAAAAAATATTTCTCACGACGTAAGGAACAACTTTTGTCCTTACACGTTGTTCAAAATTTTTAATTTGGCTCAGTCGAAACGCTCCCCACTCAGTCCCGCGCATACGCGATGTGATACGGCGTTGCGTTGGTGCCCGGCGGCGGGTAGCGCGGCAGAAGATGGGCGGAGATCGGGCGGCCGAGGTTTGCTTAGGGGAATGTTAACTGATGGCACGGAACACTAATTGTGCAAGTATAGCTTGCACTTGACCAGTTTTTTTTTAGGCTTGTAGATCCCATAGTCATAACAATTAAACAAATTTAATAAATAGGTCACATTTAAATGGTCATCATGTCATCATACAACAAAAGGGAGTATAGGTTTTAGTGGCATTAAATGCATTATTTTCTATTATTGTCGCATTTTTATTCCGGACGAAAACAGCTTCAAAATGACTCACTTTCGTGGCAATTACCCAAGCGCCTACGAATTTTTGCTAATTATATTTAAGATGACAACGCGAAAATTTCAATTACAAAAACTATTGTGGTAAATAAGAAGTAGATGTTCGAATTAAAACATAATCATGTGTAGCAGGGCCGTACTAGGAGAAACAAGCGAATTCTCCAATAAAATAAAATCAACTAAAATTTAACGACATTCTAAAGCCGATTTATAACAGCTTTTGGTTAAGTATTATCAACTTTTGACTTCTGTTTCCAGAGAAAGTAACGTAATTTATATTTTTTTATTCAAGACATCCCACGTAGCCTAAGTACTAAAGTACTGTGGGCGTCTGAAGAGAAGGGAAATGTAGTCTATTGGCCCGGGATTTAAAGGATTGGAGGTTGGGACGGGAAAACATCTGCAGGCAATTTGTTCCATAATCTGGAGACCCTAGGTATGAATGAGCGAGAGAACTTTTTGTAGCTGGACAGTAAAGGGATGCATACGTAACGCGCCTCTTGTTGTTTGGGTTTGCTTGGGTTGGGTTGGGTTGGGTTGGGTACCGGTCAGTTCTTCAGAGCAAAATCCGTGGAAGTACCGGTAGAAAAGGGATAAATCCCCAACAGCGCAGCGATGAGCGAGAGAAGGAAGTTTTCTTGTGAGGACTGGGTCATTGATGAGTCGACATTTAAGAATTCTTAATTTCAAGGGGTGAGCCCCAGAGCAAGTACCAATGAACCCTTAAAGTATGGTTTCGGTGGCGCGCACGTAAAAGTAATTTGCAGGTTTTGCAATGTTTTACTAAATTATACTATCACTTCTAACATTTTGTTGTTGCTTCCAGGTTAGATTGTATCATAGCGCATTAAACGAAAATGAGCGGTCCGTGATGCATCCAAATTCATTACCGATGAGATCCGAATGGTGAACTGAACGAACCGTTCAGGAGTCGTTCGTTCAGCACACCTGAGTGTGCCGTTCATTCTGAACGATCCATTACTATTTATGGACCATTAAAGCACAAACACATGCATAAGGAGACTTAGAATGAACTGCTAACGTCCAGTTATTTTCGTAACTTGTAATTCGGTTATTTTTGCAGGAAAATTGTTATTTATTATGTGTTGAAAAAGTATGCCTCTGGGTTTTTAGATCAGTTAATTAAAATCGTCATTACTTCATTAACAAATTGAAAAAGATATGGTCAATAAAAACAAATTAATAAGGTCAAATTGATATTAGCGCATACTAAATCAGTAGTATTTCACGTGTGATAATTCATTAAATCTTATTGTAGCGTCGCATTCCATCTAGTTAGTAGTTCTTGTTAATTATTGTGTATATTTGCTTTGGCAAAAATGGCGATCAAGAGAATATTATTGTTTTTGTTTTCTTTCTGTATTTTAAATATAGTTCAGGTATGTAATCGAGCAATTTAAGCCAACCTTGTGTCGTCATTCAAAGTTCTTCTTTTTTATCTGCTGGCGCACAGTATACGATCTGACCAATCTAGCCGGACAAAATTATATAGCTAATCTTCATGAGTGAAATGCTAAGGTTTACTTCTCTTGTGGACATTACACTAAAATTAAACGCAGAGATTTTTTCATTATAGGAAAAAAATCGCGTTTTGAATGAATTTAAAACATCCTTATTTATCAGTCCTTTCTTTTTGAGACCAAGCTTCTTTAAAAATGTTATGTGGGGGTCAGATGAGACCAGCTATGATGCATCAAATGCGGCGGTCTAGGCTTTGCAGAGTGCCATTTTATTGAGGTACCTACCCACACAATATTTTTATATTTAGAAGATAGATATCCGACGGAAAGCTAAGACACTAAGATAATATTGGAAATAGATTAAAGACCTGGCTGCCTGTGGCTAAATATCTTTTTATTCGATAAATATACTTTTCTGAGTAATTGAATAACCTATTATTTGAAAAGCATGAATATTTATTATTTAAAAATATTGTAAACAACATAATAGTCATTTATGTAAATACATAGGTACCTTCCGATTTTTCCAATTTTTTTTCGTGTATCTAAGTATAATACCTTCATCCTACGATATATTTTTGTGTCCAATTCAGTATGCTCGCAAGAAAGAACTAACAAACTAAACTACGTATTATAAAGAGCAAACTGATGGAATTTTGAGTATCAGATAAAAATAGGTTATTAAACATATGAAAACATATCCAGTTGCAGCTTCGGAGTTCATATCTCAGATTTATATCGTCGTTTTATTGGGAATACAAAAATACACCTTTTACTTCAGCTTTGTGGCAATCAGGAGAAAAATTTAAGTTTCTATAGAATGACATATAAAAACTTTGAGGTACGTCAATGGACAAACTTAAATTACTACGAACTTTTAATTCGGCACGTGTTCCTTTTTCGGACTGTCAAAACATTGTTTTTATCTTATGTTGTAAAGCTATGATAAGTGATAAGGTCAGGGCCACGAAAAACAAGTGGAAATGATATAATTTATATATATTTTTTTAAATTTAACAATAAAATATCTGATTAGCCGCATAGGAATTTTAATATTAAGAGACGATTTAATAGGAGCATTAAACAGCTGTCACACTAATGTGTGTACTATATTAGATACTATCAACATTTCTTCACTTCTGCATGCAGTTGTAGATTTAATTCAAATTATCTCCTTGGCAGGTATCCGCATGTTTGTGTGAACTGCAACGGTGTACGAGAAAATCGCTCAAATTTTAGCGATTTTTACGGTAGAACCTATTAATGAAAATTTTATCGCAAGGCTTACTAGTAGTACCCGAGGATGAACCAACGAAAAATTAGTGGTCATCCATTAATTACGTCCCACGCAAAAGGGGGAGGTAGGGGGTCCGCAAAGTGTGACAAGACGTGACAAGGGCGGGGGGTCACAAGCTTCGCGACCTCACATCTAATCTAAAATAATAAAACTAAATAGGGCCACGGGCGAAATGAAATAGAAGTACCTAGTTAACTCTTTGGCAATGTATTATGTTTTGGGAGTTTTCGAAGACCCTGTGCAAAAAAAACTCTTAACGTGAATTGCATCATTTCAATCAGACCGACAAGCGACGAATCGCATTCGTAAGGATTTTACCAGCCCTTTAAGAGAGGGGGTGGTACCTCCTCGGTTAAAGAATAATTCCTCTACCACCTTCCTTTGTACTGACGATCACTAAAAGTCACTGACAGTGTACATAACATTTCTTTTCAGGATTTGTTTTTTGTATTTTAAAATGCAGGCGTATTTTTTTTAAATATTAATTTTATTTAACAGTAGAGGAGGTTATATATATATATATATATATATATATATATATATATATATATATATATATATATATATATATATATATATATATATATATATATTTTAAATATTAAATTTATTTAACAGTAGAGGAGGTTATATATATATATATATATATATATATATATATATATATATATATATATATATATATATATATATATATATATATAACCTCCTCTACTGTTAAATAAAATTAATATTTAAAAAAAAATACGCCTGCATTTTAAAATACAAAAAACAAATCCTGAAAAGAAATGTTATGTACACTGTCAGTGACTTTTAGTGATCGTCAGTACAAAGGAAGGTGGTAGAGGAATTATTCTTTAGCCGAGGAGGTACCACCCCCTCTCTTAAAGGGCTGGTAAAATCCTTACGAATGCGATTCGTCGCTTGTCGGTCTGATTGAAATGATGCAATTCACGTTAAGAGTTTTTTTGCACAGGGTCTTCGAAAACTCCCAAAACATAATACATTGCCAAAGAGTTAACTAGGTACTTCTATTTCATTTCGCCCGTGGCCCTATTTAGTTTTATTATTTTAGATTAGATGTGAGGTCGCGAAGCTTGCTTTATATATATATATATATATATATATATATATATATATATATATATATACATTTCCTGATTAAGGTGAGATCCATTTCAGTGAAATAGTAGACATCCCGAGATCTGTTTTGCAAGGAGAGATCCGAATTTGGACCTCGCCTTGTTTTGCGTGGATATGAGCGGCATTTGGTTCGATACTGCCTCTAACGAATTTCTACAAATTTTTGTTTGGATCTCATTTTACACCTTTTTTTTCATATTACATACAACTTGGGTTCAAAAACAAACTTTCAGAGGGCGCTCTGATCGTCTGCATCTAGTGTTGTGTATCCTAGTTAAGGCGAGATCCGTCAATAACGGCAACGTTGGCGGAGCGAGTTGACTGTACAGCTTGCGCACGTGATATCTACTACCGATTTCTATTGGATCTTATACAGCGCGTTCAAGCTGCTTAAATCTTGTGTTTTATATTATATCAACAATGGTTATATATCATTAATGGTTGGATCCAACATCACTTTACCCCAAATAGAGACTCAGCTGGAAATATAGTCAGATGCGACGATCGTGACCGTACGTGTGGCCGCCAAAATTTTTAATTTTTGATACTTTTTAGGTCTTTTAGTACTGTTAGTTTTTATTTTTTTGGTAATATACAGAATGGTATAATCTAAAATCTTACAATTTTGTCCCAAAATTTACGTTTTCTGTAAATATTAATCCACATTTTTTAATGCATACGCGATGACTAAAAATTTTCGTTTCATGAGTAGCTCAAAATAGCTGCTGTTTTCGTGAATGCATAAATTAGTTATTCGTAAAAATTTCAACTAAGTTTATTGTGATACCTAGTCCTTTATTTGAACTACTCTGCAAATAAAGGTATGCAGACACTTAAAAATTACGTTTTCTGTCTAAGCCGCCCATGTAATTAAAATTTTACAAGAAAAGGCTTACAAAGTGAGTTAGCTACTCATAAAACAAGAATCAGTTGTCATCGCACATGCAATAAAAGAAATGGGCTAGTTTTTTCAGAATTCGTATTTTTGGGACATTCCTAATGTTAAGGCGGTTCCATCCCCTACATACCCTCAGGGCATAGAAACTCAGTTTTTTGCCGATATCTTTGTACTAGTATAAAAATTTTAAATTATTCTTCCATCAATATCTGCGGCTGCTAGACCTTTATTGTGGAAAAGTTTTGAAATTCCCATCATTTTTCTTTATTGTTTAGAAAAAATGTTTTTTTTATCTGTAAAGATGGTCAACTAGCAGCCAGTTTAATGCGAGAGAAATTTAAAATTTTTCCTTTAGTACAAAGATATCGACAAAAACCTGAATTTGTATGCCTGAAGGGTATGTAGGCGATAAAATGAAACCCAATCAATCAATTTGGGCAAATTTATATTTTTCATTCCAATGCTAATTAAAATTTTCTTACTTGTTTAGTGCCATATAGTTGGACTCCTAAATGCGTAACTTTGTATTAGTTTAACCCAATTTAAATCTTTTGTGGTTTCCGATATGTTATAGGTGGGGCTTGGCTTGTAACTTCTGTAACTGTAACTTCAACCCCCTAGGGAGGGTGGGACCAACCTTTAAAATTTTAATGGAAAGAGGGGTCTTGCGATACACCATTTTAAAGGTCTCATTAAGTACTTTATGATCCTAGAATATTACGTCATTATTCGCCCTCAGAACAAAATGGCGGCTTGTTGAATATTTCTGTAATGCATGTTAATGGGTATTTCTGAAGTTTTTAATTAGCAGTTTGAAAATATGTTTCTAATGATAGTAAGAGGCTAAAAAAAATTATTTAGCCCTTCCCCACCCCCACTAACACACTCAATGTCATTTCAATAATTTTAGATCTGATTTTTAACACAATTCAAATTTTATTTCAATTAGTGGGGGCTGGGGAGAGCTAAATAATAACCTCTTGCTATCATCAGAAGCGTATTTTTAAACCGCCAATTAAACATTGTACATCGTATTTTAAAATATTTGTTTAAACAAGCCTCCATTTTGTTCTCGGGACGAATAATATCGTAATATTTTAGAACCATAAAGTACTTAGTGAGACTTTTAAAATGATGTATTGCAAGACCCCTATTTCCGTTTAAATTTTATGGGTTGGTCCCACCCTTTCTAAGGGGTTGAAGTTGCAGTATTGATAATGATTGATAATGGTAACAAAAAAACCTCTCCCTTGACAAATCTAATTAAGTACGTGTACGAGCGATTTTTGTAAAAATAAACATGGAATCAGATATTCAGTCTGTTTCGTTTTCATTGGCCAACCCCGTATTTACAGTTATTGTACATAGTATGTATGCTATATATGTAAATCTAAGGAAAATGTTGAAGAAAAGTAAATAATAATTGCTCTTTGTTTAGTATTTTATGTGTATTTCCTGAAAAAAAAAATAATTTAACTAAAATAAGTCTACAAAAAATGTAAACAATATAGAGCGTGTCTGTGAATCTGCTTGCCAAATGGAAAACTTTTTTATTACCATTTGTTGGGGGGAAATTACTCTGCATAAAAAGCTTTGCTTTTAAAAATAATAACTTTGGCATAAAAGACTTTTAATGTATTATACAGGGTGCCTCAAAAAGAACCTATATTAAGGTTTTAGATCACCATTATTTACGTGTCAAATTAAAGAAAGGCAAATGAATATGATTTAATTAATTTATAGTGTCATGGCATGGCAATGTAAAAAAAAATTTAAACAAAAATTGCCGATATAGGACCAATAAAAAAATAAGTATTTATTTTCAAGCAAATGTGACTTTATATTGTTGGCAAGTAGATTTAGTATACAAGGAGACTAAAAATATTGATCCCTAGAGGGATCGTGTAATCTGAGTATTTCAAGAGTTCCCATGCCCATGATATTGCATACTCAGCAAAAGATAAGAAAATAGTCAATGCATGGAACGTAAAGAAAATAAAATTCTTAATATGACGGGATGCGTGTAAAAATTTAAATAAAACCCATCTACCCTACCCAACAGCAGCATAATCGAAAATATTGTATAAGATACGGTGTACTAAATCCTAACACCATTATAATAAATTTGTCTTTTTATGGATACTAATAGAGATATTCACAAATGTTATACAAAATCATTATACTAATCTTAAAAAATAAGAAAGGCCCCCAATAGGGTATTAATTTTGTATTAATATGGGAAGTATTTTACTCAGAACTTTCCTTGCTGTTCTTAATTCAAATACCTCCGGTTCACTTGAAAATTTTACAGATACTTTGTACGATTTTATTATTGTGTCAGAATACCGCGAACATTTAGAAAACGATATGTAAAATAAATACATGGTAAGGGCAGTTGTCTTCAATCATCATCTTTCATATGTTTAGAGCACTGTAAAATGCAATAAAATCGTAGCAGTAAAATTGGCAACATGGTTGGACCTCACGTTACGCATATATTTCCTAATTTACAAGGTCGGATCTCGCCTATTACAAGTATTGTAAGGGATCTCTACTTCACATTATACTGTGTGTATATAAAAATTTGAAAATGACCTACCCCTGTGGTGGTACCATAAATTAAAACACACAATTATTGACTTTTACAACAGATTTTTTTAAATACCTTTATTTGTTCAGGTGGATCTCGGGTAGTCCAAAATATGATCGGATCTCAACTTGACATAAAAACATGTATATATATATATATATATATATATATATATATATATATATATATATATAGTATATACATATATATTTTATTTGAGGGTTTTTGGATCCCGGGGAAAAATTATACAATTTTGTGGGTTATTCACATATATTTACGTTTCGGTCGTATTCTTCGACCTTCCATCAGAATTTTTTTTAAAAGCTCCGAACAAAACTTCAGTGGTGCACTGATAGATCATCACAAATTATATTTACACAGGACTAGTGACACAGACATAATCACAGTTAAAAACATTTAATTCATTAATAAATTAAAATCTCAATCGAGGGATTTGTTGGTAACATCCTAAGGAATCATTATATCAAATAAAATTTCTTCCATGATTTTTTTAGAAAATTAGTTGCTTAAGTAAGCACCTGGCGTACTTAAGATTCAAAATGTATGACCTAATGCCTTTTTACAGCCTAATATATACGACGGTGCTTTTAATGGCTGTTAGCGAATGCCCCAAAGGAAATGCCGGGAAAACCAAACCATTTTTCAAAACGATGAAATAAATTATTATCTTCATGTCAATTCCGTGGCATGAAATCTGTAAACATAATACACTTTATAATACATTAGAAATTGTAAAAATTTATTTAACACTTTGATTTAAATGTGTTTTCATTAAAATACTTATTTTCCAGCTAACACCAATTTCATACAGAAAGCTATCAGAAATAGAACTAAAACAAATTGCCATAAAATGCATAGATGAAGTCAATATAAATAAATCTGTAATAGAAGAAGTTTTAAGGACTCAAATTCTTCCATCGAATGATAGAAAATACAAGGAGTATTTAGCGTGTAGCTACAAAAAGCAAGGATATTTATCTCCTGATGGAACAAAAATGTACTATGAGAACATATATGAATTTTTACAAAATTTTTATAACATTTCAGATTTAAAAACACTCGATCAATGCAAGCAAATCCAAGAAGATGATGCTGGCGAATTATCATTCAAAAATTTGGACTGTATACTTACTGGTTTAAGAAACATTGAAGCTAAATACGATTTGGAATCAGAAAATGGCATTGAATCGAATACAGTCTAGAATTAATGAGTAACTAAGGCATATTATATTAAAATTGTATTTATTATAAATGTATGTACAAAAAACACATAATAAAATAATTATTTTAAAAAACACCGACCGACAGTAATAGGTATTGTAAAATTATAAATGTACAATAAGTTTCAACTAATAAATTAACTACAAACTTGCATTCTCCATTGGCCTCCACATCTGAAACAAACACTCTGATATTAGACATTATAAAAAAAATTGGAGCTAGGATGATTCGTGAATAGCCCTAGTAGACCAAGAGGCGACCATAAAAATGCTATGCTCATATGGTGCTATGGTCATGTGATAAATAGTGCTCAGGGAGTACTAAATAAAATGGTACTTTTTTCTAATTTTTAAAAGTAAATATTACAAACGGATCATTATCAAATTTCTCCATGTAAGATGGACTATCTTTCTTCTCTGTATTCAAACATAATATCTAAAAGTGAAATATTTCGAAATGGAAAAACTGGTCCAATTTATTTCATAAATTGTTAAAGATAATTTCTTTAGGATTGGAGTATATACAGGGTGGGTTTTTTAAAGTGTTACAAGGCGATATTATATCTTGACAACGGTTTAAAATATTTTCATGAAATCTTTGTGAGTTAATAGGGAGATTACATATTTAAACATATTTTTGACATTTACCACTATCTCTATTTTGAGGGGCGGGGGTAACTTTGTAATTTTAAATGGGATGATGTACTTTTGTTTATAAAATTCGAATCTATGTAAAAAACTACGTATGTGTACATTCTGATTGGATCTTTCGGTTATGGTTAACTAAATTTTGATTGAATTTAAAGAAAATAGCAATAAATCAAGTTCATCTATTTCAGAAATATTATTCGTTTCCATCGAAATGCGTTATTCTTTACTTAAGCCAGTTGGAAATTTTGACGTTTTAACGATTTTCAGTTTATTCCTAGGTCCCTGGATTTGACTCCCCTTGACTTTTTTTCTGGGGTTTTATGAAGGACAAAGTGATGGCGACTGCACCTACAACTTTAGATTATATGAAAGACCGAATCCGCTTTGCCTACTTATTAGTGACACCTGAAGCAGTTACAGCGGGTACAATATTCATTTATTGTTAGAAAAAGAGTGAGAAAGTATTTGGAAGTTAAAGGGGGGTATTTCGAACAACTTCTTCGTTTCATTCATTTAGAAAAAGAGTGAGAAAGTGTTTGAAAGTTGAAGGGGGACATTTCGCACAACTTCTCAAGCATGATAGGCGATAAATAAGTTGAAATTAAATGGTATATATTTTTTTTATTTTAGAACCTAATAAATCATAATTCCGTAACTGAAAAAGAAAATTAAAAAAAAAATGTACCCATATGTAGTCTTTTGCGTAGATTCGAATTTTATAAACAAAAGTACATAATCCCATTTAAAACTCCAAAGTTACCACCCCCACCCCTCAAAATAACATGGGACGACGTATCAGGGTAAACTTGTTGAGACTTATAGAAATATGTGATCAAATTGAACAAGACGAAATCAGAAATCTCATTTTAAGCATGGAAGAATGATGTCGGGACGTCATTACAGCAGAAAATGGCAATACCCGTTATTAAAGACTTTTTTGAATATTTTTGTACAACTTTAAAGTCAAAAAAACACAACTTTATTCCTGATTCTTTTCTTTTCAATATTTGCTTATTTTGCGAGAAGGTATACAAAAAACTATCTCACAGAATTTCGAAGATAACATAAATGAATATTTATCAACCTTAATTTAAATTATTTGGTAATTTTTAAAAAAATAAAAATGTATGTGTTACGGTTAATTTGGATACTTTGCTAGTTTACAAACTAACCAGCTACCTTGCAAACTAACTAAAGACACTGTTATTTTGAAGGAATCAGCCATTTCCCACAAAATAGCAGATGGTTTATAAACTAGCTGGTTAGTATGCAAACTATCGATTTGCTTCAGTTAAGATGAGGATTTTATGGAGGTTACCTTAACCTAAAAATTATGTTTTGTTTGCTGTCCAGAAAATCTAGCGAACGGTGGATCGGAGGGCACCGTAAGGTCGGAACAGGGTTAGCACCTGGTTAGGGGCCCTGACCAGTCTCTTACCTCGCAGGCGAAGAGGGATCGGTGCGAAAAAATCCACTATTGTTCCTTCCTCTGCGCATGCAGTAATGAAAAATCTGTACATAAGGAACAATAGTGGATTTTTTCGCACCGATCCCTCTTCGCCTGCGAGGAAAGAGACTGGTCAGGGCCCCTAACCAGGTGCTAACCCTGTTCCGACCGTAGGGTGCCCTCCGATCCACCATTGGCTAGATTTTCTGGACAACAAACAAAACATGATTTTTAGGTTAAGGTAACCTCAATAAAATCCTCATCTTAACTGAAGCAAATCGATAGTTTGCATACTAACCAGCTAGTTTATAAACCATCTGCTATTTTGTGGGAAATGGCTGATTCCTTCAAAATAACAGTGTCTTTAGTTAGTTTGCAAACTAGCTGGTTAGTTTGTAAACTAGCCAAGTATCCAAATTAACCGTAACATATGCATTAAGTTTGCGGCGAAGTGTAATTCAAACATTTACCATCACTTTTAGAGAATAGGCGAATAACGGCAAATACAACAATGTATAATTAAGAATAACAGCAATTTAAATCTCAAAAAGACGTGATAATATATACACTGTGACGCCTCTTTCAAAACCGTTTGAAGCAGCATAATTCGCATGCACGTTTTTATATTATATTATCTTTTTTCATTTCCACAGAAATATTAATATCAAAAAAAAAACTAAATCGTGGAAGAAAATTATATTTTTTCTTGTATTATCCTCCGAAATGAAAATTTAATTAAAAAATCTATTAGCAAAATGTGCTAATTAGCACTGGGTTTCTGGCAAAAATAAATCTGAACAAAACTGGGTTGGACCATCCCCAGAATAGTAACATTTTAATAGATTTTCGCACAGTCACAGCAACTTTTGTAGAATGATATTTGGCTTATAATTAGCAACAGCAGTAGTAAAAAAGTACTTACTGACACGATCTCAGCCACCTTTGGTCCCAAGCTCTAATTGCAGCAGTTCGTGTAACAGGAGTTGTACCAGCTGATCCTCCACATCTAACACACTGTTTGACTACACGAGGAGTCTTGCCCAAATACAGGTGACGTATTGAATCAATGGTTTGACAAGTTGTGGAATCTGTCGTGTTGAGTAAGCACTCTGGCTCATTGTTAAATTCCAGCTGGAAAACAGAAACACGACTTTTTATATTCTCAGTATTTTTCACCACTAAATGGACACCAAAGTTGAAAAACTGAGTTTCAAACATAGAAATTATTCATAACTCAGGTAACAGAGTTAAGAAAAAATGGCATACCACATAGAACAAAAGCTGTCACGGTTGCGCCACTTATAAAATCATAGTTCTTTGATTTAGACCGGTTCAAAATCAAGTTTCCAACGTTTCGCCTTCGTTTGCACGAGGTATCTTCAGATATTTGATACTGAATGAGTTTTGGCCTCGCGTAGCGAAGATCCCTGAAGATGCCTGGTGCAATCAAAGGTAAAACGTTGTGTCGAAGAGTTATTCCACTTTAATATGGTTTTCTAAATGGTATACCACATTTTTTCCAAATATTACATATGCAAAGCTTTTCAAATTCCTTTAGAAATCGCAATTTTAACTTTTAGTATGAATCCGTAAAAAATTAATAGACATTAGTACAATTACCTGGATGGGTAAAATTAGTTGAGCTAGTTGTGGAGACGCCAATACGGTTCTGTTGCTAATCGGCTGCATTGGTTGAACCTGCACTTGACTAGGAAGAACACAGCAGTCATCTAAAATACGGAATAAGTCAAGTAGGGTATGTTAAAAGAAATGTTTTTTAAAAACGTATAAAATCGAATTTTTTCATTGTCACTGAACAGAAAATGATTTTAGGGATCAAAACTGTATGTATCAATATTTTTAAAAAATTCACCCTGTATACACGTCACTTATTTAAAACGTCACAAAGAGACAAAACACGAAAAATTACACATACTCGTAGATTATAGAATAATTTTATTATAAATTAATATTTAAGTTCCTGATTCAATTTAGCGCCGATGTAGTGGCTCGCATAAAATCACACCAAGTGCCTTGGACAAAACTGGCCATAACTGAGCATTGTGGCAACTCTACGTAAACTCAGATTTAAAAAATAACACCTTACACTCTTAGTATTGTTTTATACGCTCTTGGGATATTTGTGAAACTTAGAGCTCTTATTTCCTTCACTATATTGTATCCAATTTTATGTGAGAATGATGACAGAAAAAATAATTGAACAAGAATTCACCCTATTGGTCAGTTCCATGGACAGTTTACACCAGAACATATTTTAGTGATCACAAGTGATCTTTTCTTTCCTGATAATCACGGAGGAATCAGATTTCTTTCTATCCGTGTTGGCGAAAGTGTGTTAGACAAAGACAAATAAAAAAAGAGTTTGTTCAAATTTTTATGGTACATTCTTTTCTTGTGAAAGTATTGCTGGTTATATACTTCGAAAGATTAGTCATCGGAAAATTCTTTTTCCTGATAAAATCCCAACGGAATCCGATTTCTTTTAATCCTTGTTAGCAAAAGGGGCAGTAATAAAAGACAAATAAAAACGATGTTGTTGCCAATAAAAAAGAATAATCAAACATTTTATCACAGGCGGCATTGTTTGAGCAAGTATTTCTGGTTGCCTACTGTGAAAGTTTAATCGGAATTGTCATAAAAAATAAATTTCTAACCTGACAAAATACTTACGTAAATTTTATGATTTTATATCAAAAGACAGTTGTTTTTACTGAACACAAACAGCATTTGCAAAAATCTCGTTTTTATTAAGCAAAAACAGTGTCAGCATAGCCACATTAACCTTCTTATTTTATACTACTTAAAATTGTTTCCTACCCAAGTAACAATACTCCCTCTAACAAATAATTTGCAATAAAAGGATCGGAGGAAAAGTATTTAAATAAATAAAGAAAAAATTGCAAAAATGAGTAAATATTTTTATTAAAATAACCAATTTATAATAAGGTTAAAAAATATTCCCGATTCTCCGCTATATAATGAAAACGGATCTATAATACAGCCAACCTGCGAACAGTGATGTTTGTGTAAGTTAGAGACGCGATAAAAATTGTTTAATTGAATATACCAAGTAGTTTCACAATTTTTAACTGTAAATGTTGAGTCTTAGTTCCAGAAGGATAGATACACTTTGTAATGGCACTGTGAACTTTAAACTGAAACCAAACGTTTCTAGGGCGCAATTGTCACTCCTTTCTTAATAACTAAAGACATCTGTGATGTCCTCTGTTCTCAACTTTATTCCGACTCGGCGTTCCTGTTACTCATTCCCATAACTCCCAGTCGCAGTAATGTAAAGAACAAATATGTACCTTGCGTAATATTTCAATAGTTGTTAGTCAGTCCCAGATTCATAGAACACAGTAGTGTTGTAAATATCCGTATTCATTAGACATCCGAATCATACGGAATCGGAATCAGCTAATATCCGTATCCATTATCCGAATACGAATCCATTTCTTGACCCGCGCGAAAGCGGTTACAGATCATGTATACGTATGCATGCAACAGACTAAAACATTTTCTATCCGGATACACGGCTAGGTAGGTCGATGCGGTATCGGTATCATACCAGTCGAAGTCGAAGTTTAGGGATAAGAAGGCACCGCGTCGCGCCGTTCTCGTTTGAATTCGGTTCGGGTGAGGCGGGACTAGTTTAACCAATGGGTCTCATCTCACATGATACCCGTTACCCCGATAACTATGCCATCTTTTGTTAGGAAATGTCATTAGAAAGAGAAAGCACAATATCAAATATGCCAAATCGCAGACCGTGTTGTTCGCTTACACTCGATTCCGATTCCGTTTTCTCTTTGCACTTTGCATTAGTAACCACCCGATGCGAATTTATTTTGATTCCGAATCCGTATTCAAGTTCTCGGCCGGTTCCGGATAATCCGGATTCTTTTAATATTCGGATCCAACGGATTTTTGGATACGTATCCTTACATCACTAGAACACAGGAATTTAAGCTGCTAATACTTTATATAAACTTTTTAAGTATATTTTTACACTGCAAAATCAACTTATATCATGGGACAGGCTTCAAATAATATGACATGTTTATCTTTCACATAACCTAACTTTCTACCAGCTGTAAAAATTTTACGAGTATGAGAGAGAAAGAAGACGAGAGAGAAAAAAATGAGAAAGAACAAAATGGGTTTCTGTCATTATTCTCAAAATTAAATGTATACGGTATAGAACTATTCTAACCATAAAAAAATCACAACATTTTTTCTATCTTGTCCTTTTGGGGTCCCTACCCTTCAGAGAAAAAATATTTTGCATATAGCAGATTCGACTCTAGCCCAGCTCGAACTTGAATATTAACTGTCTAAGAAAAAGGTAAATTTTAAAGAAACATTAACAACTGAATAACTAAAATTAAACTTACCTACAAGAGCATCATCTGGTTCATTAACATTTTGTACTAAACGACTGAGTAACCTGAAAAAAAAATATTTCCAGTGCTACGTTTACAATATAATAGTACAGGCAATTTCTATACGTCAGTACCAAAAATAACTGCCAGTTATTCATTGTAGTGTTACGAAGACGCAGAAACGTGTAACTAAGTTTTAGCAACTAAAACTTACTCCATTAAACACTGAAATTAAGATCTACCATCCATTTTAGGTAACTGAATTCAAAATAAATATTTGTGTTTTAGTACTGAAGTATGATGGATAAGATAGTCAACAACAATAAATGGGGACATATTACATAATGGTCCAGAAGTATCGACACACAGAGTCACAGAGTAGATTTCTGACATCAAAATATTACTATTTAGCTAAACTTGTTACATGCAGATACATGGTATTGAAGTGCAAAATTTAAATTTTCTTCGATATCTTGAAGGTTTTTAATGTATTACACATTTTTTAAAGTTACTATATCGCCTGATTAATATCACTTCTGTCTTTATGTCATTTTTCAAAAAACGAGCCGTGTGGTAAGTACTTCTATATCAGTAACTTCTTACCTGAATAACAACGCTAGAACATCCAAATTAGCATCTGACCGGATAAATACTGGTAAGCAGGCAGGTCTTAATAAACCCCATATCCTTATCAATACCAACATTTCCCTTAACATATTTAAGGCTTTAACATCTTTTATAAGTTCGTAAGGCTTTCCAATCGAAGGACGGCTATCTGGAACTTTAACTAGTAAGTTTAAGGCCATATCCGCTATCCACTGTATAAGCTGTTGAAGACTTTGTAAAGTGGAAGGTTCAACAGTAAATTCTTTAGCCTCGAGGTGCATAAGTACTTTATCAACGTCAGTTTGACCTTCAGCTTCAGCTGTAAAATCAGACATAATAAAGTAAAATTACAGCACGTTCATTTCCGAATTTAAAATGCTCTACAAAATTATAATCTACATAGATACATTTCCCTATCCTCTGGCCTTTACATTTTAAATGTGAATTAAAAACCTGCAAACAGTAAAAACAGAATGGAATATAAAACCAATACTACTTACTTGAAAGAGAATCAGCAGGACTTTTTTCATGACTAGTAATTTCACTGGGCCTTAGTAAACTCTTAAACGCGGTGGAAATACTATATAACATCAGAAAACTAGTCAAGTCATTTGCTTTGGATTGTCCATTTGCACTTAACCTAAAATATTTCTTAATTTTAATTTTATCCCAGTCAAAGGCATCGTTAAAACATAATGAAATTGTTTTGTTCTCAACGTCAAACCAAAATGCCGTGAATTTGTGAGTTTTCGCGTGGGAAAACAAAAAACACCGGACGTGTCCATGATACAAATAAGAGATACCGCGCAGGTAGGCGTGACCATTTACGTCACGCCGTGACCAATTCCGCGATATTTTGTAAACGAAACACGTCTTTTTTCAGATCGCGTTGTGTTTTCAACTATTTTTTGGTGTTTTTATATTGCTTTTAGGAGTTTAAAAGTAAAAATGAGTTGTGCTGTGTATGGTTGTGATGTGGACAATCAATCAATCAATGTAATCAATGTATGTATTTATCCCTTTATTTATATGATTATTTTAAATCATATACTATAAAATTTGTATTATAAGCAGGAGGCAAAGTATATTGCCAATAGAATTTATATAAAATCGCCTATAACTAACGTAACCTCTATATTGCGCGGTTTAAATTTCAAAAATAGGACACAGCGTGACGTCATGCGCGAACCCGGACGAATTTGACATGGTTTGGTATCATACCTTCTGTTATTTGTATCAAGGGACGTGTCCTAGTATACCGAAAACGACAACAGGCTAATAGAAAAATAAAAAAATTGACGATTTTGGTATTTATAAAAATGATAAGTTTCACACATTTCAAAAGTTAAACCAAAATGTTAATGCAGCACCGTTAAGCGCAAATTTAATAGTTAAGTGCATAATATGAATGTTAAAAACTACAATAAAAAACTATACAAAACATTTTAAACGAAACAAACTATTCTCAGGAAACTGTCAAGTATTTTGGTTAATCAGACATTCGAAAATTACGTCATGCTAGTAATTGTAAATTTGATAACACAACAAAACTAAGCTATTAACTGCATCTCTAAAGCCTACTTTTAGATTTCTACATACTTACCTATAAAGTGACGTCTTAATACAAAGCATCTGAACGTAAAACAATTGTTGTACAAATTGCGGTTGCCGATTAAAACTTTCAGTTAAGCGATCACAGACTGCTTCTATCATACTAGGTCTTAATACTAACATCAGATCTAACCAATCAAAACCTCCTATTAGACAATACTAAAAAAGCGGGTCATTAAGAACATCTTACATTTTTGTTAAGAATTCAAGTGAGGTAATTGTTTTATGACATGCCTAAAAAAGCGGCGAATCCTAAATATACTTTTTATTTGAAGCCGATTTTCTCTTACAATGTTTAATATATTTTATTGCAATTTGCATGGCTATATTAAATAATATGATAAGAATGAAGTTTCATTTTTGACACCAATAGACTAATAAAATAATACGTTTCTGAAGTGAAACTTCTTTAGCTGCAGTAGAGTAAGTTTGTTCAACCGGGACGAAAATCACTTACATAAGAGCGTACGGACGGAGCACAGAACGTCTCGTTCTCTACGGTTTTCTTACCCCTGCTTAGTTCAGAGTGCTGATAGCTTAAGGACTTTGTATTGAGATCTGGAGATTTTTGCTCAGTTTTAGAGAAAATATCTGGAAAGCTTTTTATTAAATTTTGAAATAACATTTCAATATTAACTTTCCCTACTAAAAGAAGCCACGAGTATATCCGAACGGATAGACGGAGGACTGAATGATTTTTACTCTACGATGTTTTTTTGTTCTGCTTCGTTTATACCTAATAATTTGTATGTCGCACTGTCTAACATTTTTTTTTTAAATAAACCACTTAATATAAACAAAATATAATTGAAATATTGTTAATAGGCTGTCAAAAGGAGTTTTGTCATGTTGACAAGATTTCTTGAAAATTGTAAAATTTTAAGTTTTCACGTGGAAAAAGAAAAAAACACCGAACGTGTCCTAGAATATCGAGAACGATAAGAGGCTAATAGAAAAATTGAAGTTTTGGAATTTACAAAAATGATAATAAGGAAGTTCGCTTCTATGGCAGATGTTTCACACATTGTTTTTTGTTGCAATCATTTTTCCTTTTAATTTAAGCTTATAGCATGATACAAATAAAAGAAGGTATGATACCAAACCGTGTCAAATTCGTCCGGGTTCGCGCATGACTTCACGCTGTGTCCTATTTTTGAAATTTATAACGCGCAATATAGAGGTTACGTTAAGGTGATTTCATATAAATTCTATTGGCAATATACTTTGCCTCCTGCTTAAAATACAAATTTTATAGTATATGATTTAAAATAATCATATAAACAAAGGGATAAATACATACATTGATTGATTGATTGTCCACATCACAACCATACACAGCACATCTCATTTTTACTTTTAAATTCCTAAAAGTAATATAAAAACACCAAAAAATAGTTGAAAACACAACGCGACCTTAAAGACGTGTTTCGTTTACAAAATATCGCGGAATTGGTCACGGCGTGACGTAAATGGCCACGCCTACTTGCGCGGTATAATATCTTCTTTTATTTGTATCATGAGCTTACAGGAAAAATTTGAGTGGTATTCTTATGGATAACTTTTAGGGACATATAGTTATCAAACAGTCAACACATACAATCCATGTAGCATTTCCATTTCGTATTTCCGCTTGTCAAACACTCGGTTTCTCAAAGCATTTAGTCAGGTAATGAATTTATTTAACGTTTGGAATTACCTTCGGTAATGACATTAACATGTGTGATATCTCATTGAAACTGTCCTGTTAAATAATTATCGATTAAATTGCTTTAGAAAACCGGCCATTACCATTAGGTTGCGCCACTTTTTGTAGGTTCATTGTACTTTTACTACTTACTTCAAGCACGGTCGTACAATAAGGAACACTTAACGTAGGACTCTCGATTTGTGGCGGTAACTTGAACAAATGCAAATTATCATCCGAATCCACAATCAACAACACATTTCCCAGCCACGACAAATCAATGCTGGCAATTTTAGTGTTCACCTTCTGATATTTGTTCATTGGTTCGTCATGGTATCTAGGCGCAATCAAAGAGGTACTTGCAATGGGCTTCAAAGTATCTCGATACAGACAATGAACAGTATTGTCAGAAAAAGTAACAACGATATATCCGCTTGAAACGCTATTAATAAGGCTTAATTTACTGATCTCCAAAGCTGTTACTGTGCTACTGTACTGAAAGTGGTACTGATATTGCCAGAGCTAGAAAATGAATCAAGAGGTGCTTTCAAAAAACTGTTTCTGCGAAAAACATGGTAATTTGTGAAGTATATAGAAACAAGAAATTCAAATAAACATATAAATTAAACTGCCTTTCTGACCATTGTAGAATACTTATATACATGTCAAGATTAATATTAACGATATGCCTTTACTTTCGAATTAACATCTAGACCTACCACTGTATTATAAAATTGCGAAGTCTCCGAATTTCCAAATGACTTATGCACTGGCAGTGCCTTTTCTCTTAGCTCCCAAACTTGCAAACAACTTTGATTATCACTATTTGCAGCTACAACCAAAGAGTCTGCATCCTCCCGCATAATCCATTTAATATGACTTATTGTGCAGTTCTTGTCTTTTACTACCTGTTCTAATTAAATAATATTAAATGAAAAAAATAAGGGCAGAACGTTGATTACTGTTTCGATAAGGACATCGTTTCTCAACCTGGGGTCGCGATCACGAGTAGGGCGGATCGCAATCTGTCAAAAAAATAAGCCACATACACGAAAAATTCTTTATTAAATAATGAAATCTAAGTTATAATCAAGTGTTACATATTTATAAATTATTTTCAACTGATAATAGACGATTTCTCTATTTAGTTTTTAAAGCAACCATAGACGAGAAGCCTTTTTCGCACAAGAAGTGGCAAATGGAATCAATGTTTTAAAGCATCCATTACAAAGCTTCCGTATTCACAATAAAAACATGAATTTTATAATATTTCAGCGATTTGCTTCCAAATGATTTTAATCTTGGAACGGGTTGCCAGAATGAATTTGGTTCTATTATTGTCGAAAGTACGTACTAAAATTGCCATTTTCTTTATAAATTTGCGGAAAAATTCAGAAACAAATTCATAGTATACAACTTAGTTGTCTTATTCTTACACTTGTCAGTTTAAAACTTTTGGTTGTCAAATTAGACCGGACTAGCGTTAGGCCGTTTAATTTCAGCTTTTTTCAAATTATTAAATATTAATATATTGAAAAAGAAACTATACTCTAGCATTCTGTGTCTCTCCATACTGGCATTATCAGATTTTCAATCCAATATTTCCTATTTAAGTGACCTTCAGACACTTAAACGGAGATCTGTGACTTGTTCTTGGCACCCATTTTTTCGTACCGTGCGGAAAGCAATCTGGTCTGCAACGGTCGACTTTTAACAAAATTAACTATTTTTACAGCTTCGGACAGAAAATTTTTCAAATTATCTAGCATCTTTTTGTAGCAAGTGCATGTCTGTCAAGAAAGCAGTGCGTCCATTCCACCTGTGGCATAATGTCTTTTAAGTTTACTATCACGCCACTGTTGTTCCCCGTTATCGCTTTCGCGCCATTAGTACAAGCCGCAATACATTTATTCCAGTTCAAATTTTCGTTTCCTGTTGCATCAGTTAAAACTTCAAAAAGTCCTTCGCCAGCTGCATGACCAGGTATTGATTTGCAAAATAGCATGTTTTCTTTAATTTACTCATTGCATTCGTATTAAACGAACATTTCAATTTTTTTTTAATATTACTGCCCAATTTTCTGTTACACCACACCGTTATTTATTATTTTACACTGTATGAAAAAATTTTCATTAGAAAGAAATTTTCCAAAAATATGTAATTAACAATGAAACTCTTCTTCTCGTTTCTGTGCTTTTATAATTATGGCGAGATAACTTGTACAAACCTGTCTTAGCGTATCAAGGCGCGCGAGATGAAAGCGCGCGAGCCGCCGCCTGCTCCGCCCCCGCGCGGCACTCAGCAAGTGCAAGCGCGGTAAGTAGTTACAAGTTCGAACTGGTAAAAGTAACATGGGAACAAAGGGATATACATGACTTGCGCTTTGAACTTGTCGCTCGTCGATATTCGTGGCAAGTCTAAACACATTCTTTGTCAGGTTAGTAACGTAAAATTGTGATAAAGGTTAAAATATATAGTGAGGGCGTCGTAAGGTTTTTTACTCTTATCTTTTTAGGGGGATGCGACACTAAAAAGGTTGAGAAACGATGGATTAGAAGATATTGAATACTTCGTAGGTATAAGAATTATACACATTATTAACATTAAACATCTCTATTACAACTCGTTAAAAAGAAGTAGACTACCTACTTCCCATAAGCCCCATTACTTTTTAGTGGCACAACATTGTTACTTGAAAGGGTCTAGCCGGTTAACTATGTATATGAAAAGTGCCCCAACGTCGTTTCCATGTTCCTACCTCGTAAATTATTGTTCTTTGACAGAAACATTTTTACACCAAATTTCAAACCCCTCCTCTCAGTAATGAGGGAGATATGGGGGTGGCAACCTTCAACTTAAAAATTCATTATCTTCAAAACTATTTGAGATATCTCAATGAAATTTTAACTGTGGATAGTTATTTACAAGGTTTATATAATATAATTTTTTCAGATTTTGATCTCATTAATAAATGGTAAAAAAAAGATGTTTAATTTTTAGGGGTGGTTTATCATACTTACCCCCGGAGTTACACCTACTAAAAAAAATTAGTGTAATCGTCTATTCTCTAGTAATAACATCAAAAAATTACACAAAGCTCGAATAGGTGGAAAATTGTTAAAAAAAATAAAACTCAATGTGACATATAAAATGAAGCATACATTTTGGCGAATTAATGTAAGTATAAGTCGTACAAATGGAGGAATCGGGAATAACACATTGATTTTTATTATTTTTAACAATGTTCCACATATTCGAGCTTTGTGTAATTTTTTTATGTTATTACTAGAGAATAGACGATTATATTGGTTTTTTTTAGTTGGTGTCACTCCGGGGGTAAGTATGATAAACCACCCCTAAAAATGAAACATCTTGTTTTTTACCATTTATTAATGAGATAAAAATCTGAAAAAATTATATCATATAAACCTTATAAATAACTATGCACCGTTAAAACTTCATTGAGATATCTCAAATAGTTTTAAAGATAATGAATTTTTAAGTTAAGGGTTGGCACCTCCATATCTCCCTCATTGCTGAGAGGAGGGGTTTGAAATTTGGTGTAAAAATGTTTCTGTCAAAGAACAATAATTTACGAGATAAGAACCTGGAAACGACGTTGGGGCACTTTTCATATAGTTAACCGGCTACGCTAGACCCTTTCTCAAACAACTAAGACTATAACCAATTTGTTTATTTTACGCGCGTGGTTTTGTGATCGCAATAAAATTTTGTTTAATTGTTTGATCAAAAAATATCCATTACTAAACAGTGCCTACATGTTTAATACATATGTAGCTGTCTTAATTAAGACTAAAAAAATACGTATTTTGAAATATCAAATAAATATACTTACTCAATGCTTCTTTTGGTGCTTCGAACAGAAAAAAACTTAATAATGACTGACTAGTAATGATACACTTTTCGTCCACTTTCTTTACTGTTACTTTATAGCACTGTACAGGCATTGAAGGGTCACCGCTACTTACAGCTATAAGAAAATGTCCATCTAAAAAGAATAGTACTCCTTTTAAATTACGATAAACTGCGCCCCCTGTGGGTCAGGCTGGAAACTTTTCATCCCATCCTCATATGACATGATACAAACTGGCTCTAACGACAGCCACTACTTACTTTTGCCATAGCAAATGTCAGCAGTTTTAATAAAAATTCTGGTTGGACCTAGACTTTCAGTTGCCATAACCATACCAGTCTGACTGGTTGATTGTGGCAACAGAATCGCAGCAAGCATCCCGGTAGTCGTTAATAACAAGGCACCACTTGCAGGTCTTCCTCCGAACTGTTTCACTGAGCATGCAAACTTAACATGTAAAAATTTTTCCATGTAAGATGGACTATCTTTCTTCTCTGTATTCAAACATATCTAAAAGTAAAGTATTTAAAAATGGAAAAACGGCAATCACCCACATGTATTTTATCAAATTACCAAGTATTTAATATTACTTGTGAAAAAGCACAAACTTTTATTTTAATACTGCAAAAATAGGTAGATTTGTAATCAGATATTAAGACACAAAAATAAAATAAATCTTTGAATACATACTTTTTTTCCTGGATGAAAAAAAGCTGCCGAAAGAACATGTTCACCTTCAAGAGGAACTTGCAACAGCAGGTTCCAGTCATTTAGAATATGGTCTTGCATTGCATAGATGCGAACACATCCATTTTCATCCCCAATAAGAAGAAGGTCTCCAGTAAAATCCCACTGTAATACTGTTACAGGTGATGAACTACACAATATTCTAACAAAAATATAAGAGTTACATAGAGTTAGGCACTAAGACAAAATTCTAGTAATGCAGATAAATGAAAATGTAAGCACTATATGTTTTCATGTAAATGATAGGTTTCTTTGATATAATAGAAATAATACTATTTACCACTATAATAAATATATAGTGGTTAGTGGTAATAGTTAAAAAAAAAGATAATTTAAAATCTTGTATTTTTAACAATCATTACAAAAAATGGCGATTACAATAGCGTGATGCAGTATGTTACCTAATTCCAAAAAAATGTGTGCACAGATTTAAAATCATTTTAAATCCATATCGGTTTTAAGGGACTTTAATGTGGATTTTTGTGTGCACCCAACTGTTTTAGATACCTACTCTGAGAGTCTACTAAAATTACAATGATTCATAGAGACAGGCCCGGAGACAGTTTCAGATTTTGGCGGTAGCAACTATAATTTCGATATTAATAATCATTTACTGTGCCAAAGTTCAGAATGTTTCACAAAAAACTTGCAAAATACATGATGCCTTTTTAAACTTAAAGTTTAAAAAAATAACAGTATTAAGTTTTAGAAAAATTAACAGTATTAACACTAACAGAAGTTGATGCATGATAGTGGGTACTCTTTAAAGGTAATTTAATGATATTTAATTAGATGTTCAAGATGTTCACCATGTGCTACTTGGCAATAACCAAGTCTACAAACTCTATTTGATTACTATGCACTGCATTAGGAGGTATTAGTCGAATTTCATTTCGAATGCGAATTTTTAAGTCGTCAAGATCTATAGTGGTTTCGTTTTGAATACTTTAATCTTTAAATAGCCCCTTAAAAAAGTCCAAAGGTGTCAGACCTGGTGACCTGATTGGTTTAGATTAGATATTTATTTTCTTTATTGGGCTTTAGTAATTACATGTCCGAAAAAATTAAAAATTTAAACCTGTATAATTCCAGCGCTATCCAATCTAGGTACATATACATGCCACATGAAAAATGTTTAGAATTTTACGTGGAATCCGAAAGCGTAAAAATATATAGGGTATTATATTAAAAAAATAGAGTTGACATACGTTCTACTTTTTTGAGCCACCCCGTATAATGAGAAATATTTTTAAAATATGTAAAAAATAAAGCTGACTTGTCCGTGCGATTTTCCATAAAATTTGTCATTTTTTATAATAATGAATATATTCCACACTTTGTCCTCACTGTATATTATTATATTCATGCTCACCCTGAAAACAATTTTTATCCTAGAGACAGAGTGCACTTATTTATAAATACGTATACTTTGTCGCGCTTCCTGTACCCTCCTTATCTTTAACTAAGACTTCATTAATTTAAAAAAGTAGAAAATTATATAATCATGTTTCGATTTGTATTTGGTACACAAAATGTAATATTAAATTTAAGAAAAGCTTAGAAAGCATTTTAATGTCTTAATCATATTATGATCTGTTTCTCAACAAGCTGCTATATATTTGGACTTATCAAAACATTTGATAGTGTAGACTGCTTTCCTACTAAAACTAGACCAAAAATGAGGTATCAGAGGTATGCACTCATCAGTTCATATCTCAAAAATCATAAGATCACAATTAATTGTTCCAAACAAAAAATGGAACACTTTTGTACTCAGGAGTGGGGATTGGGGGGAGGGGGTCCCTCAGGGATGAGTTCTAGGGCGGCTTCTCTACAGAGTCTACACCAACAAACTATCATCTGTGATACCAAACACAATTCAATTTGCAGATGATACATCAGTTATATTTTTACTGGGGTCAAATGAAAATGACACAATTTTCAATACCCGTATTGCACTTAAAAGCAACCTTTACTTAACAACCTTTTACTTAAATACTTACAGTATCCTAACAACATGTCAATTTAATAATATACATACAATTAAGAAGTCAGTACATACATGGTTTGATCCACTCTAAACTACAGTTGTGCCTTGGTAAATTGACTGGTCAATTTGACCGCGGTCAAATATTAGGTGGTCAAAATGGGTCAAATACATATCAAAATTGCCCTATGTCGAAATAAAGTGCGGATATGTGGCCGATCTGTACAAAAGCATTTCGGGGAATCACCGGCACCGATCGATGGTATATAGTATATGAGAGTTTCGGGAAAACCCCCGGTTTATTTTACACTTTCACGCACTTTTTTCCTTTATAATTTGTTCTAACGGTATTATAAAGAGCGATCACTAATAGGTCTTACAAAAATGCAATATTGCAAAAATTGAGGGCTGGGTCAAATTGTCAGTCAATTGACCAAATCGTTGTTGACTAGTCAAAAGCACAAAAGAGTCCCAGGCCAATTTTAGAGTGGACTGAAAGTTTTGAACTAAAAGGAGAAAAAAGCAAAAAAATTGTTTCTAAAATATATTTTTTTACCTAACTACTTACTTATTAATAGAAGAAAATAAAAAAAAATGTGTCTAAAATAATTTTTAAAAGTTTTATTTTTTAAACTTAAACAACATATTTCAATAGATTTAACAACACAAGTAAATCATAACAGATCAGATACCACACCCAACTAATCATATATGGGATGTTTCGTTCGGCCTAAGCAAAAAAGAAAAATTGTACATTTAGAATATATAACCTACCTGGCTTTTTAAATAACTTTCGCATTTATGAGACAATTTAAATTAGAGCAAGCCTCGGAGCAAGCAGAGCAGTTCCAAGCAGATGCAAACAAACCCAACCTGTAGGTACAGTCAGTAAGAATTTATTTAACCAAAGACTGACTTGCAAATAGACATAATAGGAGTGGAGCAATACTTTGTTATTAACCACCTACTGTTAGGTTGATTAAACCCAGCCTTAAAATACCTAATACAAGTAGGATTAACAAAGGTATAAAAAGACAATAAAAACAAACCCAAAATAAATGCATATCACAACCTTTAGTTTTACAAATCCCAATACAAATCCAATTACAAATATAGGAAGTATTTCTTTTCATTTTTACAAATTTTATTTTAGATATACCTACAAATCCCAATACAAAAATCCAAATACAAATTTAGGGAGTTTTTCTGTTCACTTTTTACAACTTTTACTTTACTTCTGCAACATAAATATAGTATGTAATAGCTTCCTAGCATGAGAAACTATTTCTAACAGTGGGGGCATCTCCCATTCCCTAATTAAAATCCTACATAGAGACATACATAATCTGTTTTGCAGTTTCTTTTTATATTCTGAATGTAAGTACTTAGTTAGGAGTTTCACTTTAAAATATGGAAGCTTGGTAGATGAATTAGGTATATCGAGTAAGTAAATAAAGCAAGAAATAAAACAATTTATTTAGTGTTTTAGAACACATGTAGAAAAATACACACATGAAAGCAAATAAAAAAAATTTGTTACAATAATTATTCTAGTACTACAGGTACTTACTTGTGTATTTGCCAAGGAGTATTTAAATCAGCTACGTACACGTTGGAACTGAAGAAAAATGAATTGTTTTCTTCTATGTTACTCTGAGTACTGAATGCAATTACATTGGTACAGGAAATTGAACAGATAATTGATTTGTCTATCCTAAAATTGGAACTACTTTACTAGTGTCCTAAGAAAAACATAAGAGAAATAAACAATTTACCTAGTAAATACATTTCCTTTAGAAGAATTTAAACTTCTATTAGGGCGCCTTGTTACTGAGAATATATGATCCATAGTAAAACACTCTCAAAAAATCTTCACTCTCTAAATCTACTTTAAATAAATATAATATTAAAAACCATAATAAACAACATATTTAAGTACCGTAAGCACAGAAAAAGTTTTTCCATACAAGTACTGGCTACGGTCGACTACACGGATCTTTAACAGGAAAGTAACCATAGAACAACAGGTTTTATTTAAGTAACGCAGTGGAGAAAATTTTTTAACGAATCAAATCGGCGGAAAGCCAATGATGAATTTGTACGAAACACAGTGATGGGCAAATAACGGGTATATTGAAATTTGGGTAAATTAAGGGCGTGTACCGTTGTCAACTTCGGTTACGGTTTTGTGTCCCGTAAGTATCGGTAATCTGAAAAGTTGGCAGATTGGAAACGCAATATCTGTCATTAATGTCACCGAAGAAACCGAGCGGTTAACCAGGTTTGACAACGGTACACAGCCTAAGGCTGTGTACCGTTGTCAAACCTGGTTAACCGCATCGGTTTCTTCGGTCGGTGACATTAATGACAGATATTGCGTTTCCAATCTGTCAACTTTTCAGATTACCGATACTTACGGGACACAAAACCGTAACCGAAGTTGACAAGGGTACACGCCCTATAAAATACGTATATGGTAAATACCCAAGGTATGATGCAAGTATGATATACCCGATATACATCTACGTCCAAAAAATACAAATAGAGTCTACGTCTCTATGTTTTCGGCCGGCTAGTGGTTCTGGTTGACATAAAAGTGACAGGAGTAAAGTTGACAGCGGGAAGATATTTCATGACATATCGCTCGATATCTTTTTTTAGGAAATGTCATTAGAAAAAGGAAGCATGAAATCAAACATGCCAAATCGCAGATCGTGTCGTTCGCTTACACTCGATCCCGATTCCGTTTTCTCTTCGTACTTTGCATTAGTAACCACCCGAATGCGTATTTATTTCTATTTCGTATCCGTATTCAAGTTCTCGACCGGTTACGGATAATAGGGATCCTTGAATACTTATCCTTAATTAGAATATACCTGACCCTGTCGGGATGTACCCGGTATATGCCCAAATTTTATCCCACCGCCGAACACTTTTTTTGACAGGAGGAAATCCATCATGGACACCGATCGCTTTGTTCAATCGCGAGTCGGTAGTGTCGGACTCCTACCGGCTAAAACCTCCCTTTCTCCGCCCTCCACTCCTGGCACCGCTCTTCGCATATCTTCGGAGTGGGCAGGGTTGGGCGGGCGCCCAACTAAAATCCTGCTCGCCCAGCCAAAATTTTAAATAAAAACATACAAGTTACGAACACCAAACTTAAAAGTATCCAGGTACTATCCAATCTTTAGATGCTACCGCCGGGATCCGCCCACCCAAAAAATTAGGACTAGCGCCGCCACTGCACCTCCAAAAAGAAGAAGGATCAGTCTAGGATCAGCCGCTTAAGAACCGAATGCGGTGCGAAAGATGATGTTCCGAACCTATAGTGGCACTCTGTAAAGCCGCGTACAGACCAAGTCCCAATCCAAACCAACGCCAACTCCAACGAATGTGCCAGTAGGCGTTGGGATTGGAAACGATTGGAAAGCATTTTACGATGTCGTCCACACCGCGTTTGTAGTTTCGAATTGGATACCGCTGGATTACGGTTCGGCCATTTTCTACGGAAAGAGGTATTTTAATATGTCATCTAGTGATGATGAGTGACGGAGTCATTATGCAAAAGTGCCGCATTATTAATTGTAAATTCTTTACTTAACAATAAGAAAAAGAAACGTCGACCAAGACGCTGGTGGATGACAACACCATATAAAAACAGAAAAGTATTAATAACACAAGTAAGTTGCTGGAGGAATTTCGGAGTGATCACAGTGATCATTTCAGAACCTTCTCTCTATTTTTTTCTTTATTGCAGCAACCTTGCACCTACATTCAGTAGCAATGCTTTGTCAAATATCTATCTTCTTTTTGGAGAGTTTATAATTTATATTGCTAGGATCCCATTAATATAGGGTTATCCCGGTATAGTTCAATTAGTTTAAGGCTAAATCATCTGTCCATTTCATATCAAAAGGCGAAATAAACAAAATATTTGTCAAAAACAAAACGCACATACCCGAGGAATCCTTGCCAACGACCGAAAACATTCAAATCTCGTCCACACCAAATCAAACATCTCTTTGAAGTACCGCTCAAGGACCGAACGCAAGCCAACGCCAACGGTCGCCTTGGAATCCGTTGGAATGCGTTGGGATATGTTCGCTAACGCCGTACACACCAATTTACATGCTTCCGAATTTCTAGTCACATGTGCCTTGGTGTGCGTTGGAACTTCGGTCTGTACGCGGCTTAAGAAAAATAGCGATAGCGATCGGGCTCTCTTCGAAACATACTGAACGATGATACAAAGAAAGAATTTGCAAAGAGAGCCTGATGGCTATCGCTATTTCTCATACAGAGAGTGCCACTGCTGGACTGCCAGAATCATAACTGCGTTCGATTCGAAACTTAAAGATCGTTTCTGGTGTGCCAAGTCCGTGACGCTTGGGCTGGCAATTCATATCATGGAAATAACACACGCGCGTACCGTATGCAGTCAGAAAATGTCAAAAAGAGCCACCGCCTTCCCACCAGTGCCGACTGTTTTCCTGGGCTAGTTGTCGCCATCTCAGATGCGATTATCATTCGGATGATCATCCGATTATTAAAATACTGGGAGGTCGAGTTTCCGATTATTGAAATCATCCCAATCATTCCCAACAATAGTGAGAGAGCCGATATTCGCAACTGGGCTGCCAGAATCATACAAAAATAAACGTTCGATTCGAAGTTTAAGTATCGTTTTTGGTGTGCTGAGGCCGTGGCGCTAGGCTGGTAATTCATCGCATGGAAATAACACGCGCATACCGTATGCATCAGTCAGAAAATGGCAAAAAGAGCCGCCGACTTCCCACCAGTATATACCGACAGGCGGCCGACTGTTTCTCGACTGCCGCGGGTTTACTGGGATACTATTTATCTGTCTTTTTTAGCAACTCAACTCAGCTAATGGTAAGTCCTCACGGGCGTAAGAAGCGGAAGAGCGGACAGGTGTTTCGTTATATGATTGGTTGAATGCCGCCATGTTTGTTAAACATGGCGGCATTGAACCAATCATATAACGAAGCGCCTTTCCGCTTCTTCCGCCCGTGAGGACTTACCATAAGACCAGTTGCAAACAAAAAGCCACAAATGTACTTGTAAGATGTTTTGGTAATTATTTAGATTAACGTAAACAGCGAATTTTTTCATGAAATTTTGCACAGACCCTAATTTTGGGTCGTAGAACACGAATCCGAAGTCAGTTTTTGGCGGTCTCGTAAAAAAAATTTTTTTTTTGCTCACCCAACCTGAGCAAAAAGGTGGTCAGGTTTGCTCAGTTTTGATTGATATAGATATATATGTATCTATATCAATCAAAACTGAGCAAACCTGACCACCTTTTTGCTCACCCAACAAATTTAAAGAAATTCATTGAAAAAGCTAACCTAAAAGTTTAAAAAAAATTTTACGAGACCGCCAAAAACTGACTTCGGATTCATGTTCTACGACCCAAAATTAGGGTCTGTGCAAAATTTCATGAAAAAATTCGCTGTTTACGTTAATCTAAATAATTACCGATATTTTTTATATTCGCCTATTTGTAGCCGCATAAAATGTTAATTCGCGTGTTCCTTATTTCGCAGGTCTTTATCTCGTGTGTAGCTAGCGAACTCGCGAACGTCCCCTTCGCTCTGCGTTCCATTTTAAACGCTAACTACGCACCCGAATCTTTTATGTCAAACAAAAGTCAAAAACTTGTTTGGCTTTTGAATTTTTCGGTTTGCTGTTTGCTTGGTGACAGAATGTGAGTTTTTAAAGGAGAAATGGAAAATAAATATTAAAGTTAACTATAGAAGATTTATTGTGATAGATTGCAAAGTTAGAAGGATACAACTAAGTAGGTAAAGATTAAATTTTACGTGATATTTAGCATTAAGCCGACAAATGTTAAAATCTATTCATAACAAGAAAGGGTCCTTTAAAACTTTCTTTACTACCAAAATAAATTAAAAATCTTTATAAATACGCATTATAATTACTTACATTTTCGTAACCGGGTTCTTAGATAAACTGTGTATTATTTTTTATAATCTCTTCTATCAGGTTTGAGTATCATGGACAATTGGTAAAGTGACCATTCGTCCCTCATTAGGCGGGACAGTCCCGCATTTCACCTCTCTGTCCCGCATTCAAACTGTCCCGCATTTATCCAATATATAATTTTTGTGTAATTTTCTATATAAAATTAATAGAATCTCTCTAATATTTTTGATGAGTTTTAATATATCATAAACATAGGTAAGAGTACGTTATTATTATTTTTAGTTTATTATCAAAACATTACACATTGTATATATATATACATATATATATATATATATATATATATATATATATATATATATATATATATATATATATATATATACATATATTAAATAAATAATTATATTTCACCCCCCCCCCCCCCCACCCTACAGCGTCCCGCATTCCTGGAGTGGAAATCTGGTCACTTTAACAATTGGAGATGCATATTATGCCATATGTGAGTGAATTAGATCGAGTTCCTTTTATTATTATCGTTTATTATAAATAACATAACATTCTTATCTGGAATCGTTGTGAGTCCCCAGTTTAATAGATCACATGAGATTCTTGTAAGCAAATCAGATTTTGGGTTGTGGATCTGATTCCTGGTGTGGCAAACCTATATTTTACTTGAAACTGTATCAAAGTTTTCTTCTGCAAAGCTATTACTGTAATAGCCCTATAGATGCTACACTAAATTTTAAGCCAGAGTTATGACATTTATTTGCTGAATAAACTTGTGGTATTGTTATTAATATGTAGCCGAATATGAAGCACATTAAGGTTTAGTGCACCAGAAGAATTTTGAATATCCTTAGCAATGATTGCTAAAATTATTGTAATTGTCATACCTAAGTTTAATGGGAGTAGGATGGTATATTTCTACAATAAGTATATAAGTATTTAATTTATTTTAACTGCAATGTGTTTAATTTCCAAATAGTCCAAACACTTTAAAAATAAACAATTGTTTGGAAATGATTTATCTTTAAAGGATTATGTACTATGTAGGTATAACTTTTAAACCCTTGGGGTATTTAAACATAAATATAAATTTTGAAAGGAGGTCTTACATTTTAAAGACTTATGTTGTGAAAAATGGCGGCCCTCCGTTAATTGGTCGCAATGGTTTACAAATGTTAAATTTTGGTATTTGTAGAGTAGAAAATGTATCACAGAATGAACAGCATTTTGGTAACCATAACGTTCATAATTTTACTGTTAGTAAAGTAGTTGTAGATTCATCTACTAAGCTTTCAGACTTATTAACAAAATTCCTTGAACATGGTACATTTAACAAATTTAAGGTTAGTTTAATTTTGAAAAAAGATTAAATTCCAAAATTTTACAAGGCAAGGCTGATGCCTTTTGCTTTAAAACCTAGAATGGAAGAAATTGAGCGACTCGTAAATAATGGGGTTTTAATTAAAACCGAATTTACAAATTGGGCAACCCCTAGCGTGCCAGTTATAAAGTCTAACGGCGGTATTCGCATCAGGCGCGGCCCGTGAAATTTCAAAGTTGCATATCTCTGTTGCTACTTATGGGACCCATACCAAATTCAGGTTTTTTAATAGTGAGCCTACTAGGAATGTTTTGGTACAGAAAAGAAATATTTTGCAATTTGCGAAAAAAGTTGATTTTTTGAATTGACCCACCTGGGTAAAAAATTAACACGCTTAGATATTTTATTTATTATTTTTTCTAAACAAATTTTACATCATTTTGTCGACAATTCTTAAATTTTAAGAGAAAAAAATGTGTTAGTAGAAAGTTATAGTCATTTGAATTTTTTCAACCGAAAAATAATTAAATTTTCGGTTGCAAAAAATTCAAATGACTATAACTTTCTACTAACACATTTTTTTCTCTTAAAATTTAAGAATTGTCGACAAAATGATGTAAAATTTGTTTAGAAAAAATAATAAATAAAATATCTAAGCGTGTTAATTTTTTACCCAGGTGGGTCAATTCAAAAAATCAACTTTTTTTCGCAAATTGCAAAATATTTTTTTTTTCTTTACTAAAGCATTCCTAATAGGCTCACTATTAAAAAAATTGAATTTGGTATGGGTCCCATAAGTAGCAACAGAGATATGCAACTTTGAAATTTCACGGGCCGCGCCTGATTCGCATATGCGGAGATTTTAAAATTACTTTTAATCCTCAGCTGGAAACTCAGCAAATGACCTTGAACATATGGAGCGCCTGGAAAAGGTTTTTCAGCGGCTTCAAGAGAGTGGTCTTAAGGTAAAGAAAGATAAATTTTGCAGGATTCGGTAACATATTTAGGTCATAAAATTGATAAAAATGGTCTTCATACCTCTGAGAGTTTTGGCGGTTATTGAATGCCCGATTCCTAAAAATATAACTGAACTAAAGTCATTTTTAGGCACGCTAAATTTTTACGTAAATTTCTTCCTAATGTTTCTTCAGTTTTAAAACCTCTTTATGATTTACTTAAAAAAGACGTCAAATGGCTTTGGTCATTAGAATGCGACTACAGTTTTCAAAAACAAAGACAATGTTGTTATCTGCTGGTATCTTAACACATTTTGATCTGACTAAAAAAATTAAATTATCGGTTGATGCAAGTCAATTTGCTTTAGGCGCAACCTTAAGCCATATTTTAGATAATACATAATGTAGAAAAACCGATTGCGTTTGCATAACGATTATTAAATAAAGCTGATATTATCTTATTCTCAAATTGAAAAGGAGGCGTTGGCCATAATTTTTGCAGTCAAAAAATTTTTTCAGTATATTTATAATCAAAAATTTTTGTTAGTTACTGATCATAAACCTTTATTCACCATTTTTGGTGAAAAGAAAGGTATTCCAGTTTTTGTAGCAAATCGTTTGTGAAGCTGGGCACATATTTTGTCAGCTTTTAGTAAATTGAAATAAAATATGTTAGTTCAGATAAAAACACAGTTGATTTTTTATCTAGAATGCCTTTAAAATTGTTGATACAAAATGATAATGATAAAAACTTTTTCTGGGATATTTATTCAGAAATATCATATTTAAATTTATTAGAAGATGTAAATTTATCTGAAAATTTTTTACAAATAAAATGCCACGGATGGCCTGTCTCTTGTCCGTCTGAGTAATTTAAACCATATTTTAATAAAAGACAGGAGATAACAATAGAACAGGGATGTCTCATGTGGGGTTTTCGTTTAATTATACCTCAAAAATTTCAAAAAATTATTTTAGATGAGTTACATAGTACCCATATGGGAGTTATTAAAATGAAGTCCCTTGCAAGGTCTTACGTGCGGTGGCCTTCAATAGATAGTGATATTGAAAATTTAGTAAGATGTCAGTCTTGCGCAATTTTTGCTAGTAATTCTTCAAACACTGCTTTAGAAGTGTGGGAGTGGTCAAAAAGACCCTAGACACGCCTACATGCAGATTTTTTTGGACCACTGTTTAATAAAAATTTTCTTGTTATTATAGATGCAACATCCAAATGGATTGAATGTTTTGAAATGCATAATATTACAGCTAGTACAACTATAAAAGTTTTCCGTGAGATTTTTGCAAGATATGGGTTGCCTTTACAAATATGTACTGATAACGCAACAACTTTTGTTTCAGAAGAATTTCAAAATTTTCTTTCACAAAGCGGTGTCAAACATTTCACAGGGGCTCCATATCACCCTGCAACTAACGGTTTAGCCGAAAGCGCGGTAAAAATTATGAAGAAGAGAATTTTAAAAGCTAAACATGATAATCCAAGTATATAGATATTCATTTATATTTCATTATAGAAATACCCCACATACCACGACGGGAGAAACTCCTGCAAAAATCTTAATGGGTCGAAATCTAAGTAATAAATTGATGTTCACTCAGATTAGTGTCCTTTATTTACTCTGTGTTGATTATTGAAACTTAATAATAACGCAAGACATAACAGTTTTGTTTATACTATTTTTTTAAACACTAACTATTTTTAGGGCAAAATTTTTAATAGCACATGAGTGTATTTTGTGCTTTTGTGAAATTTGACACCGTAAAATTATTATTATTATATTATAAAATGATGTTCTGAAATTTTTCTGATGATTTTTCATTTTCGAATTATTTTCAAAAACTAAATTTTCCAATTTCTTGTTTCATTTTTTTCTGCAATAATAGACCATAGAAAATTTGGTATGAGATTTTTAAAAAGAAGAACAGAGAAGAAGCAATAACAGCAAAAAAAACTTGTCTAAAATAAAAAATCTTAAAAGAAAGAAAAGTAAAGTTTTATCAGATAGTGAAAGCGAGAAAGATGATGAGATGATGAGATAGTCTTGATCTAAGTTCAGAATTTTCATCTACAGATTCGGCACATCTTAATTTATCGACTTCTGTTTCTACAGATATTCGAGAAAGGATGTATGTTTTGGTGGTTTTCCCAGGGAAAAAGAACGAACACAAATATATGTGTATACAAAGATCCTTTCAGATAGTGAAGTAGAAGTGGTAGGTCTTAAATGCTGTAATGATGCCAAAACTCAATACAAACTTAATGAAAGTGATGTCAGCACAATTAAACTTCCTCAGATACATACCATACCACCACTACCGAAGATCTTACTGTGCGGAGAAAGAATAAAATCTGAATTTAATACACCTCTAGACGTAGAGATGGTTAATAATAAATTTTATTAGGTTTAATAAATAAATAAGTAAATATATTATGAGTTTTCTGTTTTATTTTAGGTCTAGGGCCAACTTGTGTCAACTACTAGCGAATTTATTTTTTGTATATGTCAACTACTAATGCTTTGAGTCGTAATTAAAAAAAAATAAAAATCTGACTGATTGCTATATTTTTCTTGTATATGTTCTGGTATTTAATTTTATTCATTTTGTAAAAAAACCTCCGAAATACTTTTAAAAAACTAAAATATAATTCTTGTCAATTACTGGTGCTTTTACCTTACATTGTTGAATTTCGAATAAAAAGGGCTTCTAAAATTTGACATTAAAAAATCAGGACTGTATTAAAACAAAATGAAGTTGATGGTCGCAGTCCAAAGACGAAACGTCGAATAAAAATATTAATAATGTAATCTTTAAGTTCATTAAAGTTGCTATAAAGAAATTTTATTAGTTTTGCCTTACCTTTCATATTAACGCCAGAAAAAAATTGAATTAAAAATTCGAAAATTTAGTTTTTTCAAAATATCTCGAAAATGAAAAATCATCTGAAAAATTTCGGTACATCATTTTAATAGTTCTTTAATTACGCCACTTTTTTCCCATTTAACCAATTTTGTTTTTCTAACTATTAATGAGATCCTCATACTGGCCCCCCTTATCCTGGGCACCTATCCTGGGCACCAGCGCGTGCAGTGAAATTTCAAAGTTGTATATCTCTGTTCCTACTTACAGGAACCGTACCAAATTTAGGGGTTTTAATAGTGAATGTGAATGGTAAAGAAAAAAACATTTTGTAATTTGCGAAGAAAGTTGAATTTTTGCATTGCTTCCAGTGGAAAAAAAATGAACACGTTTAGGTATTTTATTTATTATTTTTTCTAAACAAATTTTACATCATTTTGACGAGAATTTTTAAATTTTAAGAGAAAAAAAAATGTGTTTGTAGAAAGTCATAGTTATTTGAATTTTTTGAAACCTAAAATATAATTTCAAAAAAATTCAAATGACTCTAACTTTCTACTAACACATTTTTTCTCTTAAAATTTAAAAATTCTCCACAAAATGATGTAAAATTTATTTAGAAAAAATAATAAATAAAATACCTAAACGTGTTCATTTTTTTCCCAGTGGAAGCAATGCAAAAATTCAACTTTTTTCGCAAATTACAAAATGTTTTTTTTTCTTTACCAAAACATTCCCAGTGGGCTCACTATTAAAACCCCTAAGTTTGGTACGGTTCCTGTAAGTAGGAACAGAGATATACAACTTTGAAATTTCACTGCACGCCGCTGCTGGGCACCATGTATATTAATGTTTAAAATTTGGCTATTAAAACATTTTTATTTTGGGTACCAAAGAAGACAAATTATATTTCGGTATGACCTAAGAAAGTGGGTTTGATTAAAATATCTTTCATATTACAGTTACTAAAATTAGGTGTACTTTTTATCTGATATAACATGGCAAACAAATACTATTTGTTGAAAAATAATTGCATAGTTTTACCTTTTTTGCTTTTTAATATTTAGGTAAGTACTTGTACTTGATAACTTCATTTTGTAAAAGGTTTCATTCAAAGGTTCCTGCAAATTTTCTTTTTCTGGGGCGGACCTAATAAACGTGTTTATCGGCCAAAACTAACTGTGTTTGATTTTAGGGAATTAACACCAATTGAAAATGGCAGATTTTCAGTTAGATGATATTGATCTCAAAACGCCCAAGTCAGCACGGGCCCGAATAAGCGCAACATCAACTGTCAATAAAGGGAAAGGTACAATCTGTCCAGAAACTGAAATAAGCGAGTCACAAGGAGAAAGTTCTTTGGGATTGCTTTCTTTAAATAGCGTTGATTTATCCAATATTGTGGATACACATTCAGGGAGAAGCAGTATAGATCAGATGCTAAATCAACAAAAACAACTCGCCTTTAGTACGTTACAGAGAGCCTCGAAGGTTGGGGCTATCCCATCCAAACTGTTGCAGCCAGATTTGCTGCAGACAAAAAGTGAAACCAATTTTAACCTGCAATCTGAAAGCACAGTGAGTGAAAGTGATCTGTTGGTGAAAAATACATCAACACCACGTACCTCAGCAGCAGATATAGATATAAAAAACTTAAAATCAACCCCTCGAGAGTCTATTTTTTCTTTATTTAAGGATAGGTTGGATAAAAATATTAGTACCCATGATGCCGCCGAGGAATTTAGACAAATTTCTCAAGGTAAGATGTCAGATACAAATAAGGTATTAACTGATGAATGAGGAGTGGAAAAAAGTTTAAAGTTAAAAAAAATGCAAGTCAATTTTATGCGATAAACCTACTGTGGCTTGATCTGATTTAAAAGTACAATTTGTATGAGCAGACTCAATATATTCCGTATTCCGAATTTTTTTTTCAAAAACGGATTATTCTGCAAATAATCTACGACGTTTGCATCGTCTGTGTTTGTCGTTTTTTTTTATTTTGTAAACCTGTCCGTCTAGACCTTTCCACTGTATGTTGTCGCCATTTTTCCGCAATTCCTTGGATAGTACTTCTTGATTTTCCTTAATACCTGTCTACCACTCTTTGATAAGTCCATTCTTTTTCCTCTAAAATAATTTATTTTCCTCTAAAATGAATGCTCTTAAAACTTGTTATTTTAAGGTACACCCCTTCATCTTGATGGAGATGAATTGTTGCTGTAATGTCTTATTTTATAATTTCAGCTAATAAGACTGATACTGACAATCAATTAGATAGTGGTTTGTTTATACCAGCTGAAGAAGCAGCTTCGCAATTATTGGCAGATGAATTATCTTGGAAAAAGAAGCATGATATACCAGTAACCCAGGATTTAAATTCTTTTCAAGATCCAAAAGAGTTACCATCAATGTCTATTGGAGAGTTTTTTCAACAACGCTCAGATAATATTTCAGAACTCCGTGCATCTAGTCCTAAAAAGTCTGAGCCATTAGCACTTATTGATTCCTCAGAAATCAACATTTCTGATATTAAGGATGAAAGTACCTCTCAGTCTACAAGAACTTTAAGTATTACAGCTATACAAAAGTTACTATCCGAGGCTGACGATACACCAAAGAAAGTTCTGGACTACCTTTTCAATCAGAAAAGAAGAAGATCTCCACCAAAACCGGACAATCAAAACAGTAATTCGAGTAGCGATGTTTTTAGTTTACCAGTAAGCAGAGATGCTTCGTATACTTCTTCTTTTTCTGATAATGAAGAGATTAAAGGTAAGTCATTGTTTTATTTTCATGCACGAACAATATGGTATTACATTTTAACTTACCCAGTAAGTTGTACCCCATTTTTTTTTCACTTCAAAAATACGGTTATGTAATATTTATAACAATTTTTTTTCAGCTATAATGCATAAGAAAAACATAGTACAAATTATAATTTTAATTAATGACAAACATGATAATGGGATATTATTTAGATATTTTAGTTTTGACAAATTATTATTTTTATATTATATTTTATTCAAGTTTGTAATTTTAGCTGTGGTACATGAAGATAAAGAAAATATTCAACCATGTAAAAGTAAGGGATCAAGTGAAGTGATAACCACCCAACCTCTTCCTGAAACTGTGACAAGTCCTAGTGACCCGAAGTCATTGTCTCCTTCACGAAGTTCAAGTTCTCTGACTAGCTTACCCAATGGCAAACTTCCAATTGAAAGCACAGTTAGTGAGCTTGTGTGGGGATGTGTTAAAGTTGACAGGTATGTTGTATATACTTTTCTAGATCTGCACAGCCGTGTATAAAAAAATCTTACACAGTTTAAATGTTTTTTATTGGACTTTCTGAGGTAACTGGCACTTAGGCTGTGATTTAGGTGTACGATTTTTTTACAGGGATATCCAAATAAAAGTGAACAGGCCTTATAACTTTTTTATTTTTAAAGATGGGAAAAAATGTTAAATATGAAAGTTTTGGGGATTTTTATGGATCATTCATATGTCTTATAAAATTTTATAAAATTTATAAAATTATTTTTAATTTGAAATAGTTCAAAAACGGTTGAAATCCCGCATAGGGTATGTTATACAAATAATGTCTAGAACTTCTCCTAGAATCCAAAAATATGATAAAAATCACACCATCCTATTTAAAATAAATGCGAAAATAGATATTTCATACTATATATTTTTTTAGTCGATGTTCAGTTGTTTTGCCGATAAGATATATGAATAATTCATAAAAATCCCCAAAACTTTATTATTTAACATTTTTTCCCACCTTTAAAAATAAAAAATTATAAGGCCTGTTCACTTTTATTTGGATATCCCTGTACATTAGGGGTTAGCGCGACGGTATAACAAAAATTTTATATTTTGAAAATGATGTTGCCTGAGCTTAGGAAAGTTGTTGTTGGGAAATATAAGTTTTTTGGAATTTAAATTTTTTTACGAGTGTTCTCCACCGCCACAAGGTAAAAAAAAAATTTTTCTTTTTTTTTTTTGAAGATAAAGTCTGACTTTGGAAAAATTTAAGTTACAAATCAAAAGTTTCTTAGCGTTTTCAGACTCTTTTACGATCATCCTTTCCACCGCCACAGAATTTGAAAAAGTGAAAATCTAAAATATTTTTCTTTTTATATAAGCTGCAGTAAAGTAAACATTTATTTAAAAAAAATACAACTAAACTAGAAATTTAACACTGAAGGAAACTCTTTTTTGCTTTCGAATTTTGACATTATGGACCTAGAATCTAATTTGCTTCTAATTATTTCATAACCACAAACTGCAATAGATCAAACCCAACCTGAGCAAATTTATTTTCTCTTTTCCTTTGTGGTATGCTTTTACACTTTTTTTGTGACTAAGTAAACATCCATAGAATCAACAAAACCTCAAAATAGCAATAAGCAAAACAGACAAGGCCCTATAGAAGAAGTTTTAATTTCTCGATAAAATAAAAGTTAAATACAGTGGAACTCGGTTATAACGTACTCGGGTTATAACGACCGCCCGGCAATAACGAACATATTTTAAAGTACGAAAAAAGCCTTCATATAAACACATACTTTTAGTGGTTGGATATAACGAACACGCTTATAGCGAACGATCGCCTTTTACGAACATTTTTAAGGGCAAATTTCTGAATTTCTGCGGGTCGGTTTGGTTTTAGCGAACGGTGTACATATTGGCGGCTTACGATAAGGTTTATAGATTCACTGAAAATCCGGCTTTTTAAAAAAATAAAGTCCAAAATAAAATAACAGATTTTCTTTCTCTTCAAAACAAATAGTGTATGCATAATTTTGTTATATAAATCTAAGATATATAAATACATAATATGTATGTATGTACATAATTTTGTTTTTTTTATGATTAGCAGTTTTATGTAATGTTTATTTTTTATATTAGAATTTTTTTTATGTTCATATTTTTCAATAAAGATTTCATTGAGGAACATTGTTTAAATAAACAGTCAGACTGGATATAACGAACGCCCTTTTATAACGAACATATCATTTTGTCCCGTCGCGGTCGTTATAACCGAGTTCGACTGTAATAGATTGATTGAAGTTACATCAATTTTTGAATGTAAAATGTCTTACATTTTTTCTGGTTTATATTTTTATCGTTTTTAGTGTCTTAATATTGCCGATATTTTAAAGTATGTAATAAAAACTTATTATATAAAGAGGTATCTACTAAAATGCATATTTTGCTAAAAAACATTTTCCAAAAGCATAAAAAAAACATATTTTTAGGTGTGTAACTAAAGAATTTATGCTAAGAAATAAAACTCCAAAAACCTTAAGGTTGCAGTGCTCTTTGTCCACGTATGAATTCAAAATTAGAAAAGATAATAGATCTGATTCAGACCCTCTTAGTGCTTGTAAATTTGTTCTTCATGGTCACGAATCGAGGCCCTTGATAATATCGTATATTCCAACCAAAATTGGCGCTGCAGTTGATGAACTTATTTTCGCTCCGCTGGACACTAGCCTTACTCAGACGAAAAAGCAGTGTGTCAGGTTATGGGGTTATGGGGGACATACAAATATTGAATACCACAATGCAACAAGAGATAACACTGGTAAGTACACTTAAGTGACTTTCTGACTATAATATTGTTAGCGTAAATATAATAAAAAATAGAAACCTGAGTTGCGGCAAAATTTTGTTGTATAAATTAATCGGTGTTTATCACAACTTTTCATCACAATAATTTGTCATAGTTAGGGAGCTAGTGGCAATTTCGGCATATGATTTTATCGTCGTGCATAGTAATATGTAATGTAGTTTGCAACTATGTGGGTCAGAAAAAGATAGAGCAGAGCTTAGATCGAGCTGATTTTTTGTCAAAATGATTTTTGAAATTGAAAAAAAATAAACTGTCATAAATTATATTATCATGTACAGGGTGTCCCATTTTCGGCACTTTTGCGGGGTATCTCCCTTATTTTTAAAGATAGAGGGTTGCGGTTTTCGCGACAGTGTGCTACTTTTTGATGAAACGAAAGATGACATAAAAATATTTTTCATGGCCCCCTTCGTTTTTGACATACAGGACGAAATTGATTTTTTTCCATTTTCGGACCCCCCTCGCATTTCAGTTATCTTGTAACTTATATAAAAACTCAAAATGGATTACATTAGAGTTTTCTACGTAGAATCGAGTGGCGTGGTTAGATTTTCATCAGATGTGATATTTTTCGAGATATTAACCACATAAATGTTTTTTTTAATGGAACATCCTGTATATTTCTTAACCATTAAGTTTCCCCTTTCGAGAGCTTTTCAAAAATATATAACCCTTTATAGTTATTTTTTATTTTTAGCCCTTAAATCGAACTATGTATTTAATTTTAAACTTTAATTTTGCGTAGTTGGCCGTATTTAACAAGTGGTTTAACGTCAATTCAGGTATTTAGATTTAAAAAAGAAACTGGTTAAATCCTGTATTTTCATTAATTTATTAAAATTCGTATTATTTTTTAAACTACAACACTACTTGTTATCTAGATATATAGAAAATCCTAACCAGAACTAAAACTGCTTAGTGTTTAATCACTTGAAAATTAAATTAGTTGTCTTGAGTTATTAATAGCAAATAAAAGTCAAATTTAAAAACAAAACATACAAAACTTTAGGTAACGAAAAGAGTTAGTCCATTTAATCCATTCTAGCTCTTTTCGTTACCTAAAGTTTTGTATGTTTTGTTTTTAAATTTGACTTTTATTTGCTATTAATAATTCAAGACAACTAATTTAATCTTTAAGTAATTAAAAACTATGCAGTTTTAGTTCTGGTTAGGATTTTCTATATATCCAGATATCAAGTAGTGTTTTAGGTTAAAAATAATACCAATTATAATAAATTAATGAAAATACCGGATTTAACCAATTTCTTTTTTAAATCTAAATAATTGAATTGACATTAAACCACATGTTAAACACGGCCAACTATGCAAAATTAAAGCTTAAAATTAAATAGTTCGATTTAAGGACTAAAAACAAAAAATAACTATAAAGTGTTATATATTTTTGAAAAGCTCTCGAAAGGGGAAACCTAATGGTTAAGAAATATACAGGGTGTTCCATTAAAAAACATATATTTGGTTAATATATCGAAAAATATCACATCTAATGAAAATCTAACCACGCCACTCGATTCTACGTAGAAAACTCTAATAGGATCCATTTTTACTTTTTTTATAAGTTACAAGATAACTGAAATGCGAGGGGAGTTCGAAAATGGAAAAAAATCAATTTCATCCTGTATGTCAAAAACGAAGGGGGCCATGAAAAATATTTTTATGCCATCTTTCTTTTCATCAAAAAGTAGCACACTGTCGCGAAAACCGCAACCCTCTATCTTTAAAAATAAGGGAGATACCCCGCAAGAGTGCCGAAAATGGGACACCCTGTACGCCATTGATATATTTTGATAATTAATAATAGTAATACTAATAATATAATAATGATAATAATAATAATAATAATAATAATAATAATAATAAATAATTTACGGAAGGCAGACGTCCAGATTGTTGCATTTCTTATAATAATAATTACAAACGTGGTAAAAAAAACTCTACTAAATCATTTCATCGTCTTTTTTTATTGATATTTTTGACTTTAATAGAGTTTCTACAATAATATAAAAAATGAGGCAGACATATAGGTTTTTGATTAATGCTACAATTCTAAAAACAAATATTCACATTTTCTATTTTCTAAGGTATTATCACAGATTACTCCTACCAGATGCGAATCTTACGCTTTCGACGGTGACCCGATTTAGAGAACTTGTAAGGTGCCTACCGCCTCCGTATTTAATCTGTTGCCAAACGTTGAGTTTGTCGGCGCGAGCGTGTGCGAACGGCTTGGTGGAATAGATAGCAGACAAATGTTATTACATCAGTTTTGTTGCGTTGATTTTATGGTTTAAATTGTGGTTGTACTAGTTTGTAGTGTAATTTTAATAAACGATATACGTTTTTGTATTTGTTAATGATATAGTTTTATATAAAATGCCATACAACAATTTTAAAATATAATCCATAATTTCTCTGAATTAAAACCTACCAAACGCGTGGAAAATTCCATTCTCGGCATCGACGCTCGAAGCGACTGACCGCACTGTCCGTATCGCCAAGACCGTGGAATCTTGATATAGGAAATTTATTAAGAGATTCGCATAGGAGTAATCAGTGGTATTATTCCAAAAATAAATATTTACACTTTTTATTATTATTAATTAAAAGTAAACTAATTTTGGGGAGATGCGCAATAGAGCATTATTTACATTGATACTTTTTTCACACGAAAAAGGATATCCTGACCCGAGATATTGAGGTTTGAATTTTAGTGTCCGAATATGCCACGCCCTTCGCTACTTTATTCTTGGGTATATTTTACATTTTTGTCTCTACCCTGTATTATGGATCTTGTTAGATGTTTTCCATAGGGATTATTAGTTTATTAATATACGGAACTTTTCTACACCAAAGTGATTTTTTTTCAACTTTCATTAAACATTTTTCCCATATGGCAAGAACTCTATGGGACACGCTGTATAATACAAGTAAAATTATTCTATTAACAGCCGCAGCGTATGACAAAACGTCTGCCGTCACCTGAGTACACTCAATAAGAGATGAACCATTTCTATTTTGGAAATCGAAAATGGATATTAAAAACAAAACTTAATGTCAAAATTTTCATATTTAAATGGACCATACTTTTATATATAATCAGTCAAAGCGTGACTCTTGTTTCAGGTAAATGTTGGCTATCACTTGGTCGAATGGACAACAGGGTAATAATGGACCAATCATTTACAATTAAAAATACTGGAAACCTTCCGTCCTTTACCTATGTTAAATTAGTTCCTAAACATATTGTTACTTTCGCTAACTTAAAAGTCGAACCTAATGTTTTTGTGTTGCTTCCAAATGAAGAGAAGAACATTAAAGTTACTTATATACCAAACGCAAAGGATTGTCGAATTCTTAAGCAAAGTCTTAGCGTTTTGCAAGCTACTGATATTGGGAAATTAGAAATTGTCTCTGGGGCTGAAGTAAGTCGGGCAAGATTGAGGCGGCTTTATCGAAAGTGTATGGAAAAGGGACTTGCCATCGATTCCCAGTTACAAATATTAAAAGAAAGGATAACTGGTGAAGTGTTTCCTTCTGATGTTACAAGGTTTAAAGAAAGCTCGAACGCATTACCTGAAATTTTGGAAACGTTAAACAACGACGAAGTTGTTATAACGATCGAGCAAGATCCCAATCAGACGCTTGTAGCGGAATATCCAGAAGATTCAGTAATTTTTCAATCGCTGTGCCACGACAGCACTATTGTGGCGGACGAATCCATATTATCTCAGACTTCTTGTCGACTTGAGCCTCCATGTTTGGTACTATTACCTCCAAGTAAAATAGAGGACAGTTTATTTCTTATTTCAGAAACAACGAAAAAGTTGCATTATGAAGTACGTCCCTCTCCAGCTGGATTGCACATATCGCCCACTGATGGGGCCCTACAGCCAGGAGAAACAGCAGAATTTAAAGTAAAATTATCCAGAAACAATTTAGAGACACGATTTAAAGTTTTAGTCTATGTTGAAAACGAAGTTTTTGAATCAGAAGTTAAGGTGTTACCTGTTAGAACCACAAGGAAAAATTTTTTAGACTAGGAAAATGTATGAGTTGTTTTGATATCTAAAATATTTGTTTGTTATGGTTATAGACAAGTTAAATATTATACCTTTTAATTTTTCTTTATGACACTTTACACATTACAGTATTTTTATAACATATTTTTACTTGTTAATTAATTGTAACCGGCCAAGAAAATTATTTTAATTTTTTTATCCATGCGTCCATGCGTTATACATCACTTTTCGTAGTTTTCGTCTTATATGATTTGTCTGTGAATATTTTTATCTGGTTTTGAAAACGAATGTTTAAGGTCTGAAACTAATTTATACACTTGACTTTTTTATTATTTTTTATTTGTTGTATCGCATTTTTATAAATAAACGTTGAGCATTTTAAAACAAAGTAATTTTATTCTTTTTTCGTGTAACATTTAGATTGCCTAAATAAATTCGAATATGGGTAACTAATAAACATATGTAGACATGCTAGTGCAAACTAGTGTTTATGGCCGACACTTCATAAAATTCACGATTCAAAACCTAGTTGGATAATGAACCAAATACCATCAAGACACTTTTCATGTACGAAATAGGTTCTTTGTACATACTTGTAAGCAAACTTTAATTTTGAGAAATATTGATGCCCACTGTATTTAATTGTTGTTACAATTGTCATCCAGAGTCATCCAATCTGCAGCACTCTGTATGAAAAATAGCTATCGGGGTCTCTTCGAAACATACCGGACGGTGATACAAAGTAAGAATTTGCAAAGAGACCCACTATCGCTATTTTTCATACAGAGTGCCACTGCTGATAGGCCTCGTGTGTGCCTTCCAGGCTAAGCGTGCCTGGGGCGCCGACCAGCTCTTAACGAAATTGCAAAAAATACCATAGTAACATTAATTTGAGTGTCAGGACATAAAGGAGTGAAAGGCACTAAAATTGCTGACCAACTTACGAAAGAAGCAGCAAAGACGTCATTCTACGGACTTTTTGCAGCACTAATAGAGGTCACCTTTTACCTTGGACCGTGGGTCAAAGAAAAAATAGCCCACTGGAGAAATCCAATGGGCCCAGAGTAGACAGGCAAAAGAAATTACCTTTTAGTGCCTGACTATACTAAGGTTCTAGAACTTCAAACGAACCAACTTGGACTGGTTACTGGCTCTCACATGGGGCAACACCTGTCCTTGGAGGTAAGTAATTGTGGGTATTCACAAAAGTTCTGGGTCGAAATGATGGGCTTATAACATATTGTTAAGAAATGGGCCTTATAAGGGCCCATTTCTTAACAATATGTTAAAAATTAGCAAGTGGCGGTATTTTAAGGTTATAGGATTCTTAATACACATAGAGAAAATATATAAGCTAGTAAAATTCGAATCTTGATGGGTATTTTCAGTTACTTACGAATATCGTTCAGGCATTTCCCTTGATTTTTTCAATTCTAGTTGTATGTTCTATTATTAATAGTCGTCCTTGCTACAACCGTTGTTTTAGCAAAGACGGAAAGCGTTAAAATCAAAGTTAAAATTTGGAGGATCCTAAATTTAACCGCGCATGTAACTCAATATGTTCAAAATTTGTATTCATTAGTATATACCCATGGTATTAAGGTGATTATCGCGTTTTTGGGCCCAAAAAATATGAAAGTTTGCTCTGTATATGGAGGTCTCAATATGCCATTATTTGATTTTTGTGTCCTTTATATTCGAGAATTTGAGGGTTATGAATTTATTTTTCAATTTTTACTGCACACTAACCCTTACATGGGGTTTCTAATATCCATGCACTAAGAATTAAAAAGATCCTTATCCTAAATTCCAGAAAACTTCGGTGTCGAGAAATGCCTATAATTCAAACTAAAAATCTAAAGTGTCGAAATGAGAAATCCCGATTTTTGAGCAATGGTTTAATATACCTTCCCTCAAACAACGGTTTAATTTATAAGGGTCCCGATTTTTATTATTGCATAAAATATGAAGATTTCAACTCCTTGCATACGCAAGATTTAACTACTATAATTGTATATGGACTATATATATACTATAAAGTTTAAGAAATTCAATTCGTTTTGTTCAGGTTTTTAATACTTTTTCGTTGGCTTTATTCCGCAGGTTGATACCAATCTAAAAAAATATTTACAATTTGTTTTGCCTTAATACACGCATACATAATTTCTTCACCAAAGACTCTTGATTAATAACAATAACAATAATGCCTAAACAAATTATTAGGACTGAATAAAGCCAAATTGAAAATGAATTTAAATTTAAATTTTCTTATCAGTTATACTTTTTAAAATTAAACATCAAATACCTAATTGGCGATAATATGTGTAAATATAATAATTATTATGAACATAAAAATTTTAACCCTGAGTAAGATGATCATGGCCATTCAATATGCAAATGAAAAAATTTACAAATGCACTTATTTTTGTCCCATTTATGCGTTATTTTTCAAAATTTAATATAACAATTAGAAAATTAAAAATTTTCTTGTTATAGCAATAATGTAATGTTTTACTGGTTTTACTTCCCAAATTAAAAATAGTGCACTTTAGAAAATATATCGATCAGGCACAAGTTTTGTTATGAAATCGTCTGGAATTATTACTGGTCTAAAAATTTATAAAAAAGTGCATCCATTTTTAAATTTGAATTTAATACGCGCGCCGGAACTCCCGGCTAGACGTTTTACCAAAGTGTAACCGACTACACTATTATTTGGGGTCTACAGTAATAGTCGGCTACAGTAATAGCCCCCTTTATAGCTTTTTAGCAGAATAACCTAGCTGACTAGTCTAGTTTTAGCAGAACGTGACGTCATACTGAACCCGGGGGACCTTCAAATTTTTGAATATTCGACAAATCGTAATTTCAGGATTTAGGATAGAGTTATAAAAAACATCGACAATATTGAGGTTATGTGATACTTGACGTTTTACATAACCTCACTTTATAGCTTGATAACCTAACTTTTTTGTTTTTGCTTTTTACAACTGTTTTTACATTATTTTTAAAATATACATTGAAATAATGTCCTTTCTAGTTAAATTTATTTTAATAAACACGTTAAAGAAAACTTTAGAAAGTGCTAGTTTAGTAAAACCTCTTTTTTTGTTCTTATAGTTACACAAAGAACTCCTAAGACCATAAGGAATTTACTTTGAAGAGGCATCTGAAGATGCAAAACTAACTAATCCCGAGCAGAAGTAGACAACTATGCCTTGCCCTGAAGGTACATACATTGTGTACAAGATGAAACTAAACACTTTTGATTACTCTAACACTTTTAATGTGACATCGAGATTGATTGTGATGATGTCTGCCTCAAGTACCAAAATATGAAAGCAAAACATGTTCATCGTCACCATAAAACTGTCAGAAGATTGCCAGTAAGCAGAGCTTTGCATTCAGAATTATCAGTCGGCATTAGATCCTTTGTGGAAGTGTAGAAACCTTAACGAGTCTGATATACCAGATTCTCTGTAAATGGTAAAAAGTGCTGAGCATATCTGAAAACTACTTTTGTAAAGAGGTGCGTATATATTTTTAGTTCTTTTTCATTTTGTGCTTAAGTTCTCTGATCTACAATGCACGTAATCTTCTAAAGTTTCATGTGCCAAACCATTTTTCTCGAACCGACCCACCGATTTTGAATTATTGAGTATCAATTATTGAGTATCAAAGACAAGGTTGGCAGGATATATATCCGTGATAAATATCCTGATATATATCTTGATAAATATCATGATATTTATGCTACGATATTTATCCTGATATATATCAATATATTTTTTTCTAAAATTCTATTCATCAGTATAAAAATTTGGCCCCGCTGCCGCTGAGCCGGCAACAGCGTATTATGCTGTGTGTGTGATTCCCCATCTTTCCGAGATGTTGACCCTTTTTATATTTTTATTTAGTTCCGATTTCTGATTGAACGGAGCAATATTTTGGTGTTTGTTTTATGAAATAAAAATTTTACAATGCTGAAAAACTAGTATTCTTGTTTAAATATTTGCGCAACAGGAACAATTAGAAAATACCTTCACAAATGAAAATGAAGATTCATCAGATTCGGACCAACCATTAGCCGGACTGATTTCATCGTAAACTTACTTGTTACTATTGTTACCAGTCAGCCTTTTTTAAAAATATTATTTTAGTTGTTGATTTCTTTTGGCTGTCGTTCTGTTCTCAATTTTTGTTTTAAGTTGAACCATAGTTAAAAGCAAATATATATGATGTGTTCATATTAATAAACTTGTATTTTTTACCTACATTTTACATTCCTAACATAGGAGTACTAAAAAAACTTGTTATTGTGATAGCAACTATCATTGAATAGAATTGAAATACAAATTTACAGGTTTATAACATGTTTATATTAAATTAAGTGATTTTGAATTTATCTTATATATCTTTACAGAAAACAGATGAAATAATTTAAAAATAATTAAAAATATAAATAAATATCAAAATTTGGATATATATCGGATATATATCGATATATATCGGATATTTGGATATTTATATAAATATCATGATATTTGCCAACCCTGATCAAAGATGGGAAATAGCATTTTTCAACCGAAAAACATTTACAATTACTTTCCATTTTCCGATCCTCGCCAATATCAGTAGGGTTCTGTAGCTCCGGGTTCTCTTCTTCCGCCACAGCTACAGAAGTACCCTCTGAACTGTTTAAGTTAGAAAGCCAATACAGGCTTACAGCATAAAATACTTACCATACCAATACATACCAAACATTTTTCCAAACCCATCAAAAGAGGTTTCAAACGAAAGCTCGTTGCTTGTCGCCTAAAAACTTCACTTAACTAAAAGAAAAGTTATAGTCCTTGTCTTCATATATCTCGAAAAATAATAGCCATAAAAATTTCAACAAATAAAATTGGATCATAATATGCCCATGTATTAAGAAAAGATTGCAGTCACAAGAATTTTTCCAGTCTCTTGATAAGTTCAGAAAAATCTTGTTCCACTCTTACCTGATATGTTATAATATTATTTAAATTAATCAATATTTTTTTTATAGAGTGGTGTGGAGAGTCTGTGAATTCAGATTCCGAATATTCCAAGTCAGTTTATGGAACAAAGGTTGCAAAGGAGTAGAATTGAGAACAAGTCCTAAGTCCTGAAGCTCAGAAATAGTCATAAGTTCATATTTTCTTAGTACTTCTATGTAAAAACAAATAATTTCTGCTATTCATAAAACTTAAGTTTCAATTAATTACATTTGTACATTCATAATGTAACTTATTGTTTAACAATATTTTTTATTAAAAAAATATTAAAGCTATTTATTTTGTTTTATTTATCCTTGCTATTCTCTACTCTTAGGATAGGAGTAATGTTTTTCCGATTGACATTACAGAAACGCGAATAGATCTTTTCTGTTTCTAATACGCAACGTTGCCAGGTTGTCTAAAATTTCCTAATTTTTGTGAATATTTTTAAAAGCACAGGAATTATAGGAGGTTCTACCCTAAAGATTAGAAAATTTTGCGTAATCCGGCAACGTCGTTTATCAGGTGCAGAAAAAAACCTCCTCGCGTTTCTGCCATCCTAATAAAAATAACAAAAATCCTTAGTTTTGTATCAGGATCATGGAAGTGCGAGAAGTTATTTTCTGCTCCTGATAAGCGACGTTGTTAGATTTTCTGTTTGTAAAGATATTTTTATTAGGATCACAGAAATTAGAGGAGATTTTTCCCTAAAACTAAGGAGTTTTTCACAATCTGGCAACATCGCCTATCAGTAGCTGGAAACACCAGCACGTTCCTGCTCTTCTAATGAAAATATCAAAAACTCGAGGTTGTATCAGGATCACAGAAACGCGAGGAGGTATTTTCTGCCTTTATACGCGGTGTTGCCAAGTTGTGCAACATTTCCTATTTTCTAAAGATATTTTTATTAGGAGCACAGCAAGTCGAGGAGATGTTTACCCAAAACTGGGGAGTTTTTCACAATCTGGCAACAGCGCCAATCAGGAGCTGAAAATACCTACTTTCCTGTTCTTCTAATGAAAATATCAAAAACTCATAGTTTTGAATTTTGTGTCAGGATCGCAGAAATGCGAGGAGGTATTTTCTGCCCTGATTCGCGGTGTTGCCAAATTGTGCAACATCTCTTATTTTTAAAGACATTTTTATTAGGAGCACAGCAATTCGAGGAGATGTTTCCCCAAAACTGGGGAGTTTTTCACAATCTGGCAACATCGCCCATCAGGAGCTGAAAATACTAACGTTCCTGCTTTTCTAATGAAAATATCAAAAACTCGAAGTTCTGAATTTTGTATCAGGATCACAGGAACGCTAGGAGGTATTTTGTGAAAAACTCCCCTCGAATTGCTGTGCTCCTAATACGAATGTCTTTAAAATTAGAAAATGTTGCACAATTTGGCAACACCGCGTATCAGGGCAGAAAATACCTCCTCGCGTTTCTGCGATTCAAAATTTCGAGTTTTTGATATTTTCATTAGACAAGCAGGAACGTTAGTTAGTATTTTCAGCTCCTGATAGGCGATGTTGCCAGACTGTGAAAAACTCCCCAGCTTTGGGGGAACATCTCCTAGAATTGCTGTGATCCTAATAAAAATGTCTTTAAAAATAAGAGATGTTGCACAATTTGGCAACATCGCGTATCAGGGCAGAAAATACCCCCTCGCGATTCTGCGATCCTGATACAAAATTCAAAACTTTGAGTTTTTCGTATTTTCATTAGAAGAACAGGAAAGTAGGTATTTTCAGCTCCTGATTGGCGATGTTGCTAGATTGTGAAAAACTCCCCAGTTTTGGGGAAAAATCTCCTCGAATTTCTGTGCTCCTAATTATAATATCTTTAAAAATAGGAAATGTTGCACAATTTGACAACACCGCGTATCAGGGCAAAAAATACCTCCTAGCGTTTCTGTGATCCTGATACAAAATTCAAAACTTTGACTTTTTGATATTTTCATTAGTAGAACAGGACAGTAGGCATTTTCAGCTCCTGATAGGCGATGTTGCCAGATTGTGAAAAACTCCCCAGATTTGGGCAAACATCTCCTCGACTTGCTGTGCTCCTAATAAAAATATCTTTAGAAAATAGGAACTGTTGCACAACTTGGCAACACCGAGTATAAGGCAGAAAATACCTCCTCGCGTTTCTGTGATCCTGATACAAAATTCAAAACTTTGAGTTTTGGATATTTTCAATGGAAGAACAGGAAAGTAGGTATTTTCTGCCCTGATACGCGGTGTTGCCAAATTGTGCACATTCCTTATTTTTAAAGACATTTTTATTAGGAGCACATCAATTCGAGGAGATGTTTCCCCAAAACTAGGGAGCTTTTCACAAACTGGCAACATCGTCTGTCAGGAGCTGAAAATACTAACGTTCCTGCTTTTCTAATGAAAATATCAAAAACCTAAAGTTTTGAATTTTGTATCAGGATCACAGAAACGCGAGGAGGTATTTTCTGCCCTGATACACGGTGTTGCCAAATTGTGCAACATTTCCTATTTTTAAAGATACTTTTATTACGAGCACAGAAATTCGAGGAGATTTCCCCGTAAAAACTATATATTTTGCACAATCCGGCAACTTCGCCTCATGTGTGCTTTTGTGGCCCTGACAGAAAACAGAAATTTCGGATTCTCGATAATTTCATAAGGAGAGCAGAAAGGCGAGGAGGTATTTTTTGAACCTGATACCAGACGTTGCCAAATTGTGCACGATTTCGCGGTTTTTAGGTAAAAACTTCCTCGAGTTGCTGTGCTCCTAATAAAATATCCTTTAAACATGGGAAATTTTGCATAATTTGGCACCGTTGCGTATCAGGCACAAAATACCTCGTAGCGTTTCTGATACAAAATGCAAAATCTTGGATTTTTGACATTTTCATTGGAAGAGCAGAAAGACGAGGAGGTATTTTCTACTCCTGATACTAGACAGTGCCAAATTGTGCAAGATTTCTTAGTTTTTAGGTGAAAACCTCCTCGAGATTCTGTGCTATCCTTTAAAGATGGGAAATTTTACATAATTTGGCAACGTCGCGTATCAGGGCAGAAGCTACCTCCTCGCGTTTCTGGTATTCTAATAAAAATACCAAAAATTTTAAATATTGTATCAGGAGCACAGAAATTCGAGAGAGTTCCCTAAAAAGAGGAAGTTTTGCGCAGTCTGGCAACAACGCAAATCATGAGCAGAAAATACCAACTCGTGTTTCTATAATCCTGATACAAAATCAACGTTTCGATTTTTGATATTTTCATTAGGAGAGCACAAGGTCGAGGAGATATTTTCTGCACCTGATACACTGCCAAATTGTGCAAGATTTCCTAGTTTTTAGGTGAAACCTCTTCTAGCTTCTATGCTCCTAATATAATATCATTAAAAGATGGGAACTTTTACATAATTAGGCAACATCGCGTACCTATCAGGGCAGAAAGTACCTCCTCGGTCTTCTGTGATCCGGATCCGAGAGTCAAAATTTCGGATTACTCCTATTTTCATGAGGAGATCAGACTCGCGAGATGTGCCAAATTTTGCAAACTCACCTATCTTTGAAGTATCTTTTATTAGGAGCTTGAGGAGTCATGTTACCAGAATATATTTAATTTTCCTGTCTTATTTCAAAGGAGTAATAAAACAACATGTTTGTTTAAGCATTTATTTTGAAAAGCATTAATAATTTACCACAATATTACATATCACTTCAAAATACATGATATTAAAATTAAATAAATTAAGTAGGAATAAGAAAAATAATATTGTTGTTATTCTGCTGCTGCCCTGTGACGTCATACTGAAATCAGCTTCGCAAATTCGCTGTTTCGTTTTTATATAAACAGCACTCGTCGCACCGGTCATATGTGGCACTTGTCCTTGAGACAGACAGCCAGCCTTATGCTAATCAATGAATTAACACTGACACATTAGTATTCGTTGACTGACACTCTAGGAAAGAAAAAGTTGAAAACCAGACAAATGTTACTGCTCCCGCCAAAAATCCATAATTCCTGTAAATTAAACAAATTATCAATTCCTTGTGATTTTTTACAATTATTCTGATTAATATGACAGTTTTAATTGTTTTTTAGCAACATTTTAATACTTTATACGGCTGGGCTTGCAGCATAAGACAATAAAATGTCTATAGGTTGTGTCTTTTTTATAAAAGGGGCATTTTATGATCTGTACCTGTACCTACAATCAAAGGTACAATGCCATGTATAGTTGTGCCTTGGTCAATTGACCGGTCAATTTGACCGCGGTCAAGCACTTGTACTTATTAAAATTGCTCCATGTCGAAATAAAGTGCAGATATGTGGCAGACCTGCACAATCGCATTTCGGGGAATCACCGTGTCCGTCCGTCGGTCACAGGCTAAGATGAAATATATGGTAGGCCTATGGTGACCATAGGCCTGTGACAGGCGATTTCCTCTGAACTATTCGACGTAAAAATTTGAAATTTAGCATAGAGATAGAGTGTGGTGACCCAATAGACAAAAGTATAAAAAGTTAAATTTTAATTAAGGGGTAAATTGGAAAATGGAAAAAATTTCAAGGGCATCGTGTAGGGTGTCAAATGAAAGCTTTTTGGAACACGAATTCAACAATATATGATATGATGTATTTTTTAGGCATTTTTTAAAAACATTTTTCGGGAAAAGCGCTTACGACTTGCTGTCCATCACTCTCATCAGAAGGATCGCTCAGAAAAATCTGAAAAAAATCATGAACATTAAGAATTAGGTGTAGATTGAGCCAAAATTATCAGGATTGAAAAATTCTAGCGGGATCAATTGTTATAAACAATTTAATTGTTTATTTCCTTAAAAGTGCTGAACTATTGCTTTTAGAGAAAAAGTTTTTCTACAAAAAATATTTCCCACTCTGTAAGGAACAACTTTTGCAGTTGCACGTTTTCCAAAATTTCGTCGAAACGCTCCTTCACTCAGATTCGCCCATACGCGATGTGATACGGCGTTGGTGCCGTCGGCGGCGGGCAGTGTTGAATCCAGGTACCTCTCCGGGGGGGCTGAGCCCCCCGGAGTGCCAGGACCGTACCCAAGGGGGTGATTAGGGGGTTTAACCAACCCCCCACACCACCCCCCCCCCCCGAAATGTCGACGAGCGTCGTAGGCACCTCGACACTCGCACTCAGCATCGCCATGAAAAATAGCAAAAATACAACCTTAATGCAAATCGTTATTACTTTGTTTTTTGTACGATTTTTTTTTTAAAGTGCGTTACAGCTGTTTCGTAGTACAACTACATCTTCACAATACAGTTACCGGCAACCGCGCGCTACCTTGCGAGGTGTGGGATGTTTATACGCAGACCCACACAAGCACGAACTAGTCAGGCTACATAGCTCGTGAAGCTACTTAGTTCATAGGCTAACAAAGTATACAGACTAGAATCTGAATAACACATCTCTTTCTAAATTGTTGTTGAACGCCATCCTTGGTCTGTATGCCCACAAGCTTGCTTTAATGATCGATTGAATCTAATGTTCTAGCAGAAAAATTTTACAGACACCGAATTTTAAAAATTAAAAAAAAATACCCATAGCCTCATAAGTATTAAGACTTATAACAGTTAACTACAAAGTTTATTTTATTTTTCAATATATCTGTGAGTTTTTGATGTGCTTAGTTAAAATCTGATATTTCATTTTAAATTAAAGACGTGTACTTAGAGATGAGCAATGGTTTTTTGCTTCCCACTTCGCCTCCTTTTATTTCCTTTTTATGAACTTCCAAGGAATTTAACCCCCTACAATTAGAAGCAGGCTTAATGTATGGCTTAATACGGCACTGAATGCAAAATTGTGAAACCCAGAGGGTTAGCTGTTATTTGGTAGGACAAGTCAAGAAAGAAGAAGGGATCTTGACTCAAGATCCCTTCTATATTATTTTTGATCAGATTCAAGTATCACCTCAATAAGGTCTATTATTTTAGGGCAAATAAGATATTTTTTACGTGCCTTGCACTTTTTTGTTACCAAAATTATAAAAGTAATTAATTTATTATACTTATTAGGAATACTCTTTTAATGCCACTTAATTAGCTGTTATTATGTCTGTTTAAATGTAGCTTAACTGTGCCTTCTATCGTCGCTTTTTATTATTTTAAAATATACAATGTTACTGAACCAAAAAATTACACTAAACTTTAATGTTATGTTTACAGCCATTGGCAACTCAAACTTTCAGATATGCATTGCGTTTCTATAAACATCTGAAATGATTGTCGATGGCTGTACATCAAAGTTAAGTTATTAGCTGTTATGGACAGGTTTCAGAAACTTTTCGTAATTTTAAATCGAATTAAAAAATTATTTAATTAGCTTGGATGCACACATATTTTGTTGGTTGATTCGGAACAACTTAGAGAAAAAGTTTAGTCGTTAGTCGAGCCGTCCTTAAATTTATAAAATCGTACTCATAATCCCATACTATCTAATAATAAAGTTAATTATTGTAAGATTCAATTTACAAAGTTGCTCATTAGAATAAAAGGCACATTGATTATTGCAGCTGCTTTTAAGTGGATAGCGAAAAGCTTAGGACGGACCGACTATACTCTGAATAATTTACAGATAATAGGACTAAAATTTTTTCTCATTAAGCATAAACCCGTTATTACAACAGTAAATGTACGTTTCTTTGCCAAAAAAATTAAAATATGTTTTAAAATGATGTGTTTACACCAATCGAATATTATAAAATATTCACGCGATACGAATGCAGTTTCTTGGGACCATTTTAAAACTTGTCCATAACAGTGAGACATTTCTGGTTTACTTTATATTTACCGGTTTCCATTTGGGTGAGATTTTACAATATTTACTTCAAATCCTTTTCAATTACGGATGAAAGTGGTTCGAGGGTTAAAAAGTCAGTCTACTTTGGAAAAACCAGTTATTACATTTTTCACTCTGAATAAGCACATTCAGTGGTTTGATTTCGCAAAGTGAATCTCTGAAGATGCCTCGTGCAATCGAAAGCGAAAAGTCGGAAAGTTATTCCACTTTATGTCTTGACTACGATTTTCTAAAGAATGTTGTGGTTTCATTCTTTGCTATAATATTAAGAACCAATTACTGAAGTGTAAAAATATAAAAAAGACGTTAGTTCATGAAAAAAATTAAAATTTAATCGTATACTTTTCCTTTTAAACTGCGCCAAGCAAAAATTCGAGACGTCTGTCAAATTTTTACAGCACGGTTTTAAAGGAAAAATATAAAATAAAATTTGTATTTCATTTATCTCTATATAACATATAAAAGAAGAAACTGACTGATTGACTAGACTCACCGACTGATTGATTGACCGACATATCAACGCACAGTCCACACCGCTGGGTCTATAAACTTAAAATTTTGCGGAGAGATTTCTTATATAACGTAAGCATCCACTGAGGAAGAGTTTTTCAAAAGTTAATCATTAAGGGGGTGAAATAGGGGTACGGAGAAAAAATATGAGAGGATCCTATTAAGTCGAAACTTTATAGAAGTATTCCAAAAATAAATGTTTAAACACTTATTTTACAGCTTTTCATAAATCAACCACTAAGGGGGTGAAATAGGGGTTCAAAGTGTGTAATGGAGTAGAATTGTTATATAGCGAACGAAGTCGCAGGCGAAAGCCAGTGAATTACGTAAATATACTTTAGGCATTGGTTCTTTATATTATAGCAAATAACTATAATAATATTATAAAAAGAAAAATGCTACCCTCGATCTGTTTTGTCTGTAATGTGATTTTTGACTTTTCTTGAGGCTCGTATCTATGTGCTATCTCTTTTAGACCAGGGATTATGAGCTATAGGGAGCTTTTCAGAATTTAGCAGTACAAAAATGATATTTTTTAAAAATATTTATTGATAACTATAAAATCAATACAAAAAGTAGAAAAATTAAAAATGAGACGGTGTCACGCCGTCTTGTCTGAAAACTTCTTTTCACCAAATCTCTAGGGTAGGCACACTCCATCGTCCTCGATAACGCCACTCCATTCCTTATGTCTTGTTGGAAGCGTTCACCTTGCTCGTTACCTGCAGAAAGATTTGAAGTAATTTAAAGGTGAACAAAGAAAATGCACTTTTAAATTATTATACCCAAAAAACCTTTCCCAACATTTTCTGAAAAATCTGAGCGCAACAGGATAGATTAGACATTATTTTCGTTATCAGAGCAGTAGAATTAGAATCAAAATCACTGGAGATCCGTGTAAATGGATTTGAAGTAAATAACTACCAAAATTGTTCTAGTATATTTACTGAACCAGTGCCTTTCCTCGTTCCCTTCTGTGATTAAGACCTTTTTTATATGACTAACGCCTGTTCAAAGTGGTATTATTGTTTAAACTGCCAAAACAATAAATGTACAAATTGTTTTACCCATGCCTCATATTGAGGTGCCGTTATATTAGCTTTTAATTTGAACATAGCAAAGTATTTTAGGCGAATATTATTTAAATATTACACAGGGTGGTTTTAATTAATACGACAATTAAACCAATTGCGATGGTTTATAATTTTCATTAAAATTAAAATTTTACTCTGGTATTCACTAAGCGTAAGGGTGTAAGACAACTAAGGGTTGTACTCTTAATTTATTTCTGCGTGTTTTTGCAAATTTATAAAGAAAAGGGCAATGTAAGTATGCATTCCACTAATAGGACTAAATTATTTTTAGCAAGTTGCAAGATACAAATCATTTGGAAACAAAGCAAATCCCCATAATATTACAATAACTTAAAAGTTTTTATTGATGACTTCGTAACAACGACAGGATAAACACCTGTCAAAACTTAACTGATCAATCTTAATTTAAACCAGTACTAAATATTAAACATTTTTAGTGAATTCCAGTGTTTAATTTTGTATTTCAGGTTTGTTGGAATGATTAACTATTTGACATTTGGAAATAAAGTCACGTGAATTTACATGACAAGTGATTAAGTATATCACATGATCTTCTTTACGAATGTCTAAAATGGCATGGCTAAAAGATTAACTTTCTAATTTTGACATATACAGAGTGATTCATAAATAAGTACCGAAACTACATTTATGATCATATTTCTTCTTCACCCACTACATTACCTGTTTTTATTATTATTTTTAATATCCTGGTTTATTTACTAAAACTATTACTATTAAGATTTTTTCATACGAGGTATCGTTTCGAGATTTATTCGAATTAAAGCGTTGAAGTAGTTTAAAGCGAGTTTTCCTGATTTTGATCGTTTAATTGCATATACTGCATTAATCTGGTTGTCAAAATTCAAATAGAAACCTGGTTACTAGCAAATATTACATAATAAAATGTTCTTTGTGTCACACATCTGTATATTCTAAACAGTGAGATTTAGATAAAAATTTCATTTAGCTTTTTTTCATATTCCCCCTAAATCTGTTTTTAAATTTTCGGTACTTATTTCTGAATCACCGTGTATATAAAGTTACACTTTTCAAAACCGGTGACAGTTCTGAAACATCTTACTTTTCGTAGCTAGTTACCAAAAGTAAAATATTTCCTAACTAGTGACGAAATATTAATTTCATATCTAGTTAGGAAAAAATTAAACACAAAAAATCATATTTTGTATTTCTCTGTTGACTTCTCCGTTACAACGGAAGATAACGCGTTTTGAGCTGCCTCTTCAATATCACTAGGGGTCTCCTAATCGGATATTTTCAATATTTTTAAAAGAAAAAATTTAATTTGTGACGCGACACTTATTTACAAATAACTTAAAAACGACATCATGACAACCCAGACAACTATCTACTAGGAAACTACTAGATGAAATAAAAATATCTTCGTCTCTACTTCAGCGTTTGATACAATAATTAAAATCAATAATTTTATTCAAATATTTTTGTCAAAATTAGAAAATATCTTGCATGAAACACGTTAGGAAATGCAATTTTCTTTAACTCATATAATTTTGAGGGATCTCGCTTCGCTCATCCCTCAAACATTACACTCTTAAACAAAGCCAAGCATTTCCTAACTGGTTACATAAATAGTATTAAATAGCTCTTAAACTCAGCACTCTATAAAGCTTATTTCATTTTTTGTTAAATAAAATATTAATATCTATCTAAATTAAAAATTTTTCAACTATAATAAAAGAGAGATTTAATGAAAGTATGACTAGACTAAAAATCAAAAACTGCACCGTAATTTTAACCACCCTGTATTTCGTAAAGAAAACATGTTCTTCCTGCCATGACAATTTGTCTCGAATATAGTTAATTATTATTATTATTCGTTGCCATAAAATATTTATAGTACAGTATCTATTCTTTGTTAAAAATGTTATTTTATGTAAATATATTCCTAGGGAATGACCATTTACTATTGTTTTATACGAACAAATTAGTCTTTACTGTCCGTGTAGTATGTGTTATGGTAGTCTTTGTTAAGGGTATCGACTCTCATTGCTACTATTTTGTTTTTTTTAAGCATTTCTATTGCTCGAGTTGTTCTCTACGAACTTTTTAGTATAAATCCATAAAAATACTTACAATTCTTTAAAAAATCAAAATTTGATTTGTAATTTTCCCCTAAAACCGCTCCCGGTAAAAATCCGATAAGTCTGTCGAATTTTTGTGGGCGAGGTTTTAATAGAAAAGCACAAAATAACCTTTTTATTTCTCTAATAAATTAAATGTTTTCTATGTGTCTCCACTAGAAAATCATTGGTTCTTATAGGAATAACCCAACCTGAGCAACAACAGTTGGGGAGGGGATATTTTCAAAATTGACTGGTAAGCAAATCCAGTAGCGCAGCCAGGAATATGCTCTGGGGGGGGGGGGGGGGGTTTGCTGACAAAAAAGACAATGAGTAAAATTGAGAATTGAAATTGAATTTTCGCGAATTTGGGAAATGGGTATTGTATAATCTTTAGGCCTTTGGGGGGGGGGGGGGGGTGGGTTAACACCAAAACCCCCCCGTGGCTGCGCCACTGAGCAAATCATCCGTGGTGTCAAAAAAGAATTGCATCAAATGCGATGATTTTATGGTTGCAGAAACAACCAGGAAACTTGCTTTAACAGTTCCTAAACCATAGTACATACATACAGCCATACTTGAATTCGTTGATATAGCATATTACAGTAATGTTATTTATAATATTTTTAAAAAGTGTTAGATTAACTTTTAGAATCTAAAGGCCTGTCCACACTTAGTAACATGTTATAGAAACCTGTTACGGAATCATGTTTTTATAACTTGTTGACAACATTTAGACGTCCTTATTAAGTATTCGGACTGCAACAGCCCATTCCAACATGTCCAACGCAAAGGATGTTCGTCTCTTGTCTAGATAAAACAACGGAGACAAACTTCCTTGCTATTAAATGCAAAAACGTTAATGTGAACGCAGCCGCAACATGTGACCAAAATACTGTTGCCAACATTCTTTGAGGTTTACCGCTCACCAACCGGTTCGACAACATGTTGAATAACTTTGTTGGTAACAATGTTGAGTAGCAAGTGAGGACAGGCCTTAAGAGTACCTATTTAATGTTTTACATTAATAAAGTTGTTCAACATTATTTCAATAAGAATAATAATATCGTGTAAAAGTTTTAAGAAAAAAAGTTTAAACAAAGAAAAATGATTTAGTCTCCAATGAAAAATTGGCACAAGTTCGGATAGTAATATCTTGGCTTTAATATTAAAAGTTAAAACTCTTCTATGGTAAATGGTCACCCCTAATGTATACTAATAATTTTAAATTTATTTTGATTCAGCCCAACAGCCATTGTAGGTATATATTCGTGTAATATTTATTTTAGTTTTAAAATATTCTACAGTTGCCGGTGTTCCCGAGCAGGCAGCTTGACTTCTTTTATTTGTATTTTTTTTTACTGTTTTAAAGACTGTTAAACTAATAAAAGTGCTAATATGAATCGTAATCTTGTGGTTTTATTTATTCTGTTATGTTGGCCTGAGGGCCAACAAAAAGCTATCTGAACAACCCTAAGCAATAAGCCCGAGCTAAAACTATGGAGAGAAAGCAGTGGAACTTTCTAGGACTTATACAATGAATTAGGATTATTATGAAATAATAATGGTTGACTGTCAAATTGTTCCACAGAGTGGCGTCACTGCTGCATGTGTCAGCCAGTGTGGTTATTTTACTGCTTACAGATAGGGGAAGCATCACTTTTAACTGAACAACATGAATTTAACAGTAAAAGTCAAACAAATTGGCAGAAACATAACCTTTAACGTACAATTATTGACGTTTGAGTGAGGCACATGCAGCAGTAGCGACCTCTGCGCTTAGCAGTTTAGACAGTTTTGGATGCTTTCCGTTTAGTGGCCACTCTGTATATAATATCTCTAAGTTGAATATGTTAATAAATATTTTCTCAGAAAGCAGAACTTTTATGAGTAACTTTTTTTGGTGAAATAAATAATAAAAAAGTTTTCCATATTAGAGTGCATTTTAGACACACTGTAATTATTAAGGTTAACTTTATGCTAATGTGTTTTTAAAAATAAATATTTACCTATAGGTGCTTGCAATAGTGTTGATATTAGCTTCAGGTGAAAATGGTGTCAGCACATTATTAGATATGTAGATCAGATTTTCATTCAACTTCGAGATTAGCACTCTCAATGTGTTGTTTTTATGATAGAACAGAAAATGCTCTGAATTTTTGAGATAGCTAAAAGTAAAAGCGGTCTTAGTAGGCAACCGTTAAAACCCAAAATTAACAACTGAAGGGTACAACGTCCTGATTTTAATAATAGCAGCCATCTGTTGTAATTTTTGAAAAGCTTTCTTTCTGTATAATTAAAATTGCCGTAACATGTTCAGAAACCCATATACTCGAAAAAAAATAGTCATTGCTAGAAGTGCCTAAATTCACCACTAAATTCTATATATTGAGATACTGCTCCCCGACAGGACGTTGTCAAAGTAGGACAGTCATGTTTGGCTGCAGTCTCTTCTCTCGGAAAGCGTCACCTCAAGATATAAAATAAAATACATTGCACGTCTTTCTCATAAAACATAAAATGTCACAGGCACATTTTGTATCAGATCATTAAATTTTTTTACTTACTTACTATGTTAATATTATTTTCTCAGAAAACGGAACTCTGTATATGGAGTAACATTTTTTCGTAAAATTAACAATAATAAAAAACTTTTCCATTTGTAGAGAAAATTTTAGACACTGTAATTAACGTCTTAACTTTATGCTAATATATTTTTTTATAAATATTTACCTAAGTGCTTGTACTTCTGTTGATGTTAGCGTCATGTGACAATGGTGGCACATTATTGGATAGATGTATGTAGATATGTAGATCAGATGTTCACTCAACTTCGAGATTAGGACTCTTAAGGTGCAGCAAACCTGAAAAAACAAATTTTAACATTATTACAAGATGATGAAACTATCATATGATTGATTATCATAATAATTAAGAGCAGTAGGAAACGTTTTTTGTTAATACGTCGCCTCGAGTCTAAACTTACAACATAATTTTTAATTCTAAATAACATTTACTTATTATATTTTGTTCCAAAATAAACCTTTAAGCTCCTCTCTTGGGACAGTTTCGGATTTTTTCCCGTTTAGTAGTTACTCTGTATACAGGGTGATCCAGGGTGGATGGTACGTTAGACGTATCTGGTCAACCAGCCAACGAATCATTCTGAAAATTTGGTCGTGTACATAATCGAATTTGCTCTACCTGCCTAAAATATTTTAACAATGCAGTGGTGCCGCTTCTACCAAAAAGTAGTAACAACTTTGATATTTTAAATAGAACACCCTGTATATGACTTCATTTTCAAAACCACTATTAATTTCTTAACACCTTCCCTTAACATTGTTTTAAACTTATCTCTTACAGTTTCTGAAATAATAATTACTTTTCAATTTCTTTGGCGGAAAACGTTACCTTAAAAAATGCTGATATTTTTAAACTTTAAAATGTTAGGACCCTAAAATTTTGTGGAGAGTTAAATAATAACAAGGGGCTTTTTATCCTATGCCCAAATCCTAGTTGCAGTATACAGGGTGGTTTAAAAATACAGTTATTTTGATTACTTGAAAAAGTGGCCATAAGTATATTTTTTTAAATGTAACACTCTGTATATTATTACTGAATTGAAAAGCTACTTTTTGCTCTTTATTTTTGTCAATAATTGTACCTATGCCTAGGTAACTAGTCAAGTTTCTGACTTATAAGCCATTATTTGTAAAATTTTCTCAACAATTTAATTTCCATACGGATTTTAGTAAGTATTCCATGACAAACAATTGTTTGATATAAAAGTCATGTCACTTTCGTTACCGTTTTAATATTTTATTAAGTATTACTGATACAAGTGATAAATACCGTTAAAAATCATGGAATAAAACTATTCAAATGCAGTTCTTATGAATTTATTTTATTTGGACAAAGTGATAAAATTACGAACATATATAAAGTTTAATGCCCTGAGGTTTTTCAAATCAGTAATAATATACAAGGTGTTACATTTAAAAAAATTACTTATGGTCACTTTGTCAAGTAACCAAAATAACTGTATTTTAAAACCACCCTGTATACTGCAACTAAGATTTGGGCATAGAGCAAAAAGTCCCCCGGTATAATTTAACTCTTCATCAAAATTTCTTAATTAAATATTTTAGAGTTCAAAAATATCAGTATTTTTTAAGCTAACTTTTTCCACCAAAAAAATTGGAAATTAATTCTTATTTTAGAAACGGTAAGAGATAAGTATAAAACGATATTAAAGGAAGTTGTTAAGAAATTAATAGGGGTTTTGAAAATGAAATAACATACAGGGTGTTCGGTTTAAAATATCAAAATTGCTACTACTTTTTAGTAGAAGCGGCAACACTGCATTGTCAAAAATATTTTAGACAGGTAGAGCATGTTCGTTTATGTAAACGACCAAATTTTCAGAGCGATTCCTTAACTGGTTCACCAGATATATCTAACGTACCCTGTATATATACTTAGTTAATATTAATGTTAATATTTTTTCTCAGAAAACAGAACTCTTATAAGGAGTAACTTTTTTTCGTAAAATTAATAATAAAAAAGTTTTCCATATGTAGAGAACATTTAAGAGACTCTGTAATTAAGGTCTTAACTTTATGCTAATATATTTTATTAAATAAATATTTACCTATGCAAGTGCTTGCATCAGTGTTGATGTTAGCCTCACGTGACAATGGTGTTAGCACACTATTGGACATATGTATATATATCAGATTTTCACTCAACTTCGAGATCAGGACTCTCAAGGTGTTGTTTTTATGATAGAACAGGAAATTCCCTGAATTTTTGAGACAGCTAAAAAGAATAGAGGAGTTAATAGACAATCGTTTAAAACCCCAAATTAACAGTTGAAGGATGCAATGTCCTCATTTTAATAATAGCAGCCATCATCTGTAGTAATTTTTTACAAGCGTTCTTTCTGTATAATTAAAATTACCGAAAGATATTCCCCATATGCTCAAAAAAAAATAGTAATTGCTAGTAGTGCCTAAATTCACCACTAGGGCCGTATTCTACATATTGAAAGACTGCTCCCCGACAGAACGTTGACAAGATAGGACAGCCATGATTGGCAGTAGTCTGGCAGACCCTCTCGAAAAGCGTTCCCTCGAGATGTAGAACACATTGCACGTATAAAACATAAAATTTAACTAGGCATATTTTGTATTGGACCCTTGACCCTTCAAGTACTTTGGTATATTTAGTTTGGTACACAGGTTCCACGTGGGCAAAATCAAAATTAAATTACACTGATGATATGAAGGTAGTGCCATTTTAGAAATGCATCGATTGATCAAGGTTCACCTTAGTGGATCCTGTGCAAACACATCGTAAGAAAATAATTTTACAGTACCTTTTTTAGTATTCCTCCAAGGCGTCGGCAACTGTTTCGGCCTTCCTTGACCATCATCAGTGTTGTACGGCCCCGAGCAGGGACAACAACAGACAGCCGCTTACTAGTTAACAATTTTACGTACCCAGACCTGAAAAGTAAACAGCTGCCAAGAAAACACCTGGGACATTTTTTTAAATATTACGTGAAGTAGAAAAGCCAAAGCCAAAACAATAATTGTTATCGATATTTAATTAATAAAAAATCCCCCAACGTGTGTTCTTAGTTTAAAAAAAAGTATCTTCTTTTCCTAAAAACCAAAAAATAATTAGTAAACTACAAATGACAGTTTTTGTATAACATTTTGGCGTTAAATTTAAGTGTTTCTTTTTAGGAAATGATTAAAAGACGAAAACCCTAAAGTAGTAGGGATAAAGGGGCGGGTGATTACTTTTTTGAAACAAGAAATTCATGCACACGCGCAAAGTTTACCTTGTAACTGTTGCGCAGACAATGACAAGGTAAAGAATGCATGTGCAAGACTAAAACCAAACTTATCGCTAAAAATTAAAAATGTATCGCTTATATATAATACCAAATTACTTTGCATACCTAAAAAAGAGTTAATACCTAAAAATGAAAAATTAGTTATAATATTAACACCTGAAGAGAAAAAAGTAAATTATACCTAAAAATAAAAAATTAGTAAATAGATACAGGGTGGTTATGAATGTATTATATTTAATACCAAATTATTTTGCATACCTAAAAAAAGAGTTAATACCTAAAAATGAAAAATTAGTTATAATATTAACACCTGAAGAGAAAAAAGTAAATTATACCTAAAAATAAAAAATTAGTAAATGGATACAGAGTGGTTATGGATGTATTCCATTAACGTTCAGACAATTTAAATACTTATTCCAGGGAACAAACATCAATCTTTTTTTCTTTCTTCTATCTTTTCTATCTCGCTATCTTTTCTTTATAAATTCAATTGATTCTCATATATGGTAATTTTATTATTATGGATACTAGTTATTTTTCCATTATAAAAAACATTTCTCTTCAATTAATCTTAGAAAGCCTAAAAATAAAAGAAAATATCAAGATAAAATGGTTAGACAATTTTTGGTGCAAAGACACTTAAGGTGAAAAGAGACGAAGTATTTTCTATTACTGAACAAAATTGAAAATTGAAAAACACCCTCTTTTGATACAAGCTTTTGTTTAAAATATTTTCATGAAATTTTAGTGAGTTGACATTGAGATAGGGATAAACCTTAAACATATTTTTGACATTTACCCCCTCTCTATATTTTGGAAGGTGGGGGGTGTTTTTGTAATTTTAAATGGGATGATGTACTTTTGTTTATAAAATTCGAATCTACGTAAAAAGCTACGTTTGTAGGGGTGCAATTTTTTTTATTTACTCTTTTGGTTACGGAATTATGGTTAACTAAATTTTGATTGAATTTAAAAAATAAATAAATTTTACCAATAAATCAAGTTCACTTATTTCAGAATTATTAATTGTTTCCATGGAAATGCGTTATTTCTACTCAAGTCAGTTGCGAACTTTGAAGTTTTAACAATTATTAGTCTAGGACCCCCGTTTTAACCCCCTTGACTTTTTCCTGTGGGGTTTTATAAAAGACAAAATGACGGTGACTTTACCTACAACCGTAGATGATATAAAGACCGAATCCGCCTGCTGATTAGCGACACTTGAAATGTTACAGCGGGTACGAAATTCATTTAGAAAAAGACTGAGAAAGTGTTTGGAAGTTGAAGGGGGACATTTCGAACAACTTCTCAAGTATGACAGAATAATAATCATGATTGCGTAAAAAAAGAGCAAATCAAAAAAAAATTGTACACGTACCTACGTAGTTTATTACGTAGATTCTAATTTTATAACCAAAAGTACATCGTCCCGTTTAAAATTACAAAGTTCCCACCCACTCCTCAAAATAGAGAGACGGAGTAAATACCAAAAATATGATTAAATATGCCCCCCCGTCACCCTATTATCTCACCAGATTTCATGAAATAAAATTAAACCGTTTTCGAGATATCGCTTCGTAACAATTTAAAAAAAAACTCGCCTTGTACATCATTGGCAAACAAGCAAGACACACCAAGATAAAAATGTAGTTTTGAGAAAATTGGATCTCAATCTTTACATTTAATTATGTCAAGAAAGCCTACTTTCAAAAGTAATTTGTTTTAATTTCCAAAATATCATATTCTCTGTCTGTGGGCATAAACAATGGATACTGCATCCACAATTCACCTTATTTTTTTTTAAATGTTACTAAATAAGTCAAAATCGAAAAAAAATTACTCGGCCTTTTGCTCAAAACTTTTATTCCCATTTGCACCGCAGTGTTTAAATTTGGTTTAACCCAAAACATGTCTAGAGTGATTACTTTGCTGCAAGACGAAGGCACCAAGGAAACATTCTAAACGTGGATTAAGCTAAACCTGGTTTAAATATTGCGGTGCAAATGGGAGTAATAAATCAAGTAATAATTTTAATTGACATTGACATTAAGAGTCACAGAGACATTAACATAAGGGCTGTCACATTAAGTGTCCAATTAGTTTAATTCTTGATTAAACTGTTTGTGCAACTGGACGTAAGTCTGCTTTACTTGTAAACCGACAATATACTTGCTGTAACAGCCAAATAAAATCTTCTGTTATACCTTTTAATAGTTATCTATTGGATAAGTAATGATAATGATGCTCTGCACCATCGTAGCTCTTCATCATCAAGGCTCTAAACAGTCTAAACCATCAAAGGCTTCACCATCAAGTCTCTTCATCTTTAAGGCTTCTAACCACCATAGACAAAAGACTATGGGGGTATTGTTCACTACCTCAAGGGCGTATCCTGAGTCACTTCATATCACAGATATTCCACGCACACGCGATGAGATGTTTAAAGATGATTGGAAAAGGAACGCATGGAACCACTTACCTGAAACAACAGAGAAAAACATTTAGAATACAATTTTAACATCATTAAAAGATGACGAAATGATCATATGATCAGTTGTGCAAAATTTCAAGTTTCTAGACCCAGCGGTGTGGGCTGTGCGTTGACATGTCAGTCAGTCAGTCAGTCAGTCAGTCAGTCAATTTCTTCTTTTAGGAGTGTTCTTAAATTCAGCAACTTTCTTCATCGGAAATAAGATGTTGTAATATGTTGAAAAGAATCAAAACACAGCAATGACATAATTCGCTGGATTTAAAAACTTAAAACAGATGTAGAAATAGACCATCTATAAGCATCAAATATCTTACCTTTACAAATTCAGCAGGTTGCTCTAATCCTCTAGGCTTGTGTCCCGTACATTTAGAATTCTGGTTTTAAGCTTTCATGGTCGCACCCCCCTGAGCTTCTAATGGCATTTTCAAAAAACAATTGTCGTTTGAAACAATTAACCTTTAAAAGCGTCAGTCGGACAGTACGCAAACCAACCTTAAGGTATTTTCTTTAAAATGTAATCAGAATTCAATCAATTTCAGCCCTTTTGTACGTTAGACTAAAAGAGATCAAATCGACTGAAGGTCATCAATTTTATCCTTTCTGTACGTTAGACTAAAAAGAATGAAATTGATAAGACCTAGAAATACAAATAGTATTCTACAAACCAATTAAAAATTTTAAAAGATACCAATCTATTTCATCCATCTTGTACGTTAGACTAAAGGGGATCAAACGGATTGGATGTCATCAGTTTCAACCTTTCTGTACGTTAGACTAAAAAGGAACAAACCGAGAGGACGTAATCTTTTAAAACATTGTGTGTATTTAGGTCAAAGGAAATCAAACTTCCAAAGTATACTACAAATAAATAAAAAATTTTAAAAGATTTATAATCAATCTACTTTATTCTTTCTGTACGTTAGACTAAAAAGAATCAAATGGATTGAATGTCCTCGACTTCATCATTTTTGTACGTTAGACTAAAAATGATCAAACATAGAACGTTTGCCTTTTAAAATATCGTGTTAAAAAGGTTGGTTTTTGTATCCTATGCCACCCTGAAAGAATTTCGCGCCTCGTTTACACATTGTTTTAATAGGTTCCTGAAACAAAGGAAAAATTATTTAGATACAAGTATTACAATCGGTAATTATTTCATTAAGAGTAGTAAGTCTCATCGTAAAAAAAAATTCGGGAGCAGAGTAAAAGAGACTATAAACCTCAGAAGAAATATTACCCTGTATATTATTTGGGAAGTTTTTAATACTATTTTATCAAAAAGTGCTGAAATTAAGCCATGTACAACTGTTATAACAATTATCTCAAAAATAGTTGGAGATATAATGTAAAAGGCTAGAACAAAATTAAAACTATGACACCCTGTATCTAGGAAATCAACCATTGTATGCCAAAATGAACTCTTTTACATTAAATCTGGCCAAAAATCGTATCCGACTGTAAAGAACTTTTTTTAGGATATAGGTTCATTCTTTAGGAAAGTAAGTATACCATTATCGTTTGAAAACAATCAGTCTTTGCCCTTTGTAGGGGCTTAATAATAATGTTGCTTTTTCCCTAAAGTTTGTAGTGCCCTGTAGATTAGACCAGCCATAACGGCGATTCACATTTACAACTTTGTTTTTTAATCCACTCTAATATCTCAATTATTGAAGGAGATACAGGATTTCTTAAAGTGTTTGAAAAATAACAGAAAATTGCTTTTGCGACGTGGGTTTGGTGGGGCTTGCAAGAAGTCCGGACTTAAATCCAGTTTAACACCTATGGGACATCCCTGGTAGGTGCCTAAGAACTTCGAAAATTTCACCAAACAATTTGGACACTTAGGACAGAGGCTTGTTGAAATCTGGAATGGATTCGATCAAAATGGAATAAGATTAGGCATGTGTAGGCGTTAAGCTGTTATGTTTTAATCTTTAAGTTATGTTCTTCAATGTGTTGATTTAAATTTTATTGGTTTATAATAATTGCTGTATTTTCTTAATAAAATAATTCGGTAATTTTTATTTGTTGTTATTTTTTAAAGTACATTAAGTAAAAAATATCACCCTTTAAAAAATCCTGTATCTCCTTCAATAATTGAGAGATCAGAATGAATTAAAAAAATGTTAAGAGTAGATGAGGCTACAGTCTAGTTGTAAATGCAGTTATGGCTGATCTAATCTATAGGGCGCTACAACTTTAGGGAAAAATAACATTTTTGTTAGACCCCTGTATTCTGTACAAAATTGATTTTTTCAAACAATACTGGTATACTTACTTTCTTAAAGAATGAACCTATAACCTAAAAAGAAAGTTTTTACAGTCGGATTAAGGGGTCAAAAGAAAATTGCTACCAAAATTTTGATAAATTCGTTGTGGTGCGTTAATTAACTGGAGTAGTGTATGTACTACCTTGTATAAAAAATGAAATGCTTGTGGAACAATATCTATTTTATCCCTTTGTGTTTTTATTTTAAAATTAATTTTAAGAGTATTTTCATTCAGAGTAGGTATTCACAATTAGCCGGTGTTTTATTATATCGTGTACTCAAGACTACTTTTGACTTCTATAAAATAAGTATAGATATATGTACCTACTTAGGCACTCAGAATAAAAATACAAAAAAAAAATGTATTTAGTCTCTTTCCTTATTTCAGATCCAAATAATGAAGTAGATCATATTTTTCTAACGCCCTCATTGAAAATTTACTTTTCCTCCCTAATTTTGGGTTTAAAAGGGGCACTTTTCCTCCCTACGTAGGAAAAGTAAAAATTAAATAAATATTCACGTACAGATAATTTATTTATTTTAAATTTATATTACTGCCTTCCGGTATATCTGTAGGTATAAAATCTTCATCAAAATCTCCCATTTTTGGATAAAAATTTATTAAAAACGGTGAAAAATTTGAAATAAAAGCGGTCTTAAAATATGTTTGATGTTTATTAATACGTTACTACGTTAATATGTACCTAGATTCGAATCGAGATGTTTCGAACCAACTAGATTAACTAGATAATTGAATTTTTTTTAAATTTTCTTTCTTTTAATTAAAGATTTTAGCTTTGTTAGTGGGCATTTCAAATGAAATTATTTGTTGTATTTATTGAAAAATATAAAATAGGCTAACTAAGCATTTTTTAATAAAAATAGACTTAGTATGGGCAAATATCTTTGCTATTAGTAAAGATAGACACCAAATTTTAAGTGTATTTTATTGGATAATAAATCTATTTTTTTATGTGATATAACTTTTTTCACCCCCTTGAGGGGTGACGATAGGGAGCTGAGGTAAATTTTTTTAAATTCAACCCTATGCCGTGTGGTAATTTATTTTAAAGGTCTTCAAAAAAGAAACCTTTTACAGCAAACCTAAGGTCCGTATCATAATTCGTTTTTAAATTCTTAAATTAAAAAAAAAATAAATACCGTTATTTCTCTTATTACCTTAAAAGCTATTCAAAATGACCACCATCTTGGCAGTAATAAAATCAATTTTGGAATTTACTTCTCACATTTTCGAGAATGGCAAGTGTTACTTCTTGGCAGAGTTCCAAAATCGACTTTATTACTGCCAAGAAGTTCATGGTGGTCAGTTTGAAGAACTTTTAAAGTAATAAGAAAAATGAAGGTATTTAAATTTTAATTTCTTTCGCGATTTTTAATTTTTATAGGCTTGGTATTTAAAAATGAATTAAGATACGGACCTCGACTATTTTTTAAGACCTTTAAAATGAGGCACAACACGGCATAGGGTTGAATTTAAAATTTTTGACCTCAACTCCCTAGGTACACTCAAGGGGGTTGAAAAAGTTAAATTACTTAGAAAAGTACATTTATTATCCAATAAGTTACACCTAAAATCTGGTGTCTCTATCTTTACCAATACTAAGACTTTTCGGACACCGTGTATGTTTTTTAATCCAAAACCTAAAAACGTCCCATATAAACATATTTTATCAGCACTAAATTAATTTTACGGTATTAATAAAGCATAGTAAATTATATGAACTTTCTAGAGTCTCTATATATTGACCTAACAAAAATAATAAAACGGTTATAAATAAATAATTAAAATTATTCACCTCCTTATCTTCCTCCATTGGCCCGACGACATCATTTTCTTTCTTCACGATTCTACTCTCCAAGGTTCGAACAAAGGGATGTCGACGTACCCTGGCAAATCGGTTGCCTAAGCCCTTTCCAGACATCCGATGGTCTTCAAAGGCTAACTCTATCACGCTTCTAAACTTCGACGATGTTTAGGCAATCCCTTAAAGAGCAGAACCTTCACTGACCACCCACGATCCGTATTTCACTTCTGTTTGCACGTTTTTGATGGATATGGCAAGAATGGTACTAACAGACAACTGTACGCACCATCTACAGATTCTTGAGCCTTTAGCTTGAAAATATCAAGCATTCGCATACTCAATTTTCCCAAACCCTAGAATCAAGAGTTCTATAGGTGCTACGCATAATAGTCCACTAGCAATGGAAGAGAATTTAATTTTACAGACAGTTATACGCACCATGTACAGGCTCTTAAATCTACAACTTGAAAATATCAAGCATTTGCATACTCAATTTTCCAGAGTCAAGAGTTCTGTAGGTGCTACGCGTAATAGTCAAATGGCAATGAAATATGAAAGAGAATCTAATTTTAGCGATAATTACACGCATCATCTACAGGCTTTTGAATTTACAACTTGAAAATATCAAGCATTGGCACACTCAATATTCACAAGCCCTAGAGTCAAGAGCACCGCAGGTGCTCCGTATAGCGATCTGCTAGCAACTTAATTTTAAACTAAATTATGATTTTTTTATAACGTATTATATCCATGCTCATCCTATCATCAAAATAACCCGGCGTGAGGCAATCTGAAACAAAAAGAAATAGAACTATAAACACTGTCGTATCCGAGGTTGACAATTGATCAGTAATTTTTTTCATTAAAAATATCTAACCAAATTTTATTCTTAAGGTGTTAGTCTGGGTGGCTACTGAAGAACATGGACCCTTATCTGTAGTTTAAACGTACAGTTTTAATAACAATAAATAATGAAATAACGACTTATAATTCAATTTAATAAATAATTAAAAGAATGCAAAATATGGGCATTAATATTTTTCCCCGAAACTTATGGGACATACGTTAATTATGTGTAAAAAATATCTTGTTAAGATCACAACTAACAATTATCCTTTGGTGGCGTTAGGGGGTTTTAACTTATTTAAAGAAAAATTTTTACATATAAAATCCTGGACAACTATGTTCAAAAACAAAAATAGTAGGGATGAATCTCGATTACTCCTCTTAAAAATGGTTTCCTTTTTCATTATCTTATTACGATACAGAAATTACAATGATCAGTTCCGAAAATATATGTAAGAAATAATGGAATTTATTCTGTCTTGGTTATAAGCTTTTTAATATTAGCGCTAATCTGCTTCGACTAGCTAACTAGTTATACTTTATTGTTTGATTCATTACACAGGACCACAAATGGGAACCGAAAAAGTCCTTTGGCGAGATTGATATCCTATATGTATTTTGGTGCGCTGATTACGAATCCGAGGTCCATATAACCCCAGCACGTCACTGTCAAGGTCATTTGAAGGTCAAATGCATATATTATAGAAAAACAGAAAATCTGACCACAGATTCGGAAAGAGCGGGAAATTTTACGTCCAAATATGTAGTTTTTAGTTTTTCCAACATGACCCTCCAAGGTCATCTGGGGGTGAAATGACTCACCGATAGACGAAATTCTTATTTCCCATATACATCATCACCTTGAAAGTGACGTGCTGCGATTATATGGACCTCGGATTCGTAAGCAGCGCGTCAAAAAACCTAAAGATACCTGACTAAGTTGTACGTAAAAGTCTGTAGTTGTGATGCTGTACCTATATGGGAAATAAGAATTTGGTCTATCGGTGAGCCATTTCACCCCCAGATGACCTTGGAGGGTCATGTTGGAAATATAAAAACTACATATTTGGACGTAAAATTTCCCGCTCTTTCCGAATCCGTGGTCAGATTTTCTGTTTTTCCGTAATATATGCATTTGACCTTCACATGACCTTGAACGTGACGTGCTGGGGTTATATGGACCTCGGATTCGTAATCAGCGCACCAAAATACATATAGGATATCAATCTCGCCAAAGGATTTTTTCGGTTCCCATTTGTGGTCCTGTGATTATTATTCACATAGTTTTAGATTGATTTCCCTTTTTACAGATTCTATTCTGTTGTTATGAGAGAACTTGCTGCTGGCCCGATTGATCAGCAGAGGAACAAGGAACCTTCGTTGTTTCATATATATATATATATATATATATATATATATATATATATATATATATATATATATATATATATATATATATATATATATATATATATATATATACATTTAAATCAGACTTACCATATAATTATTTAGGTGTTGGCCTTTCCAGCGATGAGGTTGCTCTGCTCCCATGTTCTCGTCAGCCCATAACGAAATGATTAAAATATGAGAACATGAAAATTTGGACAGCCCGAGTCTCCTCCAAGCGCACTGAATTAGAGTCCGTCTCCAATGTTGATCCTGCAAGGGGCGGATTAGGGCTGGAAATTCTCAACAGACACTTAAGTGCTACTGCCGCCTTGTGACCACCAGGGCAGGTTATTACATAAACCGTCCGTGGTTGGTTTAATACCTGCGGTGGGTGGACAAGTCCACCACCTTTAGTTGTTCCTAACCCCGGTTTGCTGCATGGTCCAAAGGCATCCCAACCAAGACACCAGTCAGCGCAAAAATGCCCGTTGTGTGAACCTGAAGAAGTCCGCGTCCGCCGATTTCAGTGTACGTATTGCGTTCGCCTGTAAAAAGAAAAAAAAGTGAAACTTTCTTTTACAGGCTTTATATGGTACAAAATAAAAAAAAAAGGAAGGAAGAGGAGATGGGGCAGAGTGCGGAATAAATAATATAAAATTTACATGCAAGTCAGATGCAAAAAGAACGTGAAAATTAAGTTTCATTAGCATTGGAGTACCTTAAGATACAAAGAGATTTATAAGAATCAGGCTAAAAAACTCAATATTTTACATTTTTAATTTAATGACAGACTCTTTACTAGGTGGGATGGCCTCCTTCACCTTATTAGGACATTAAGCAAAAATAGTGAGCACAATGTCAGGTACCTACTGATTATATATTAAAAAAAATTCAATTGATCACTCGTTCGCAAAAATTAATAATATTTTCTGAAATAAAACAGATTTTGAAAATTATTAGATTATAAGACACTTTACTGAAAAAAAAATCAAAAAGATGTAATGCGCTAAGGTGTGAATTCAGATAACTCCTCTCGAATTATTTTAAAGAAAATTTCGCACCCGCTTTTTCTAACCAATCCTTAACCAATATATTGTAGTTATGACTTTGCTAATCAAAGAAACGACCGTCAGCTATCGCACCCGCGGGCCGCGGTGGAGCTAACTTGGGTGGTGCCTTAAAAGTCCATTAAAAATTTAAAAAAGTGAAAGAACTGTTTCACGGTTATATAAAAGTAAAAGAAGCAGTTCTTCTACTACCAAAGCTGAAACTTTTTATTTAGTTTCTTGCAATTGTGAAATATTAAAAAATCATAGTCAGCTATATAAATTCCGGGGGAATATACGTCAGCTGCTCATAAAAGGAGCGTAAGTTTAGGCTTAAAGTCAAATGATATAGAAGCTAAAAAAATGAGTCAAAAGATATCGAAAAATTTTCTAAAGAAAAATTTTTCAGAATGCACCGAGGATCCCATGTACCAAAAAAATATAAATGTGTGACCGTACCCTAGGGCTTGCAATCCCGGGATCCCGGTAAAAATTCAGTCCCGGAAAATCTCGCGATTAGTCACTTAAATCCCGGAATAAATAAGTTATAAAATATGTCCAAAAAAATCTAAGTAAATTAACGCTTTAAGCTAGCATAATTTGCAGTATTTTTCCTAAAAACAATATTTAGCGCGTGATATGGCCAATCCTGGAAGATTCATTTAAGTACTTATGTATAAGAATTCAAATTATTTTTACTTCTTATACCTTTATAATGTCCTCTGCATAAATTTTGTTTTGTTTTCATATTAAAATTTTAATATTATAAATAAAAATAATTTCTTTTTATTAATATTACAATTTTTGGGGATCAATCTCGGGATTCCGGAATTTTGTTTCTTCGATCCCAAAAGTCCCGAGATCCAAATATACGTCCGGGATTGCAAGCCCTAGACCATCGCTATGAAAAATCATAAATTATTTCGTTACTAACAAATACTAAATTTAATTATGAAAAATTCGGTACTATTAGGTTTGAATGGTAATTCTTAGATCGTCTAAATTTTATCGGCGGTCCGAAATTTTGGAAAAGCTCATGTGCACAATATACAAGGCAAGACTACAGATAGCGACACGACCAGACCGTATTTTTTAAATTTATTTCCCGCAAAGTGTCTATTTCACAAATATTTGATTAGTTCTGACACAAACCTATGTAGTTTAGTTGAATTAAGTTATTTTCAAGTAAAAAAATAATTTATGATTTTTCCTAGCGATGCCACGGGTAAAAATTTGGATTTTTTAGTTTTTCTCAATATGGTTCATGGTAGACTGCGATTCAAACTAGAATGGTACAGGAGCGTCAACTTCCGATCCTCTAATAAGCAGTATGAGACCGAAATCCGAGCCGAAATCAAAAAATCTACGAAACCATTTAGTCAGGAAGAAACATGCCTAATGTCTCCTGACTAAATGGTTTCGTAGATTTTTTTGATTTCGGTCTTATACTGCTTATTAGAGGATCGGAAGTTGACGCTCCTGTACCATTCTAGTTTGAATCGCAGTTTACCTATACGAGACTATCGGTAAATTCTGAACAATTTTTCTTAACAAAAATTTTCGATATCTTCTCAATTTGACGCATTTTTCGATACCACCGTCAAGTTTCTTTTAAGTTGCCGCCAAACCAGTGATCACATGACATGTGTTAAAATAAATTTTTTGGTGGTCGGACATGCAGAAGCAAACCCCCAATAGAGTTTTTTAAAAATATCAATAATAAAAATGTTTCCCTGCCAACTTAATGGCGGACACTATACAGGGTGATATAAAAAGATAAGAAATTTGAACGGCAGATTCTACATTCAAAAATATGAAAATAAGTGTATATAAACATGGCTCCACAAACGCTTTTTTTTCGAGTTACACGGTGTTTAATATTTTAATTTTTAAATGTTTCTTTTTAATTTCTCGAAAATGCGATAAGATATTGACATGAATTTTAGTACACGCCAGTATGGAATCAAAGGGTACCTTAATGTGCAAAAATTTATTTTCTAATGTACTTGCATCAGTGGCGTGCCTGCTGGTAAGTCTTTATTTTTAGCGAAAACAATTGCCCGCCTCTGATTTTTTGCAAAATTGATATAGTTCTCTTAAAGCCCAATTAATTCTGCGTGAAAAGTGTATATTGAGCTTTTTCGTTTTGACGCACCATTTTCGAGATAAAAATTAATTTATTTCTTACAATTACAAAAAAATTAAAATGAATTTTTTTAAACATATGTTTTGTTCAGGAAACAGTGCTTATTGATTTAAGTTTATAGTTGATGCCGGAAATGCCTCTAAATCGTATTCGCATATTTCTCCTATCTCTTCGGAATACTCGAGGTCTGAAAATATTAAACACCCTGTATCTCGAAAAAGAAGCGTTTGAGGATCCATGTTTATATAAACTTAATTTCATATTTTTAGATGTAGAATCTGCACTTAAAATTTCTTAGCATATTTTCGTAACACCCTGTATATTAGACTAATGCATAGTTGAATTTCAGTTTTGGTACTATTATACAAATACAAAGATTGAGTAATTATTAGGTATGATTTATCCTTCACTAGAAACAATAATATCTGTAAATTTGCTTGTATATTTTCCTTATTTTTAGCAAAACTAAATTTGAACGCCAACTGATGTTAAATCCTAGCTAACAATTACTCAATTTTTGTATTTGTATAATTATAATAGTACCAAAGCTGAAATTCAATTATGCATTAGTCTAATATATGTATATACTCTATAAAAATAATAGTTAGCTAAATGTATCCCGAGGAAATAACCTTCAGCTGATGTAATACTATAGACCGCAGCCCTCGAGTATATAGGTTCTTAGCAAGCTCGCTACTCATATCAGCTGACGCACGGTCTTTCTCCCACTATACAGTTAGCTGACTATGGTTTTCGTGTAATGTTATTAATAAACTATCATATAGTTTAATTTTAGCTTCGGTAATATCGTTTCCGTTTAAGCCTGAACTTACGTATTTCCCCGGAATTTAAATAGCTGACTATGATTTTTTAATATTTCACGGTTTTCAAAAAACGAAATCTAAAGATTCAGCTTTTTTTATTACTATATATTATTTTTTGTATATTAACAATTAGAATCAACAAAAATTTGTACCAACAGAAACTTAAAATTCTTGCTTTTTTCCTATAATTACAGTAAAAATTGATTTGATGATTAATTTTTTTTACATTAGTTGCTTAGCTACCTATTTTATATTTAAAGAAATAATTAAATATATTTTGACACTTAGCCATTTGGTTTCAACCAGAGCCACTAATCCAAAAAACAACAACAACAATATTTTGACACCCTGTATATCAGGCGCGGCCCGTGAAACTTCAAAGTTGTATATCTCTGTTGCTACTTATGGGACCCATGCCAAATTCAGGTTTTTTAATAGTGAGCCTACTAAGAATTTTTTGGTAAAGAAAAAAACTATTTTTAAATTTGCGAAAAAAAGTTGAATTTTTGAATTGAACCACCTGGGTAAAAAATCAACAGGCTTAGATATTTTATTTATTATTTTTTCTAAATAAATTTTACATCATTTTGTCGACAATTCTTAAATTTTAAGAGAAAAAAATGTGTTAGTAGAAAGTTATAACCATTTGAATTTTTTGTTAAATTATATTTTAGCTTTAAGAAAATTCAAATGACTCTAACTTTCTACTAACACATTTTTTTCTCTTAAAATTTAAGAATTGTCGAAAAAGTGATGTAAAATTTGTTTAGAAAAAATAATAAATAAAATATCTAAGCGTATTAATTTTTTACCCAGGTGGGTCAATTCAAAAATTCAACTTTTTTTCGCAAATTACAAAATATTTTTTCTTCGTCAAAACATTCTTAGTAGAGCTACTATTAAAAAACCTGAACTTGGCATGGGTCCCATAAGTAGCAACAGAGATATACAACTTTAAAATTTCACGGGCCGCGCCTGACGTGTACAGGGTATGGAAATGGTTAAATATATTGGAATTTAAGAATTGTCGAAAAAGTGATGTAAAATTTGTTTACAAAAAATAATAAATAAAATATCTAAGCGTCTTAATTTTTTACCCAGGTGGGTCAATTCAAAAATTCAACTATTTTTCACAAATTACAAAATATTTTTTTCTTCGCCAAAACATTCCTAGTAGGGCCATTATTAAAAAACCTGAACTTGGCATGGGTCCCATAAGTAGCAACAGAGATATACAACGTTAAAATTTCACGGGCCGCGCCTGCTGTATATCGAAAACGTAGGAGTTATGAACCTCTTCCCGAAGTCTTTTATCACAACACCTACACCCTACACCTACCTACACTTCTACTCCCCAGTACGTCCTAAACCCTATACTCAAAACTTTTAAACTGGTTTGTTAATTACCTCTTTTCCTGTATTCATTTTTTAGTATGGCATAAATGTCAAATGAATATAATTTTAAGATTCTAAAATTCACTTGTGTCAAGTTTTATATCTATACTTCTAAAAAAACAGGACCTAACATGGGATTAAAAATTTCACATGTAAAACCATAGAGTTTTATTCTATCCTTTGGTCCGCTTTAAAAAAAATGCACTATATTAATCACAACCACGTCCCAAAAATGCTGTTTTTTGGTAAAACCTGTATTTGCGCTATATTTTTCTAGATAAAATCGAACTTTTCCTATTTATGCCTACACAACTTAAAGTATGAGTCCTTTAGTTGTATAAGTAAACTTTTGCAAAAAAATTTTTTTTTTGTGAACTTTTCCGATTTTTGGAAGTCGCTTTTAATTTTCTTTTTAAACTCGCAAATTCCTATGCAAACCAAAAAATTTCAGCGTAAGTAGTTCAGTAGTTCTGGCAGTATAAGAACGATGAACAGACAAAATAATCAGTATAGAACTTTTATTTATGTAGATGTAAACTTTTTTTGTACGCGTTGTGCGTCAGCAATTCAAAAATTCAGGTTTTAATATTTGATAAACTGTGCAATTCTCTGATACTACTAACAACAGAGTTAAGCCTATTATAAAACTGGAGGCCCCTATTACGGAGCGTATTTTTATTTTTATCTTAAAAAATGAAGGGCCAAAAAATCCATAAAAAAAATCTGAAAAAAATTTTCTCCGGAATTTAAATTTGAAATAAATTTAAAAATGGAGCGCTTGTTATTTTTTCTATGTCTCAAAATTATATTTAAGCTACATGTATATACGTAAAAAACCATAATATGCACTATAAAGCAAGTTATTCATGTTTGGAACTAAACATTTATTAAATAAATTTTATTTAGTAAGGATATATGCGCTGCGTGATTATCATCCATTTTAAAAATTTATTTTATTTTACTAAAAGGCAAAGTTTATTAAAAAAAAATTTATGTGGTTACAAATTCTTTACCCGTATTCTGTTCCCACCTACCAAATTTAAGTTTAAAAAGTTTAACAAAAATTTTTAGTTCCTAAGGATTTTTTTTAAAGGTGCTAATATATTTATTTTTTCCTATACCTAATATATCTTTATCTATACAGTCATATTAAAAGTTTTTAAATATTATAAAATATCCCAATCTTGGGGAAAGTAGTTCCCCTTTTATTCTATATCAGGGGCAAATTTAGAATTTCGCCAAGAGGAGGCGCAAGTTCCCGTTCGACATTTTTTTATTGTTTGGGGTTCTAAGAAATGAACACTATTTCATACTGAACGAAAAATCTAAACCTGTTCTTGCGAAACCAGAACGGTTGGTCATCTTAACTTACAAATATTCTAGCATTTTTTTATTTGTGCATTCTATCCATTTGGACTGATATACAAACATTTTTCGAAAACGCATTTTTTAAAAGCACGTTTTTTCGAAAATATATTTTTTCGACAACAGAACTTTTTCGATAACACAGTTTTTTTTTTGAAATCAACATTTCAAATTCTTATACTATTCGAAACTACATTTTTTTAAAACATATTTCTTGAAAGTACATTTTTTTATTGTTTCGAAAAAGACCTTGAATATTCATATCTTAAAAAAAAACGCTTTTTTAAAAAAGTAATTTACTACAGAGGAACAGCAGACACAAGAAATCAAACCTGACCGAAAACCAAAATGGTTCGTTGATGTTAGTTCATGACCTTTTTCTGTCCTTTCTTATTGACATTTTCTACGCTAGTAGAGTTCATAATTTAATTTTTGAAAAAACTATATTTTCGGAAATTGTAGTTTTGAAATTGTTTTTGAAAAAAATATTTTCGAAAAAATTTTGTAGATCCGTTTCCCAATAAGCATATTTTGATAAAGTTGTTTTTCGATAAAATTTACTTAATTTAACACCGAAAAAATGTTTAAAAAAACAGTACACGCGACAGGACCAACTGTTTGATTAATATGAAAATGTAAATAATATTCTAGCATTTTTTTATTTATGCCTTCTGTTCATTTGAAGGGATATACTTAAGTACAATTTTTCGAAAGCCAACTTTTCAAATTTTTTCAAGCACTTATCAAAAATACATTTTTTTAGAGAATATCTTTTTCGAGATTAATTTTTTCAAAAAACACTTTTCGAATATTATTTATTCAAGCAACGGCTTTTGAAAAAATATATTTACGAGAAAGCAATGTACCAAACCTAAGGAAACTTGATCAACCTCAAAAAAAGGTTCGTTTAGGTTTATTCAGGATCGTTTTTCGTCTTTTTTTATTTACCAATTTCCAAGGCAGTAGAGTAGTAGAGTTCATAGCCTAATACAGTTTTCGAAAAAATACAATTTCGAAAATTGTATCTATTTAAAAAAAACATTTTTAAAAACTTTTTGAAAAAATGTACTTTGGAAATATGTATTTTGGAGAATTTCATAAACCGTTTATAAAAGAGCATCTTATGAAAAAGCAGTTAAGATATTTTTAAAAAATTTACTTTCGAAATAGGTTTTCCAGAAAATATTATCAAAAAGTTTCGTAAATCCGTTTTCGAAAAAGCTGTTTTTCCAAAACAATTGTTCTCAAAAAAGATGTTTTCCGAAAAAAAAACCTGTTTGATGATTTGTTTTCTTTAGTTAGGAATGTTTTCAGAAACCATCGATGCGAATCAAAAAAGTCGAAAAAGGCTTGTATTTTTTATATAACATTCGTATTATAGATCTGTTATTCATATTTTTGTAGTATAATTTATATATTATAGAACTTACATAAACGGCAAATTTTTGTTTATACTATTTAGTAGAATATGTACGAATGGTTAATATTTATGATACATTTTTTATTTATAAAATTCCCTATTGAAATCCTGTTTGCACAAGGGTCTAGGGGGCACGCGCCCCTTGCATTCCCTCCACCCCTAAATCCGCGCCTGACCTACATGGGGAAAATTTACGGATAAAAGTTTTTAGATAGAGAGAATTCCCTTTCTTAATGCATTTTTATAAACTTTTTACCAATACTTTAAATAAATTTAAAAAATAAAATAAGAAAAACCTTTTAAAAATTTAAGTAAGATGTTTCAAAAGTTGACACTATGACACTATGCTTGTATTGTCCTTTTAAAAACAAAAAAAAACTTCAAAACTAAAAATACATCAAGAGTCGTGAGAGGGAACTTTTAACTTCAAATTGTTTGAATAGAAACTTAAAAAAAATGTATTTTGGAAAAACTAGTGTGTTTTCACACCAGACAAAATACACACACACACACACCACAATTTTGAACTTTATATAGATTTCCCCTCTCAAAATTTGATGCTTCGTTGCACGAAACAACTAGCATCTGTATCTGCAAGAGGGCACCATTAGCGCTCATGTACGTTCCCTTCTTTTACATAACCCCTGATCAAACCCATTTTCTTCTGCGCATAACCCCAAATTTCGTAATCATATAGGTACCGTTAGCCGGCAATAAAATTACGTAATTCTATGGTCGAGCTATGTTTTATGATACATGTAACATACATAAAAATACATATAAAAATCAAAAGCGATAAAAAGGTACTTACGGTATCTGGGAGCAGAGCAAAACTTTATATTAGGACGAACGAAACGCGAGCCCTCCTGCGATTCTATTAATTATGTAGCCGTCTACACATTCGCTACAACTGACAGAGTCTATTCATAAAACCGTCAGTTTTGAAAGCTTTTAGCCGAACTCCAAAATTATTAGAACAGGGAAGACTATCGCGGACTATTCTATTCCAGTGGGGAGCCCTTGATGACGACGTAAGCTGTCTCGGGACAACTTCCACCAGGAACGCGCGCGAAGCTCCTCGCCCGCCGACCACAGGAAACAGAATGATTTGTGATCGTAACTTGTTTTTCCAATCGATACAAATTTTGACAAAAAAATTGTTCTCGAGTCTATGCAAAAAAACTATATTGATGCCGAGCTTGGGTAAAAAAAGTTGATAAAACATACGCAACACTCCTTGTGCCTTACATTTCGACGGGATTTTGGATTTTTGACCAGAGACGTGCGGATTTTTACATCGATGATGAATAATAATTAATAAATTTTAATTACTATTTTTATTATTTATTATTACCCGTTTAACATGTCGGAATGGCGTTAAAACACATTTTAGTGAAAATGACGATTCTCGCATGCATTATCTTATTATGAAAATATGTTTGCTTTTCACTCAAACCTACTAAATGGGCTTTAAGGGTTTTAGACAAAAGTTTATTTGGACACAATTCATATTAGGGGGTAGGATATAGGCTACAGGCTAAAGCTAGAGAGAAGAGAGGTAACACAAAGATGGACCATTGTCTAAAATCTAAGATGTTACCGAGAATCACTATAGCACACAACATAATCATAGCTATTTATGTAACCAGTTGGTGATGTATTTCCTATTGTTGGAAAGCCGCCGATTATTCGGTTTTTTACATTATAATAATTTCATCTTAGGTTTTTTAGGTCTTCTTCATTTTCTACTGGTGTTTTATAAACCAGTGACTTTAAGCGTCCCCAGAAATAAAAATCAAGAGGATTTAAGACTGGGAATCTTGGTGATCATGACTGATTGATTAGGTTCTTCAGTCCCCTATCGATCCACCGATTTCGACAAATTTCACTTAGGAACACCCTCCACATCGTTTTTGTGGCCTAACCCAACAAAAATTATTTACTCTTAAACTATCCCCGTATGAAAAAAATACCAGAATAGCTGCTTATATAACCGGTTAGGAAATGCGTTACTTTGTTTAACGAGTGTAATGTTTGAGGGACGAGCGAAGCGAGATCCCCCAAAATTATACGAGTTAAACAAAATTATTATCTTTCATTATTGTATCAAGAAATCTAAGTAGGCATCAGAAACATAGGGTAAAAACTTAATACCTATTGTTCAAAAAAGGCAATAAAAATCAATTTTAATCCGTAATAATTATATTTATTCATTTAGTTTAGGTAAAAAAAATCAGTATAGTTACAAAACCTTTCTTATATACAAAAATTGATATATATTCAAGAAAATTGAAACCTCCTCGAGCAATTGAAATTCGTCATCGCTATTTGTTATCAATGCTTCTATATTGTAGAATGCTGCATGTAGAGTTATTATCACTACAGAAGCACCTACAAAAATATTTTTATTTAATATATGGATGTACTGTATCTTCTTTATTTAGTGATCTTCCATATTGGGCTACAGAATGTCAGTATTCCAAATTAAAGCCCATAATAGTCAAAGACTCACCCAGTGGCTTATTCTCTTACCTATGACCCAAAACATGGCTCCATGTGCCCCAACCAGATAATACACAGGCATGGAACATACCGGTACTAGTCCATATTGTTGTGCTAATGAAAGCTCTTTCCCAAAAAATACCAGCTTCTTCTGCATATGTCTTTTGTTTAATTTATAGCCAGAATAGAATGTACCTGCTATAGCCAACAAAATTAAAGGTGATGTGACTCTAAAAGAAACCTTTTACTGTACTTCACGGATTAAAAGTGTTTTTTCAAATTCTGCTTTTTAAAGAATAAAGTGACACTTTTAATCCCTAAGAGATTGAATGACAAAAATACAACAAACACTTTTCCCTTATACATACAATATACCCTTGGATAGTTTTAGTCAAAGAGTTTAAGAGTTAATAAAAGTGGTTTTACATTGTTCCATATTAACCATTAGAAAAGAATAGTAACTTTATTGCAGGAAGTACTTCTTCCAATAGTTTTCTAGTTTTTCCCCAATTCCGACTGAATCACAGCAAATATTTTGTTGGAATTGGGGAAAAACCAGAAAGATGTTGGAAGTACTTCCTGCAATAAGCTGTGAACATAATTATTTTTCCTATTAGTCTTATTTTAAATAATCTTTAGGTCAAGGGGCACTTGGAGGGGCTATGGGGCTGTAGCACATTAAGACCTTTTTTTAATTTTTCTAGGTACATGTACTATGGGACAAACACACGATTGAACCCCCTCCTTCATTGTCAATTTTTCAGGGCCCCCAGCTACAATCCTTCAAACAATTCTTCAACGAGTAGTTCGGCGGTTAAATTTCAGCCTCTTTAAAAACCTTATATAAACACATACTTGCTACTTTTTTAAAGACCGCCCATCCATCTATATACCCCCCCTTAATCGAGGAAAATGTGTGTGTGTTGTCATGGACTTTGACATTTTCACCATTTCAATTTTTTTTCTAGAAAACGGTCAGAGGGGACGCAAAAACTTTCCCCCGGTTAATGGAGGGATAGTGCGACTAGCTTCGGTAAAAAATTCTGTTATACAGGGTGTATGGTTTCGGAGCTATTAAACATCAAAGTCGCAGCGAATGTGTTAAATGCCCCTCGGGGGAACTGGAAATTTTGAAGAATTTTATGGAAATAAAAATATCCTAGGTATATTCTCTCATGTACTTAGAGCATACATTAAAATTAATAGAACTAGCAGAAGATACGACATATATAAATTTCTAATAAACAGATATTTACTTACAAGCAATATACAATTAATACTAGGAAAACAAATAAATAGTTTGCTTGAAAATATTCTACCTTTCTCACGATTCTTTTTCCCAGTCGAGGTATCGAGGGAGGAACCTTAAAATTTGATGTTTGTACAAAAACTAACCAGGGCCTTACATTCTGTCTTTGTTGCTAAATCCATTCTTTGGGGTCAGGTATTTGTGTTGGAATTTGCAGGAAACTAAGCAGAAGTTCAAACCAAATATTAATAAAAGTACAATATTTTAAAAATTAATATAGGTCACCTAGGTAAACTACTGTTTTTCTTCAGATCTGGAGGTGTTTCCATCTGCCCACTTACGTTTACAGCTACGTCCGCCATTTTTTAAAGCAATATCCCAGAATTTTGTAGTCAATCAATTGTAAGAAAAGTCGTTTAAATTAAAATTTAGTTTTTAGTCTCGTGGTTGGTGTTCGGTTTAAAATATCAAAATTGCTACTACTTCTTAGTAGAAGCGGCAACACTGCATTGTCAAAAATATTTTAGACAGGTAGAGCATGTTCGTTTATGTAAACGACCAAATTTTCAGAGCGATTCCTTAACTGGTTCGCCAGATATATCTAACGTACCCTGTATATATACTTAGTTAATATTAATGTTAATATTTTTTCTCAGAAAACAGAACTCTTATAAGGAGTAACTTTTTTTCGTAAAATTAATAATAAAAAAGTTCTCCATATGTAGAGAACATTTAAGAGACTCTGTAATTAAGGTCTTAACTTTATGCTAATATATTTTATTAAATAAATATTTACCTATGCAAGTGCTTGCATCAGTGTTGATGTTAGCCTCACGTGACAATGGTGTTAGCACACTATTGGACATATGTATATATATATATATATATATATATATATATATATATATATATATATATATATATATATATATATACATATCAGATTTGTATATATATATATATCAGATTTTCACTCAACTTCGAGATCAGGACTCTCAAGGTGTCGTTTTTATGATAGAACAGGAAATTCCCTGAATTTTTGAGACAGCTAAAAAGAATAGAGGAGTTAATAGACAATCGTTTAAAACCCCAAATTAACAGTTGAAGGATGCAATGTCCTCTTTTTAATAATAGCAGCCATCATCTGTAGTAATTTTTTACAAGCGTTCTTTCTGTATAATTAAAATTACCGTAAGATATTCCCCATATGCTCAAAAAAAATAGTAATTGCTAGTAGTGCCTAAATTCACCACTAGGGCAGTATTCTACATCTTGAAAGACTGCTCCCCGACAGAACGTTGACAAGATAGGACAGCCATGATTGGCAGTAGTCTGGCAGACCCTCTCGAAAAGCGTTCCCTCGAGATGTAGAACACATTGCACGTGTAAAACATAAAATTTAACTAGGCATATTTTGTATTGGACCCTTGACCCTTCAAGTACATTGGTATATTTAGTTTGGTACACAGGTTCCACGTGGGCAAAATCAAAATTAAATTACACTGATGATATGAAGGTAGTGCCATTTTAGAAATGCATCGATTGATGAAGGTTCACCTTAGTGGATCCTGTGCAAACACATCGTAAGAAAATAATTTTACAATACCTTTTTTAGTATTCCTCCAAGGCGTCGGCAACTGTTTCGGCCTTCCTTGACCATCATCAGTGTTGTACGGCCCCGAGCAGGGACAACAACAGACAGCCGCTTACTAGTTAACAATTTTACGTACCCAGACCTGAAAAGTAAACAGCTGCCAAGAAAAGACCTCGGACATTTTTTTAAATATTACGTGAAGTAGAAAAGCCAAAGCCAAAACAATAATTGTTATCGATATTTAATTAATAAAAAATCCCCCAACGCGTGTTCTTAGTTTAAAAAAAAGTACCTATCTTCTTTTCCTAAAAACCAAAAAATAATTAGTAAACTACAAATGACAGTTTTTGTATAACATTTTGGCGTTATATTTAAGTGTTTCTTTTTAGGAAATGATTAAAAGACGAAAACCCTAAAGTAGTAGGGATAAAGGGGCGGGTGATTACTTTTTTGAAACAAGAAATTCATACACACGCGCAAAGTTTATCTTGTAACTGTTGCGCAGACAATGATAAGGTAAAGAATGCATGTGCAAGACTAAAACCAAACTTATCGCTAAAAATTAAAAATGTATCGCTTATATTTAATACCAAATTATTTTGCATACCTAAAAAAGAGTTAATACCTAAAAATGAAAAATTAGTTATAATATTAACACCTGAAGAGAAAAAAGTAAATTATACCTAAAAATAAAAAATTAGTAAATAGATACAGAGTGGTTATGGATGTATTCCATTAATGTTCAGACAATTTAAATACTTATTCCAGGGAACAGACATCAATCTTTTTTTCTTTCTTCTATCTTTTCTTTATAAATTCAATTGATTCTCATATATGGTAATTTTATTATTATGGATACTAGTTATTTTTCCATTATAAAAAATATTTCTCTTCAATTAATCAGAAAGCCTAAAAATAAAAGAAAATATCAAGATAAAATGGTTAGATAATTTTTGGTGCAAAGGCACTTAAGGTGAAAAGAGACGGAGTATTTTCTATTACTGAACAAAATTGAAAAAACACACCCTCATTTGATACAAGCTTCTGTTTAAAATATTTTCAGGAAATTTTGGTGAGTTGACATTGAGATAGGGATAAATCTTAAACATATTTTTGACATTTACCCCCTTTCTATATTTTGGAAGGTGGGGGGTGTTTTTGTAATTTTAAATGGGATGATGTACTTTTGTTTATAAAATTCGAATCTACGTCAAAAGCTACGTAGGGGTACAATTTTTTTTATTTACACTTTTGGTTACGGAATTATGGTTAACTAAATTTTGATTGAATTTAAAAAATAAATAAATTTTACCAATAAATCAAGTTCACTTATTTCGGAATTATTAATTGTTTCCATGGAAATGCGTTATTTCTACTCAAGTCAGTTGCGAACTTTGAAGTTTTAACGATTATTTCTCTAGGTCCCCGGTTTTAACCCCCTTGACTTTTTCCTGTGTGGTTTTATAAAAGACAAAATGACGGTGACTGTACCTACAACCGTAGATGATATAAAGACCGAATCCGCCTGCTGAATAGTGATCCTTGAAATGTTACAGCGGGTACGAAATTCATTTAGAAAAAGACTGAGAAAGTGTTTGGAAGTTGAAGGGGGACATTTCGAACAACTTCTTAAGCATGACAGACTAATAATCATGATTCCGTAAAAACAAGAGCAAATCGAAAAAAAAATTGTACACGTACGTAGTTTATTACGTAGATTCTAATTTTATAAACAAAAGTACATCGTCCCGTTTAAAATTACAAAGTTCCCACCCACTCCTCAAAATAGAGAGACGGAGTAAATACCAAAAATATGATTAAATATACCCCCCCCCCCCGTCACCCTATTATCTCACCAGATTTCATGAAATAAAATTAAACCGTTTTCGAGATATCGCTTCGTAACAATTTAGAAAAAAACTAACCTTGTACATCATTGGCAAACACAGGGCCGTACCCAAGGGGGGATTAGGGGGTTTAACCCCCCACCCTCCCCCGAAATGTCGACGAGCGTCGTAGGCACCTCGACACTCGCACTCAGCATCGCCATGAAAAATAGCAAAAATACAACCTTAATGCAAATCGTTATTACTTTGTTTTTTGTACCAAATTTTTTTTTAAAGTGCATTAGAGCTGTTTCGTAGTACAACTACATCTTCACAATACAGTTACCGGCAACCGCGCGCTACCTTGCGAGGTGTGGGATGTTTATACGCAGACCCACACAAGCACGAACCAGTCAGGCTGCATAGCTCGTGAAGCTACTTAGTTCATAGGCTAACAAAGTATACAGACTAGAAACTGAATAACACATCTCTTTCTAAATTGTTGTTGAGCGCCATCCTTGGTCTGTATGCCCACAAGCTTGCTTTAATGATCGATCCAATCAAACTTGTCGACGGACGGAGTTGACAAGAGCAAAAATTCTTTATTATTTTACGACCAAAAGTCATTCTTTATAAAAAAAATTCTGCTTGTCGAAAATTGAAGTTTGCCATGATATAAAAATCTAAGATCAGATGCAGAGGGTGTTAATAAATTCAGAAAAATGAAAATGCTTTAGGAGAGAAGCACCATTATTTACGATTTTAAATAAAATGTTCGTAAAACAAAGCTGTTTGTAATCCAAAACTACGCCTCAATCCAAATTTTGATATCAAAATTCTGATTATTAAATTTATTCCAGATAGCTACCTCCCACCCCTCCGTATTAAATAAGTACACTCTTGTTTTGTGAACATTTTCGAAAATACGCTGCAATAGTCGCAAAAAAAAACTTATTATTCTAAATTTAAAAATTTGAATTTTATTACAAAATTTGTATTAAGGCTTTATTTTGGATTATAAAAAACTTCGTTTTATGAACATTTTGTTGAAAATACTAAGTAATTGTACTTCGTACTTCTTTCGTAAAGCATTTTAATTTTTCTTAATAAACACCCTGTATATCTGATTTCAGATTTTTATATGGTAAACTTATTTTTTCGACAAGCAGAATTTTTATGAAGAATGACTTTTGGAAACATTATTTTCCTCTTATCAATTCCATCCGTGGACACATTGTATGTATTAATATGTAAACTTACGTGCACAGAAATCGACCCACATCATACTTTTGAAATCGAATGCAACTTTTAGCAAGCATTTACCAGAGTTTAATTACAAAAAGTATATTGTACGAAAGACTGTTTAATATCCACTACAGTGGGTCTATATCCATCGAGATGTCCTTTTTTTATTCAAGTGATAAGTGATGACTGGTTTCTAAGAAAATGTATTTGATTTCAAAATTGTGTGATTGGTCAAGTTCTATGCGCGTAAGTGTATAAATATTATGATGGTTCCGATGGACGAAGTATGGCTTTTTGCAATGTAAATCTTGCACTTACAACCTATATGGTATACAGCAGAATGATGCCATATGATTGGTTAAGAGGAAAGATTTAAAAAAAATTCATAAAATATTTAGTACCATGATATGTTAATGAATTACATATACATTAAATTGAATCACCTACAAGACCAATGCGCAGAAAGCTAAGACCACATGAGCAGCAAAATAAATTTAATTAGACGCGTGTGGAAAATACATACCGTACTTAAATTGATCTTTTGTTCATAAACTTGCGAGAAAACATAAAAAAATTCATTGTACAAAACTTAGTTTTCTTATTTTTACACTTATCAGTTTAAATCCTTGATTTTCAAAAGTTAAATAATATGCTATTTTAAGTATCTTTTCTGACACACACTCTCTCTACCCACAAACGCTCTCAATGCATTAAATGAATGCAATATAGATATACCCAAGTGTATTTGCTCTGCTAAAAGTATTCGCTACATTGCCGGTATCAACAGCTTCGCCGGAACGATCCTTTTCAACGTTGAGAAGATTGAAAACATATCTGAGAAATTCAACAAGTGAAGGTAGAATGACTGGGCTAGCACTAATGAGTGTACACCGAGAAATAGATATTCCCAATGGAGAGGTCTTAGATATGTTTTCCAATGAAAAAAGAAAGATTGATTTTGTTATATAGCCTCATAAGTATTAAGACTTATAACAGTTAACTTCAAAGTTTATTTTATTTTTCGATATCTCTGTGAGTTTTTCATGTGCTTAGTTAAAATCTGTTATTTTATTTTAAATTAAAGACGTGTACTTAGAGATGAGCAATGGTTTTTGCTTCCCACTCGCCTCCTTTTATTTCCTTTTTATGAACTTCCAAGGAATTTAACCCCCCCCCCCCCCCCCCCGAAATATAATCTTGGTTACGGCCCTGCACAGTGCCCCCCCGAAAATTATGGAAATTTATTACGCTTTCATACATATTATGTATGATGTACGTATGTATATAAGTTGTGCCCCCCACCCGAAATTATCAAATGCCCTCCCGGACAAAAAGTCTGGATTCAACACTGGCGGCGGGTAGCGCGGCAGATGGGCGGAGATCGGGCGGCCGAGGTTTGCTCAGGTTAAGTGAGGGGCTGATGGCACGGAACACTAATTGTGCAAGTATAACTTGCACTTGACCGAATTTTTTGTTACAGGAACGATGCTTCAATTAAAAAACTTAAAATTAGTTATTAACATATTTTATTTAGATTCATTAATATAGCACAATTAAACTGTATACATTTAACTAAAATATAAAATTACAATATTACAAAACATTTCTCTTTACAAAAATGCAGGTAAAAAAATTTGGTAACAAAAATTATTCAACAATGGTCAGTGTACATGTAAAAATATTTTCCAAAACCATTAAACTTTACAAAAAAAAAATGTTATTTACAATTCTACATTGGACGGTAAAAGTACTTACTAATATAGCACCAAAATTATTTTAAATCTATGTGTAGAAATTAATTAGGATATAAAAGGACCAGTAAAAAGTTAGAAAGTAAAACAAAATTAAATCAATTCCATTTCTTTTTCACTAGGATTAAATCATAAAGAAAAAGAAACCAAATTGTACATTACCGTTAAGTAATATTTCTAAAAATATAAGGCACATTAATAAGACGATTAGTTAATATCTCGCCTGAATTTAGCAGAACAATAAATTCATGAGAAATAACCAGGATGGCCAAAATTAATATAGTACTATCTATTAATGGCACGGAAAGCATAAAAGTATACAACATTATGGATGAATTCATTTACATAAAAAATTGATCCATTTCAATCTATCGAATAACAAAGTAATATTAAAATCAAGTATCATATAAGTATTTTATTCCGGGTAGTTCATTCAAGACAATTGGGAAATAATTAATAAAGCAGTATTCTAAGGCTCACTTGGATGGGTCATAATTAGTAAACTTTCAAAATAAAACCTTATTTATACCCTAAAATTAACCCCAAAGTTAATCTAGGGGTAAAATTTATTTCAAATTGTGTATAGTTACATTTTTTTTTTGTATATCCCCCGTGAATTTTTTCTAATATTTCTAAAATAACACATGTAAGTAAATTTTTTTATTGTATGTTGGTTCAATTCCACTTAAAACCCATTCCAAAATATTTTCTTTTTTTTTATGGGACAGTAAACAGCCGAGCAATTTTAAATTCGATTGAATTGAATACAATTTTTATATTATAAAGCTATTTAATGAAAGTGATGCGAGTCCCAGATCAAAAATAAAATTTTGTTCATTAAATTTAAATGAAGTCGGGTCGAGTCTCCTCTTCTTGATAGAAGCTTTCTGTAGGTCCATTTCTGAATGTCACCTGATTAAATACAAGTTTTGAGGCCAAAGGTTTTTAAGATAATCTTTAAATCTCCTTATTACCTTTAGGAAAATATTTGGAACTGTGCTGCACACACAACTTGTCCTCAATCACTTTCAAAAAGTGAACCTACACCGAAGTAATTAGTATGTTGATACTTCATTAATAGAAATCTATTTTGTCCATTTCCGAAAGTAATATTTTCTAAATGTTATATTTTAAAATTTACAAATTTAGTACGTGCAATTCCTTTTCTGATTCAAGTAGTACATTAATTAGAGAAACTTTTTTCACAAAATAATTATTTAACAACAATTTGCATTTAAACTTAACGAACCCCCGCTTATGTAAAATTATTTCAAGGACCCGGAACTAATATCACAGTCGCTGGTTACTAGTAACCTTTTTAGTCTTTTTGAACCAACCAGCAGATTTTCCTGAATCTCTGGGCATTGACACCGATCTAGACACATCTCGTTTCTCGTCTCGAGATCTACTGATGGATTCCACTGATTGGCTTTTTGTTGGTATTCGCCTGTCCTCTCTGTCTTTGTTGTACCTTGAATTTTCTCTTGGCATTTTGTCTTTTTTCTTATAGAGGGTAGATGTAGATCCTAAAAATATATATTTGGAGGTATTACTTTTCGGATATTGGACCTTTTGACTGTTTTATACTGGTGTAACACAAGACTAGTTTTGTTTAAAGACATAAGAGGCGTCTACATGATAAAGCTAATTTTATGCATACCTGAGAAGTTAAGTTCACGTGCCAACAATTATTGCTATATAATGAGCTTAATATATAACCTGCTTTATAGCAGATAGTTTTTTATTGCTGGCAATTCGGCAATGTTTTATTAGGACCAATCATTTAATCTGTTTTACGCTTGGTAACGCCGTTTACTGAGTTGTAATTGGTCCTAATAAAAAATGCAAATTAAAATTGCCAGAAATAAAGACTTGCCAGATACCTGAAGATTTTGCGGTTTGCGAGTAAGTGCGAACATGTATTCTATATTTCACCTTATAAGCTCCGTGTGACGTGCCTAACTTTAAACTAACGTAGGTACCCCATATACAGATAAAAATAATAAAAAATATTTATTCAAGGGTTGCCTTGTCATAGTTATTAAGAATTTTGCGTTTTGTGACAAATTCCCAATATTGTATGTGGTACGGAACCCTCTATGCCCGAATCAAACTCGCACTTGGCCGTTTTTAACGCCCATGGATTAATTTTTTTTGTCAAATACCGTATACGCACGTTCTTATTTCAGGCATCGACGCCTCTGGCGACAACCCAAACTGGCCAGCCTTACTTATTACTATTAGCCCACTTTTAGGGTCATCATGACGCTCTATTTTTATTTATTTTTTTACATTCAACATATAGGTGAATTGATAGTTTAAGAAATAGCATTATGTATTGTGAAATCATGAAAATAAATGAATTATTCTTTACTAAGAAGCAGTTTGGCTATATGATATAGTGATGTAAGGATACGTATCCAAAAATCCGTTGGATCCGAATATTAAAAGAATCCGGATTATCCGGAACCGGCCGAGAACTTGAATACGGATTCGGAATCAAAATAAATTCGCATCGGGTGGTTACTAATGCAAAGTGCAAAGAGAAAACGGAATCGGAATCGAGTGTAAGCGAACAACACGGTCTGCGATTTGGCATATTTGATATTGTGCTTTCTCTTTCTAATGACATTTCCTAAAAAAAGATGGCATAGTTATCGGGGTAACGGGTATCATATGAGATGAGACCCATTGGTTAAACTAGTCCCGCCTCACCCGAACCGAATTAAAACGAGAACGGCGCGACGCGGTGCCTTCTTATCCCTAAACTTCGACTTCGACTGGTATGATACCGATACCGCATCGACCTACCTAGCCGTGTATCCGGATAGAAAATGTTTTAGTCTGTTGCATGCATACGTATACATGATCTGTAACCGCTTTCGCGCGGGTCAAGAAATGGATTCGAATTCGGATAATGGATACGGATATTAGCTGATTCCGATTCCGTATGATTCGGATATCTAATGAATACGGATATTTACAACACTAAATGATAGTTAACACAAATATATCTTCGTTAGAACTTACGTTTCACAATTGCAAACATCAACAGTAGGTACCTAAATTATGGACACCATATTACCATAATATAAAAATATTAGAACATTACTCTCCTGCAAATCTCAATGGCAAAAGTTTATAACATCGTATAAGATTATAACACTGAAACAAGACGGGAGACACTTGCGGATTATTGTATATTTTAACAGTCTATCGCACAAACCATTTTAATTAAAAATTAGATTGAGAATTGGCTTATTAAACACATATTCGTAAACAAGTCCATAAAAATTGCATTGTCGCACATTTTAATTTTTATTAATTATACCTTTACCTCGCGCTATATCTTCTTTCGATTGACTAGATGTCAAATTTTCTTTACTTCTAGATTTTCTATTTAAAGTTTGCTGATGATAGCTGTTTTTCTTACTGTCTTGCGCTTTTTTCTTAAGGGTTGAATTATCATTCCGATTCGACATGTTTCTAGATTGTTTTTGTTCGTATTTTCCATTTTTCTTTGGATATTGCGTATAATCAATATCTAAAGCTTCTCGTTGGTGACGTGGTTTCCATGGAGCTAAAACTGAGAAAGATCTGCTTAAAGTTTTAACCTGGGGTTGAATAAAACTTGAACCATTCGACGTGAGATCTTCCCTTGAGGCCGATTGTCTTCCAGTTCTTAAATATCCTGGTCCAGGTATATCACCAACTGAAACAAAATAAATAATTATACGTGTACTGGACTAGAGTCCAGAATAAATTAGAATAAACTTGCTGATTTTTGATGTTTCAAGAAAGTAATTTCTAATAAAAAAAAAACATCTTCAGAGGTCATAAATCAAATTATTTTTCAGCTTTTTTAAAACGTTCTACTGAACAAAGTTATTTCGCAATAGAAGCAAATCTTGAAGTAAGGCTTAAGAAAAAACTTCAAAACTTAATTTTCATCAAGAAACTACATTTTTGAGTTAACGTATTCTAGGAAACTTTATTATTAGGTTGAATGGGTGAATTAATTCACGACTGAATACTTTTCTGTCAATGTCGATATAATCAATGGCCTTGCCTGTTTGGTTGCTTGACCTAACCCCGTTAGATTGGGGGTTACATAAGGCAGAACGATAATTTTAATGACAGTATTGACCTGAAAAAAAATTTGGAAGCTGTTGCCACTATAAATGTAGATCTGATCGATGAAGAAATTTAAAACAAATTCGGTCAAGTGCAAGCTATACTTGTACAATTAGTGTTCCGTGCCATCAGCCATAGCAAACCTCGGCCGCCCGATCTCCGCCCATCTGCCGCGCTACGCGCCGCCGACTGCACCAACTCCTTATCACATCGCGTATGCGCAGGGCTGAGTGGGGAGCGTTTCGACTGAGGAAACTAAAAATTTTGAAAAACTTGCAAGGTTGGGTTGGGTTGGGTTGGGTTGGGGGAAACCAATGGTTCAGCAGTTATAAGGATATAAACAACTAAATTGTTTATAACAATTGATCGGGCTAGAATTTTTCATTCCTGATAATTTTCGTTCAATCTACACCTACTTCTCAATGTTCGTGATTTTTTTCAGATTTTTCTCAACGATCCTTTTGGTGATAAGGGTGGGGGACAGCAATTTTTAAGCGTTTTCCACAAAAAATGTTTAAAAAATGCATAAAAAATACATCATATATATTGTTGAATTCGTGCTTCAATAAGCTTTCATTTGACACCCTACACGATGCCCTTCAATTTTTTTCCATTTCCCTGTTTATTCCCTGAAATTAACCCCCAGAATCAAAATTCAACTTTTTATACTTCACGTCTATAATTCGGCCACCACACTCTATCTCTGTGGTAAATTTCAAAATTTTACATCGAATAGTTTCAGAAAAAAATCGCCTGTGACAGGCATACGGACGGACGGACACCGAAGTGATTCAATACCCCCTGAAATTTCAGGGGGTATTGAGTGATTCTATAAAAGTGTTCCGTTTCACGGAACACAAAAAAGGATTAGAAAAGTGTTAAATAGTTCTCATTTTATTTAAAACTTATTGTGACCCTGTGTTTAAAACATTGACCCAAAGCAAATAAATAAAACTGTAAGAATTTTTTTATTCGACCCCGTGTTAGCTTGCTGCTAATTCGAAACAATTTTTTTAAATAAACTTTTCAAAAAAAGTTATAAATAAGACCTTTATTTAAGATTAGTTTCACATTTTTGAACATTTTTAATACTGTATACGTTATCCTGAGTTTGATTAATGTTTATGATATCCCAAGATAAGCAAAACTTTTTAACAAGAATAACTTTATCGTACAATTAAAAATAAGGAAGGTTACTAGAGTGCGCTGCTCCATCGGGGGACACACTGTATAAAATAAATAAATAACTATATAAAGATCGGAACAACTCTCTGAGGGGCGCTATAGTTTTTTTCATGACTATTTTAGTTCGAATTTAAGTAAATTTTTTTGCACATTTAACACATAAGGAAAAGGCAAAAATTTATATATACAATATAGCGTACCAACAGTACCTATGTCGACCATATTTAGATATTATTGTACGGTAGCTTACCAGTGGCGGCATGTAGATATACAATGCTTCTCTGCGATTGTTGGCTACTATCACCTTCTGTGGAACTTTCTACTGAACTGATCTCATGCCTTTTACGTCTTCTTCTGTCTTCCCTGTGATTTAGATCTTCTCTGTATTTTGGATTTGGCGAAATAGGAGGTTTTAAGTTGGTCCTGCTTCCTTTAATATCCCTAAAAATAATTATTTTACAATAATTACTGAGATCAAGATGCGAAGGGAACGGATTTAGACATTATACGCAAATTTATTGAGCTATCAAATTAATTCTCCTTAACATTCAATACATTTCTTAATCTGTCTGTAACAATAATAATTAATTATATATATTGTGTAACAAAAGTACATATCCGGACGATAATGGATATTGTAAGGCGAGGCGCAAGCCTATGTGTTGAGTATTGTATATCCTTTTTTTACATTCGGATTACTAATCGAAGAAATAAACTTGATTTCTTGATAAGATTTCTTTCACCTAATATCAGCTACAATGATTTTACCTGGTAGACTCTGAAACATTAGTAAGTGATTTGTGATGTGCCTGTGTTTTTCTTCCTGTGTTAGTTTTATTGTGCAATTCTTCAGAAATATTATGTAACTCGCGGGTTGATTGGCTTTTAAGCCCTGGTCTCTTTTTAGATTTTAGTCCTCTTATACTATCTGCATTTGATTCTTGATCAGTATCTCCGAAAAAGCGTAAATTATTGGTTGATGAAGACAACTTGGATCGATTGGTTATCGGTTCTTCTTCGGTGCTTGTTAGGTTATCTTCTTTGTTATGCTAAAAATATTGATAACCATTTTAAAATTTGATTCACGGACTCTAAATTAGTTATCGTATGTTTATTTCTCCTAAATCACTTGGGGTATTAATACCTTGATCTTATTTTGAATATTGGGGGATATTATAACATAAAATTCAGCTGTAGGATTATTGTACAGAGTGAATGAAATTATTTTTTGAGTTTTACAATCATTAATTACCTTATCTTGTTTTCTTCTTCCAATTCTGTCCAACGATTTGAACCAGCTGCCATGGGTTGATTCTGACTTTGTAGATTTAGGAAGGTCTCTTGTTGGACTTGGAGTGGACAGGCGTCTTCTATATCGATAATCTGGACTCTAAAAATAAAATTTTACGTTTTTTGTTACTGGTGTTTTTGTTATCTTTTGACAGCCCACGAAGGCCGAAGCCTAAAACGTAATAGGAACCGTTGTTAAAAAAGGCATTCATGTATTTGACTTATTGGTTAAATAGCTACCATTTGCCTCACATAATTTTTCGAAAATGACTTTGAATGAGCTCACTTGATATAATTTTATCTAAAGAAAGATTTACTTCTATTTTTTTATTTATTCTTTATTTAGAATCGTCGAGAGATTATTGCGCCATCCTGTACAAAGGACCCCAAGCAGCTCACTTGATATGATTTTATCTAAAAAAATATTTACTCCTATTTTTTTATTTATTCTCTATTGAGAATCGTGGAGAGATTATTGCGCCATCCTGTATCTACATGCACAGGCGAAATATTTCTTTTTAAATATTGCTTATTTGTAATAAGATGTTTTTATTTTGCGCACTACGATTTTTTACTCCTTGTAATTTTGATCACTTTTTTGTTTTGTTTTCGCCTAAAGTGGCAGACAATGCGGTCATTTATACCACATAATTTTTGGCATTGGCTCGGTCCCTTCAAGTTTGGGTTTCATATTACGGACACCATTATAAAAAGAACATAAAACCAACCTATTATTTTACGTAGGTAAAAAATCGTCTGAGAAGAATACCATTATAGCCTAATGTTTTAAGTTTATAATAGGGGAGCAGTCATCATTAACCTAATTAGGGTTTCTGTCTGATGTATGTTTTTGTTTATCTCTGGACCATCTATTTACATACAAAGGAAGGCATCATTCTGGCCAATTTTATTTCTGCTGTTTTTTTTTATTCTGCTGTTTTAAGTTGTTTCATTTGAAAAGTAGCTTTATTACAAAAGTCGCTAGGTGGACGGTAGGATAAAAAGCAAGCGCATCACCAAAATTTGCATTATTTAGTTTTGATTTGGTACATACATGGTGTCCCACCGGAAGCTGTCCACTTTAAATAACTTGGAAACAGTAGTTGTACTTTTAACTACTAGGGGGTTTACACCTGGTATGACCCCATTGGGTGGGTTACCATATTTAGCTTACAAAAAAGAAAATATTTTAACCATTTGAAAAATGTCCGATAAAAGAGGTTGAATGATAACCGTATCCCACTTACAAATTGAGGGGGATGAAAGAGTGGAAACATTTCTTAACGACAACACAGCAAATACTTTCCTTTTGCAAATATTCTAGTGATTTTCAGTTTTCTTTTTTACATAAATATACTGTTTTTCAGCTATGTAAAAATATTCGCTGGGATACCGTATGTGCAGTTTGAAATTTGTATTTAGTTGCTGTTTCTAATAAAACATTTATTTAGACTTAGTAAAATTGTTATGCTCATACAGTATAAAAAATATAGTTTAAAACGTCACTAAATGTGGGATGAAAAGTGGTAATCAACAACATAGAAACATAATTATGTTTCGTACAACAAAACAAAATGGAGTTAAAACGTTTAACCAAAACCTTAAAATTAAAAATGATTTTGAAATTTTAACGCGATTGCAACTGAATATATACAGTATGTATGTCCTCTTCTAAATCGGACATACTGTATAGGTGGTATAGTTTCGTTCTAGAGTTGCGAAGCGACGCCTCGGTTACCCCAGGCATAAATTAATTTATTTTTTTACAAAATAATGGTATTTTATCCCATTTATCAATTTAAATTATCTTTATTTTTGCAAAAATGGCGCACGGAATTTTAAGTTAGACTTTGTATAATAATTGTACTTACCGAGCGAATTTTACTATCTAACTCGTCTCTATCCTCTTGTCTGCCGTAGGTACTTTTAGATTTTACTTTTTGCGCTCCATTCAACTTTTCCTTTTTCTTTTTGGTGTCCCGCATAAATAACGATTTGACCTAAAGGTAAAGTTATGATTTTTATAAAATTAGAAAAAACTTTCCAAAATTGGAAAAAATCGCAATTTCTATACGTACTTTGTCCAATCCACTCTTTTTCTCCGGCTTTGGAGGTTTATTTTCAATTCTTTTCAGTGTGGATCTATCAATGTCTTTATCTAATCTTGGATCAAAGTGAGATCCGTCGTCGATACTTCGTTCTCTCGGTATGTATTTACTGTCATTGTGTCTATAAAATTCGTCTTCTCTCGCAGTATTTCGATCGGAATCGTAGTCTTTTCGTGATTTTCGAGCAATGTTATTTTCGGTATGTTGTTTTTCGCTTGTGATAAGAAGAGAACTAGCAAAACCTGTAAGCCATATTCATTTTTATTGATACAATACTTAATACGCGTCATGCCATTAAGTTCCTTAGAGTGTTTTTGGCAAATACAAAACCAAATTTTATCAAATTTTAAACCAATAGTTAGATCTACCGACTTTAATGATGTCAACGAATTTTTCGAAAGCAAATTTTTTACAAATGTTATTGTTCAAAAATATCTTTGTTAAAATAGAGTTTATCGAAAACGCATTTCTCTAAAATATAATTTCTCGAAAATTACCTTTCTGAAAACTGTAAGGATAAGTGGACCAATTTTTCAACGATACGAAAAAATTCACTCATTTTTGGAAAAATGGATTTTGAATTTGGATTTTTTTACGGGGTGCTCAAAAAATACAAAAACTTAAAATTGTGTAAAAAATAAACCTGTGACATAACCCTGAGCAAACCTGAGATGTTTTAGATTTTACCATTTATCAAAATCCAAAATTGTAATTGCAAATTTGAACTTTGTGGATTATGAATTAACGCACATTTTTTTTAAGTCCCATTTTATGCTGTTAATTCCGAATTCACAAAGTCTCAGTTTCCTCTTCCAATTTTGGATTTGAATTAACTGTAAAATTTAAAACAACTTTTTTATTTAATATTTTGTCTTTGAAGGCGGTGGAATTTCAATGTTAACAGTCCGTATCACATAAATAGGTTGCTCCGATTTCAAACCTAAAAAATTTGTTGTACAACAAGTTACTTAAGTGTGAGTACCATTAAGGTCGGTAATAAATACGTAAAATTGTAATTTCATAGTTCACAATTCTTTTTGAAGTCGATCAATTTAAAAAAAAATTGTTTTCGTTATCATTTTCGAAACTAGAAGAGTTAATAATTCAATTTTGCCAGACTATTTTTTTTAATATGTTTTCGGGAAATTATGTACCTATATCCTGGAAATATTTTCATAGATCAGTTTTCGAAAAAGCACGTTTCAAGAAAATGGACATTCGAAAAGGGGTTTTTTGAAAAATTGAATATTCCAAAAAAATACGATTTCGAAAAATTCGGAAAATTTTCGTGAATTCTAATAACTAAAGTAAGGTTATTTAGACTTTAATTTTTCTCTTACCTTCATCTTCACTCTCATTGTACAAATCTCGTGGGGTCCTTGCGGGTCTCGCCGGTTTATATCGTTCGCTACTGTCTCGCCTAAAATCGTTCTCAATTCCCGAATCAAATTTTTCCGTTCTTCGATCACATTCTTCACGGTTCAAATGCCTTTCGGACCTGGTCAGTTGTGAACTACTTGTAGTGCTTTGAAATTTCTCCTCTCTGGGTAACGAATTATGATACGAATTGTGCGGATTTCTAGAATTCGGAAAACTAGAATGATGTATTTCTGGTGTCGATTTATACACATCCTTATCTTTAAATAGTTTTGGTTTATCAGTGCGGTATCTACTTCGAATATTTGTATGGTGACTAGATTCAAAACGGTGATTTTCTGGAGACGAGCGGTAATCACTAATTTGCGAGTCCAAACTTTTGGGTTCATTGTCAAAACCATTATACTTTAAACTTGGAGAGTTCAGTCTATCGCTTGGACCACCGAGAATTTTCTTTGTTCGACTTTCGGTGTGCCTATAAAAATAAAATACCTATGTAGTCGGAGATAAATGAGTTAACCTTCAGCAAATTCAATTTTAAAATCGCACTTAAACAACTTTCTTATTTTTATGAATGGGTTTTGTCCTTTTAAAAGAATATTTTGTGAATTTATAGTAGCTACTTTACGGGGTTTTTACTTAAAACACCAAACATGAGTTTCAACGGATTTTACAAGGTACGAGTTTAATATTACAACAAAATTATTAAACAACGGAACATGTAACTTACTTTTCTCCAAATTGGTCTTTCTTAGTTTCAGATATGTATTTCTCCTTGTACCCTACTGGACTAGTAGACCCGTTTCTGTAATATTTTGATGATTTTTCCGAGATGTATAAGTTATTTCTTGACCCTTTGCTTACAGGGTGCTCAGGTGACGGGGTTAGTTTTTCGTTCATTCTTCTCGTAATTCGCGATTCTAATATATCCCTTCTAGCCGATAAATCGGTACGATTAAGTGAAAAGTTATTTGCAGGAGAATGGCCTCCCAGTACAAACTCCATTTCTGGTTCAGTCAAACTTTCCCGACGCTTTGCATCCATACCATCGCCACGACCCCTTTCCATTATCCCGTTGTAACTTGTGAAGCCATTGTGTGCAGGACTTCGATATTTTGGTAATATAGGACTTTCAGCTTTATATTTATCAATCTCGTCAAGCAATTTATCTGTATCACTAAGAAAACTGTCCATCCGATCATCTCCGAAATGTGTAAATGATTTTTCTTGTTCGTATTTTCGGTGAAAGCCCAAACTGTCTTCTCCACCGAGCCCTTCGTCCGAATCAGACTGGGGTTGTCGTCTTCCATTGTAAGCTGTGTGAATGGTTTGTTTCCCATTACCTAGGATATATAAGATACTTAAAAACATATAAGGTAAGTCGATGTCAGATGCCACCTTTAACGAAATACTGCTTGGGCAAAAAAACAATTAACGGAAAATTTAGTGCGTTTGGTAAGGTGGTTAGGAAAGATAAGATTTTTAAAAAAGCTTAAATTTTTAGCAAGGCTTTCTATTTACGCCAGGCGCCAAGTTGATTAAGGGACAAAATTCATAAAAAAATCCGGGAGGAGATTTTATTGTACAGGATGTATATCTTTAAAGATAGAGAGCTGCGGTTTTCGCAATACTCTGCTACTTTTCGTGAAACGTATGATGCTCTAAACAGAATTTTCATAGCTCCCTTCGGTTCTGAGATACAGGGCGATTTTTAAAATTGTCATTTTCAAGCACCCCTTGTATCTCAGTTGCCTTTTAACTTATCGGTAAAGTAAAAACTGATTATTAAATAGTTTTTTGCATAGAATCCAGTGGCGTAGTCAATTTTTTCCTAGAAGGGACGACTTTTAAGATAATGACCAAAGTTGCATTTTTTTAAATCCTTGTATATTTTGTTTTCATTTGAATGCTTTGTTCATAAGCTTTTTATATTTTTTTAACCTCTTGCTGACATTAGACGCGTATTTTCAAATCGCCAATTAACAAACTATAGCAATATTCATTACACTTTAGTTTTATAATATTTGTTTGAATAAGCTGCAGCGATTTTGTTCTCGGGGCGAATGGCGTATATTCTAGGATTATAAAGTACTCAAAGAGACCTTTAAAATAATGTATCGCAAGATCCCTCTCTCCATTTAAATTTTAGAGGGTTGGTCCCACCCTCCTTAGGGGGATGAAGTTACAGTGTAGAAAATGGTAACAAAAAACCTCCCCCTTGACAAATTTAATTACGTGTACGAGCGATTTTTTCAAAAATAAACGTGGAATCAGATATTCAGTCTGTTTTGTTTTCATTGGCCAACCTTGTATATGTTGGTTCTTTGGTATATTATCAACAAGTCCCTCTCCAGTGGGGGGTGAAAGTTCCACAAGTCAGTTTTTTACCATTTTCTTAGATTCATTTCGCTTTACTTCAAAATTAGTTATTAAATTTTAAAAATCTTCTACAGATATTTTACGTCAGATTGGTATTTCTTGGGAAAATGACAATCTAAAGCTTACCAAAATTGGGTGTCCTCTATTCTAATATATTTTTCTCAATTTATATCATCAATATTACTTATAGATGTGATTTTGAAAAAGTATCAGGTACGTGTTGTTTTCAGTGATGATATGATATATAGTGTGATATTAATGAAATCGTTGCTTTTTATTGTGATAAAACATTAATAAAACATACTTCAACTGCTGATAACCAACTGCGTTATATTCTAAGAATTTAAGAACATAACCACTTTTATTATTGTTCTGCTGCAAGATAGGTTATTAAGCCGAACCTTCGGTACGTGAGGTTCAACTTGGTCTTAAACACAATCATTTTCGCAATATATCGCCTACTTTCAAATGTGAATTGGTTTTTAAAAGATTTATCATCACTTCTCTTCACTTTGTAAATAACTATTATTGGAGTAAAGTTAATAGAAAACAGAGAAAATGGCAATGGTTACTTTACCCCTCTGGAAAGGGGAGACGCCGCGCCGCGCGCGCGCCGTCCTCATTCACAAGGAAACATTTCACAAAACAAAATTTCTTCCCGGAATTTTTTCCATCCCAAAACACTTGGCGTCTGACCCATATAAGGAAAAATTAGATTTTTAAAAAAGCTTAGGTTTTTATTTGGGCTTTCTATTCTATCTAAAAAAAGATATACTTACTTAAGCCGTTAGCCCCGCAGACCACTTGCGCATATATAACTGGTTTAGTTGAATTAGACAGATCTCGAGGCAAGTCCTCATTCGATCTAAATTTATCCGGACTTATTCCCCTTGTATATGAAAAAGGCTGATTGTTATTATGCTGAACGGACATATTTGGCATGATGAGTACATTAGTTCTTGTAGGAGGCGGAGAAGAACACGAGTCATTGCTTAGTCGTTTGACCATCTTATTTACTGTATTGCCTAAAATGTTAATAAGCAGATAATTTCTGAATGAGATTTATGCTGATATTGTTAAGCAGTGTTAATGTTAGTTTCTAAGAATTCTAAATAATGTATCTATCCATTTAAAGCTAATCTGCCCTGTGATGTACATTTTTCTATTATACAGGGTGAGTTTTTAAAGTGTTATAAGACGATATCTCGAAAACGGTTTGACATATTTTCATGAAACCTTCGTGAGTTAATAGGAGATGGGGGACATATGCTTGATATTTACCCCCTCTCTATTTTAAGGGGTGGGGGCGTAACTTTGGAATTTTAAATGGGATGATGTACTTTTGTTTATAAAATTCCAATCTACGTAAAAAACTACGTATGTGTACTAATTTTTTTTTGATTTGCTGTTTCGGTTCCGGAATTGTGGTTAACTAAATTTTGATTCAATTTAAAAAATAAATAAATTTACCAATAAATCAAGTTGACTTATTTCAGAATTATTATTCGTTTCCATGGAAATGCGTTATTTTTGCAGGTCAGTTGAGAATTTTGACGTTTTAACGGTTATCCGGTCCTAGGTCCCCGGATTTGACCCCCCTTGACTTTTGTGTTTTACAGAACAGAACATGCTGATAATAAAAAATTCTAAAAAAGGCACATATCATACATATTTGCCAATATTTGGCAAATGCAACGACGGTCTATTAAAGTGAAAGGCATGAATAGTAAAGTTTCGTTAAACAGCGGTACATCATAGGGCTGAATGTAGTTAACTATGTTGATGCATATTGTAGATTAGGTTAATAATACCTTGAGATTCACTATCGCCCCAGATAAAGCCACCTATCGCTAAGATCGGTTTATTCTGGCAATCAAGATTTTAAACGACTAAGTTTTGTACTATTTCTTAGTCTTTGTAAAGTTGTGAAGAACGGAAATTTGCGTATAGATTTGCCACAATAACAGGACAATTCATTTTAGAAACAAGTTCCAAAAAAAATATTGGAAATCAAGCGAATCACTGAAATATCAGAAAAACTCATAAATTTTTAATGACGATTTATTAACAGCGACAGGAGAAAAACTTGGCAAACCCTAACTGATCAACTGGAAGATTTTAATTTAAACCAGTGCTAAGTCTTAAGACACAAAGTACTTCTGCAAGTAAAAATTAGGAGTAGAAGTAATCAATCAATCAGTCAACATTTTTATTTAAATATTTAAAACTCTAGCCATTGATATGTTATGAGTCATGCGTACCTGTGTAGGGTTCTTAACTATAAATAGATAGCCTCTAACTTATTTGAGAAGACACTAAAATGTTAAATAGAGAAATCGTAAGGTTTTTTATGCTTTTTTTAATAGAACAAATAAAATCCGAGCATGTTTTTTACAATATTAATTGATTTTCAAAACATATTTATTATAATTTACCTGTATTTGCTTACATTACATTGCCCATTGAAATATGTAGTTTTAAACATTGCTTCAGAATAATATTATATATGAACAGACTATATGTTTTTAAAATCAGAGTTGTCTCGTGTTTAAATACACATAAACCAGCGCGTTTCATATAAAATACGACACTAAAGGTGGGTACTGACTTGAGCAAATTTACTCACACGAATTGCTTACGCACAAAAAAAAGATGTACGCGCAAATATGTTTGTTCGCGAAAATTATTTGTTTCATTACATTCGTGCGCGCAAATTGTTGTTCCAGTGATTTTGTTGAATTGAGCGACACTTCATTATTCCACTCCATTTTGATTAACGTGTTTAGACGCACAACAATAAATAAATACAACTACGTCCAGACTGAGCGGTTTACGCACACGAAAACTCTTTGATCTTCGCAGAAGACCGACAGCCGCCGGAACCTATTTGTGCGGGGAAAAAATTTACGCGCACATACATTCGTGGCAGTTGGCGCCGTACTCATCTGATCATTTTTACGCGCAAAAAGTTCGTGCGCGTAAATTTGCTCAAGTCAGTACCCACCTTAAGAGCTCTCCAAGTTTTGTATTTAATATAAACTGATCGAAATAAGTTAAGGATATTGTAGTTTCTATAAGAAAAAATATCCCAAAAGAAAAAGAGTTGCTTGTTTATGTCCCCTAATCTTCTTTTTGGAAAAAAAAATGTTGATACACATTTAAAATGTATAAAATAATCGTAAGAAATGCCATTAACATAAAATTCTTTTTACTAGGTTTTAGTCACAAAATTGTTAGCTTTGGCATGATGTTATAAAAAAGAGCGACTGATTCTAATCGATCACTAAATTTATTTAATAATTAATTGACTAATATATTTACACTTTTGATACAACATAACTGTCGCTTAGATGAATAAAAAATGTATGTTGTATAATGAGTTCATTCCTACATTATATCTGTAGGTGCAACAAGTAGTAAATCATTAATAATGAATTAGGTACCCACCTTTGGTAAGAGGCGGTTTGTCAACCGGTTTTTGGCTACTATGAATCATATTTGGTGACTTCTTAGCAGACTTTTCTATCTCCTGAATTGCAGTTTGTATATTAGAAGATAATAAACCTGCTGATTGTTTGTCCTCTTTACTTATTTTAAAATCTTCTTTAATGACGTCATTTTCCGGGGTTGATGATACCAGCTTATTGACATTATTTCTTTCTTGATCTTTACTTTCATTTGTTTTAACTTTTTTTTGAGTAAGCGACTTTAATTTTTTTCCCAACCCGAAATTTATTTTGTTCTTTTTATTGCTGGATATATTTTCGGCCTTATCCAAATCAATAATAATTGGCGTGGGGTCTTTTTTTGGCGGTGGTGCTGTTATTCTGATCCCAGTCTCTTTATATAATGCTTCGTCGACTTCTGCTATATAATCTTTTAATTGATCAGTTACACTTTCAGATCGTTTGTCCTTTATTGTTTCAGATGCCTGCAAATCAAAATTTGCATAAAATATTGTACTTTAATGTTAAAAGAAACCCATTACAAAAACTCTTCACTGGTGGATAGCTAGAACCTTCTTATGCGTCGCAGGCTATTATAATTATTACAACAAAGGATATACAAATTAGGTTTTAGAAACTGCCTAATTGACGTATGCTTTCAAAAGTAAGTAATTGTAATGGATCATATAAATAATATGTAATAATAATGGGTAATCATATATAAAAGATAATTCTAATAACACTAGAGCGCAGCTGCGGGTAGACACCAGCTAGTAAGTTTTTCCTAATTCGACCTACTTTTCGACACTTTCCGTTAGTATGGAACGCCTTAAGGACGAACCTACTCATACCTGACATATTTCATGGAAGCTTACATAAAAAACAAAGATTACCTCTGGAATGTTTGTGCTGATATTTTCTTTATCACTGTTTGCAAAGTAATCTTCACGTGGTGTTACTTCGATAATTGGTGTTAGCTGTTTCTTAGTACTAGTTCCTTTTGTATTTTCTTCACTTTCACTACCTGGCCTTTTTTTACTATATCGTTTTGTATTCTCTTCACTATCACTGTCAGATCTTTTCCTCACTCGTGTACTCGAATTACCAGAAGTAAATGTCTTCGGCCTTAAAGCTGAAGCATCACTGGCACTTCTACGAAGATTAGATTTTTTAGGTTCAGTCTTCTTTTCTGACTTTTTAAAAATATCAAAAATTGATGGCCTTGATGAACTATTTAAATTGGACGCGGAAACAAAGGTACGAGGTGGTTTTTTGGGAGGTATGTGTTCCGGAGATCCTTGTCTTTTTTTAACTCGTCGGTCTAACGAATGTGAAGGATATTCCTTAGGATTTTCTTTATTTCCTTTTCTGCTTGGAAGGGTATAAAATTTAGTCGGTTTGCCTAAAAATAAAAAAATATGTTGAATGATTTATTTAAGGGCATAAAGTTATACTAGTGACCAATGAGACTGAGACTGATAAGAGACCGTCTTCAATATGCACAAGATCGAACGTTTCATTGATCTGTTGGGTTTGGCCAATCATGTGGATGGGGTAAATGTTGCCGGATTTTTTGCGTGACAAGTAGCAAGGCTGGGTTTTGGAGGCGTTGAACTGAACAAGGTTCTTAGGTGCATAGATCTGCATCTATTATCTAACTCTTGATTCGACGCTTGTCTGGAAAATGAATGTTTTTCTAGATATTTTAGAATCTGCAAGTTGATTACTTTCTCCATAGCTTTGCTGACAACAGAGAGAAGAGAGATAGGTCTACAATTGGATGGGAGGGACTTGGAAACTTTATTCGGGACAGGCTGCACACGAGTAGTCTTCCTGCTTCCTGGGAAGATACCCTTGTAATAAGAGATCTGGAAAAGACGAATTAAGATGGGTGAAAGTTCTGGAGCGCATTTTTTAGAGAAACGGCTGATATGCCATCCAGACCGGAGAACTTTTCGGTGTTAAGGGATAGAAGAATTTTTTTAACATGACTGACCTTAAGTATTATGTCGGGCATTTTATGGGATACACACGTAGCGGTTGGAATAGCGAAAATGGCAGGAGGAATAATTGTGGAATTGGCAGCGAATTGTTTGGAAAATAGTTCAGCTTTCCCTTTAGAGGTGGAGATAATTTCATTGTTAGAGGTCAGGGAAGAAAAAGTGCTGCTACAGAAGTTTTGACTAATGTTTTTGGCAAGTACTCTGAACGATTTGCTGCCGTTGGAACACGAAAGCAATTTATCTTTTATGCGGTTGTTAAAAGCATTTTTTACTCTGATAGTTTGACTGTATTGATTTCTTGCTTCGGTGAAAATCTTCCGATTTTCGGGTGTAGGATTTTGAAGAAACCTTTTGTGAGCTTGGATTTTTTTGAGCCTGGCTTTATCACACACCTCGGAAAACCAGGGTTTTTGATGGTAGAATTTAGGTTCCTTGCGGGTATGTGGATTGAGACTATCAGGACCCACTTGAATCATATCATACATACAGTTAATGGAAAATATCAAATCAGGTCGGTAGGTTACTTGCTTCAAGTTACTACAGGTAAAAAGCAAGTTGCTTCATATTATAGGCAAGTCAAGTATCCACAATGTACATGGCAAGCGAATAAGAAAATCAAGTAAACTAAAAGCGTTTCTATTTTTCTGGCTTTCCACCAAAAACATACAGACGCCCAAAATGTATGGAACAATGGCTCAGTCACAAACTTTCTGCAAAGTTCTCATCCGATCCCCCTACATAACCATTATCAAAATTACAGTTGTTTCATTTTTTCATAGCACAACCATTTTAAAGCGTTGCAATTCAAAGTCTCCTTGACATTTTTGACACATTGACTTGTCATTTGACTCAAAATTGAAATTTGCAGATATATTACAAAGAAGAGTGCCATATTAAGAAATTGAAAAATTATAATTTCTTTGCTCAAAAAATTTCTTTTATTAGATAACAAAAAATTTTTGGATAGCTAAACAATGTACCGAAATCTGAAGAAAAAAATATATTACCATTTAGAAAAAATAGTAGACGTCATTACGTGAAAAGAAAATTGTCGTTTGATTATTAAATCAAAAACCTTTTATCCAAACTCATTTTTTTGCGATGCCTAATAAAGGCTGCAAAACCATGGTTTCATACAATTTGGGCACGCCGTATAAGGGGAAAAGCATATCATATGTCAATAAATTGTGTAAAGGTTATTTTGAAAAATGTAGAAGCTACACTGGTAGATAAAAATAGAACTAATCTAAGCAGATCATTTATATTTTTGGACAAGGAATTTTTAAAAATAATTAACAACTTTGTTCTGATTGTCGATGAAAAATCTAAAAGAAAAACAAAAAAATTTCCTTTAAAAAAATAATGCATCTATAAGGCCAATTGTAGAAAATATTGAAATTTCTCTCAACATAGAAGATGTTGATAAGGCAGACAATGGTCTATAACTAACTGTTTATTAACGGCCATGACCAAAGGTTATACAAAAGAAAATAGTTCCAGAGAACAATTAAATTTTGAAATTAAACAAAAAACAAATGAAAGTATAGAAAATATGAATGATAAAGTAGATTGTGCAAACTGACATATTGCGGCATATAAATTGATATTCAAATTTATTATATTTGTCTTAAAAATAGCAGTAGCAGTTAGCATTTGATTTCATGCGCAGGTCCAAGTAATAATCTAACAGACCAACGAACACAAAGGTTCAAAAATTCTTGGCCATTACAAATTTCGGTAAAAATATTCCTGAATCAAACAATATTTTTATATTTACCTTTATTATCCGCAATGCATGCTACTTTATCAACTTGTCGTAATACCTTCGCAGCTTCAGCAGCAAGTTCCTTTTTGGATTTTTTTAAACGTTCTTTCCGAATTGGAGAACTTATTACAGCTTCTCCATCACCACCAAGTATTGAACCCGATCTTCTGGAGCTTTCACGAGGCACTGAAATAAAAATAAAATTTGTTATCTCCTCGGTTTTATTAAATTCCCTTATTTTTAATAAATACATAATAATTAATAAAATACAAAATTCAAAATATATACACAATTGATATGACGGGGATAATAATACTTTGGTTAAAAGCCTACTAAAACTGTAAGCATATTCAACTAACAGAGAGAAAATAATGTGAGAAATAGTGTGTTATATGTATTATTTGACTTGAACTGTTTCACTGTAAGGGAAAATTTGATACGCCATCTCTTTATAAAGTTGGGTAAAATGATCCACTATTTTATTTCGTCAACATTTTTATTAAAGAACCTATTTTTTCCCCAGACATTCCTACAAAATACAATCCTTACAAGAGGTAAATGGGCAATAGAGCCCAGAAACGGGAGTAATCCTAAAAATGTTGTATTTAAATATTTTGGATTTGTTTTAGAATGTATGCATTTTGCTCTTAATGGTAATATAGTTTCTTAAACTACACTCAAATAAATGTAATAAAGTCTCCTGTATGAGTGTATGATATAAAAATACACTGCGTTATATCTTCTATATACATAAGATGAGAGGGCACAGTGATGAGACAAAAACGAAGTTAGTATTCACTAAAATTCATACTCTGGTAATATGTCGTAACTGAATCCATTATTTTAAACTCCCTGGATTTGTCTTAAGTTTTAGTTGAAATCAAGACATAAATGTTGTTGCTTTCTGAAACTGTTTTCAAGAAATTCATCAAAAATCAGTTTTAGGTGTTAGAAAAGAGAAGAATTTTCTTTTCTAACTCCTAACTACTTATCTGAAATGAGCTGATAAAGAGAAGTATCCAAGAATTTTGGCGATGTGTGTAGTTACTACAGCATGAAAATTAAAAACTATTTTTGAGTATTGTAAGGATAATACCAAATCTTCACAAAATAAGCTTTTCTCTAGAACCATCAATTAAGTGAAATTTCAAGTAAAAATGATCATAAATATTTTTGTTTCTAAGTCAAATGTCGATGCCATGAATACATTAAACGAAAGCTGTGAAAATTTCGATTTACAAGACCATCCGTCAAATTATAAATTTGGGGTTAGCACGATTTGGCTTAAATTTCTTTATAACTAAATGTAAATTTATTTTAACAAAATAGTCGTGAGACGAGAATGACATTTAACCTTATGGATAATTGTGCGAACAATTATTTGTCTGAAAACGGCATGTTATCGGAAGTAACGGAGTCGCTTTTAAGTTAGTATAATATTGTCGATTTTCTAAAGCCCTTAATTTTTTCTCTTGTTTGCTTTCATAGAGTAACTGATAATATACATATTATAAGTACTATAAGGGTGCACCAGCATCTTGATCTCATAGTTGATCTACAGGGTGTTCGGCAAATGCATCAGGATACTTGGACAGGTGATTTTACGTGGTAAAATGAAGATAGTAAGCCATGTAACAAAAACTCTAAAACTCTATATTTTCCGAGTTACAGCTTATCAAAGCTCATTTTTTACATATTTCGATTAGTTATTACCTATTCAAATTTATATTTATCACAGAGACCCAGCTTGGTGATTTATATCAGTTTGTTACAAAAAGAGTTCTCTGCTGTACCACCAGAGGGCCCTTTACTTGAATCCCAAATTTTATGTTTCCCTTACATTTTTGGTTTTGACAGATATTGCAAAAACGAGAATGTTATTTAAAAGATAATAAAATACTAAACAAAAAAGGTACCCTTCATCCGAGTCGATAATCCTCACTGTTTGCAAATTATAATTAAAGATTTTATTATATTATCATTAAACCAGTTTTTCAAATGGAAACAAAAAATCAAGTTACCATGAAAAAAAACCTAATGGAAATGTTATTTCACATATATAAAGAATAAAAAGTAACAGCAAGCACTTTTTTCCTTTTTTAAAGTATTAATTTAGTGTTAAATTAAATAAAATTAGAAATAAATAAAAAAAAATGTTATCCTTGTTATTTAATTATCTGAAAACCTTCTAGATATCTTATAATAATTTTTAATGACATATTATCGATTAGGTTATTGGCAGATTTAACTAAATCTGAACCATGGTAACATGATTTTTTGCTTCCATTTGAAAAACTGATTTAACGATAAATTTGCAACTAAACGGTAAGGTTCATCGACTTTGATGAAGAGTACCTTTTTTGTTCAGTATTTTATTATCTTTAAAATGACTTGCTCGTTTTCGAAATATATGCCAAAAAATATATATATGGTAAAAATAAAATTTGGGTTTCAGGTAAAGTGCCCTCTGGTGGCAGAATAGAGAATCATTTTTATACCAGAATGACATAAATCACCCAGTTGAGTGTCTGTGCCAAATATCAATTTTAGTTAAGAAATAATCGAAATATGTTAAAAATAAGAAAAAAAAATTGAACTTTGATAGGCTGTAACTAGGAAATTATTGAGATTTCGAATTTTTGGTAAATGGCTTACTACCTTTATTTTACCACGAGAATTACCTGTCCAAGTATCCTGATGCATTTTTCGAACACCCTGTATAGTATTTATGAATTTAACTTTATGATATTTTCCTATAAAAGCAAGCCCATTATAGATTCCAGATGAAAATGCCTTATAATTAGGAATTTAATTAAATGTGAATAAAACTGCAACGGTTGCAGTAGCCACGCAGACTACTTGTCTGCATATTGTTTTTAAAATTGTCTTCGTTTGCTTTAAACTGTTCGTCCAGAGTGTTGGTGTCTATATGTCCTTTTTAAATCATAACTCGGAGGGTGCATTCCCTAAAATATTTTCTTTCACAGCACTTTATTCTGAAGAAGGTCACAAGAATGAAACGTAAATAAAAACAAAAACAAAATATAAAAAAATAATAATTATTCCGGATCTATAATGCCCAAGAAAATACTTCTATAAAATATATATGGAAGGTGGTAGAGGATTTCTGGGAAGGTGGTAGAGGATTTCTTCCTCGACCGAGGTGGTACCACCCCACACATCCTCTTAAAGGGCTGGTGAAGTCCCTACGGATGTTTCCAGCTCTGGATTTGTGAGTCGGATTTCCCCCGTACACCCACGGTACATAGTACTTAGACTTCGGTCTTCGTGGGCGGTCAGAACATAATACATACAGTGAGGGCATAAAGTCTGGAAACACCTAGTTTTTTACGAAACTATACATTTTCGGAAGAAACGCCGAAACACGTCGATTTTGTTCTCATTTTCTACACATTCTAAAAATATTTGATTATATACAGGAGTGCCATAAAAGTTGGGCATTTGTCAAATTTGATTTTTTAAATAGAACACCCTATATATTATTCCATTTTTGAATTGTGCGTTAGAAAATCAACATCTTTTGTATAAACCACCCTTCCTCTAAAGTCAATTGTTTGCGAGATATTGCAACTTGAAAATTGGCAACCCGCAAAATTAAATAAAGTCAAATAATTCAACACATTTTTATTTTAACAACAACAATCCAACTGAGACAATTTTAACGCAGCAAATGCTGAAATTGTTGACCGTTAACTTCCTGGCAATATCCTGACCTATCCATAAACTCCTCTTGTACGTTACGGATGAAAGAAGGTGAAATTTGCCGAAATTCATCCCTTATACGATTTTTTAAAGCTTCTATGTTAGGAGGTCTGTTAAAGTAAACTTTACTTTTTAAATAACCTCGCAGGCCATTCTATGGGGTCACGACGTCCTATCCACCTGTTAGGAAATATCTCGTTGAGATATTACCTAGCAGCTAGCGCATAGTGAGGTGGGGCCCCATCTTGGTGAAACCACATTGTTAAGGCAGGTGTATCAGGCTTATCACCTGGATACCGCTGAGCTAAGGCAGGAATTAACTCTACTTGCAAAAGGTCTAGATATATTTGGCCGGTCAAATTTTCCTCAAAAAAATAGGGACCTACAATCTGGTGTTGAAATATTCCTGCCCAAACGTTGACTTTTTCGGGATGTTGCGTATGAGCCACTTGAGCCCAATGGGGATTCTCTTTGAACCAATACCTACAGTTTTGACGGTTGACAGTACCATTGAGAAAAAAGGTAGCTTCATCCGAAAATAAAACATTTGCACAAAACAAGGGATCCATGTTGCACCGTTCTTGCATATTTTCACAAAACTGGAGTCGGCGGTCATAGTCATCTTCGTTTAATTCATGTATTAGTCTTGTTTTGTATGGATGATATTTCTCTTTATGCAGAATTTTTTTCACTGATGATTGACACCCGTTTAAATCTAATGCCACTTGATGGGTTGACAAATGTAGATTCTCGTTGTAACGGAGTAAAACATCTAATTTAATATTGTCATCTAATTTAGGCCTACCTGTCCTGGGCAGATCTTTTACAGTCCCATGTTCATGAAATTTTTTTACAATTTTGCTGACCGTAGATTTTGTAATTGCTTGTCGCTCTGGATGTGTGTTATTAGAAAGTTCACAAACTTCGTCAAGATGCCTACGACGCTCTCCCCAGCCAAACATCATAAGGATTTCAATCCTTTGGATCTCGGAAAGCATATTTTAAGATACAAATTACTATCTTATTTAAATGTGTTTGATTTTTGACACAACTATCATAATGGGACATGCTGGTTTCCAGGGTAGTGTAACAATTCAGTAAGAATTACCAATTTTCAAGTTGCAATATCTCGCAAACAATTGACTTTAGAGGAAGGGTGGTTTATACAAAAGATGTTGATTTTCTAACGCACAATTCAAAAATGGAATAATATACAGGGTGTTCTATTTAAAAAATCAAATTTGACAAATTCCCAACTTTTATGGCACACCCTGTATATAATCGAATATTTTTAGAATGTGTAGAAAATGAGAACAAAATCGACGTGTTTCGGCGTTTCTTCCAAAAATGTATAGTTTCGTAAAAAACTAGGTGTTTCCAGAATTTATGCCCTCACTGTATATATATATATATATATATATATATATATATATATATATATATATATATATATATATATATATATATATATATATATATATATATATATATATATATATATATATATATATATACATATATATATTCTATAAACTATAAACTATATATGGAAGGTGGTAGAGGATTTCTTCCTCAACCGAGGTGGTACCACCCCAACATCCTCTTAAAGGGCTGGTGAAGTCCCTACGGATGTTTCCAGCTCTGGATGTGTGAGTCGGATTTCCCCAGTACACCCACGGTACATAGTACTTAGACTTCGGTCTTCGTGGGCTGTTTATATATATATATATATATATATAAAAAGGTGAAGAAGATATTGGGGAAACTGTCTGTATGGTAGTGCTCGACACGTGTTTCGTGCTTATTAGCACTCATCAGTCGCACATAACCAAGTTATTAGATGGGAAACTTGGAAGTTGAAAAACACAAAGAGTTCACAGACCAGGGACCTGCTAGCACATTAATATATAAATAGTCCTGTCGATATTTCTTTATTTCTTTATATTGTTATATATATATATATATATATATATATATATATATATATATATATATATATATATATATATATATATATATATATATATATATAAGATTAATTTTTTTTAATTTAATAAGGGTTAATGATTACTTCCTGTTAATGACTATTAAGCACTTATGTTGTTAAATTATATAATAGGTGTCCTTTAAGTTAAAGGATACTTTATTAAAATTACAAACATAAAACGTTCCCACGATATTTCGAAAAGTAATAATTATGTTATTAAATATCCTCGGTAAGTTCTTTTTGCCAAAAGTAAATATTTTTTCTCTTTGCATTGTAACCTTATATTAAACCATTCAACCGCACCGTAATTAGCTATGCCTACAATACATTTGTATGTGTAAAATATAATACTGTACAATTACCAGTATTTTTTGACGCATTTTAATAATCAGGAACTCTAAAATCAACTTATATAAGTACATCTTAATTATAGACGATTCCTGAAAATATTATATTTTAAGTCTACAGGAAATGTTCGTCTTTAAATTTGGTACCTTTGGAATCCTTGGTGTCGAAATAAACTTTCAATAAAAGATATTTTTACCGTTTAACAGGTAATTTTTATTATACATTTCCGATTTCGTGGCTAAAACACACCGTTTCAAGGCCAAAAACAGAGAAAAAACAAGTATATCTGAATTTTTTTAACTTGAAAGGACATACGACACAATCAGAATATTTTATAAAAATGGAACCAAAGCCGAATTCTGTATTTGACCTATTCGATTATACGAGTACTCGTATATTTTTAGTAGGTATTCACCTTTAATTAAATTGTTTTTGTTTGAATTCTAAAACGGAGGAAACGAAAATAATGTAGGTAACTTTACCATAATTGACTAAACGGTTCATTTAGAAAAATAAGTCGACTCATGTCAACAGTTTTCTATGTTATGTACTAACTGAACGTGACCATATTGATTTACGATATAACTACATAAGTATTGGGATTGTTACTCTATATTTTTCTTGGACTGTTGGACAATCGACATGTTTCAAATTTTTAGGAGTATTCTTTATAAAGAATACATATTTCATAGAAATATGGAGAATTCCAATTTTCCCTGCAGATAAATAATAATGCTGCTAAGGTCTTAAATCCGTACGAGTCATGGTTAATAGTAAGTACTAACATGGCACGTTTGAAGACTTCTTTGTTGGTGTTTATTACCTTTATTTAGTTGTAAATATGATATGGAATATATCAATTGCTGAATATACCAATCACTTAAGATATATAACCCGGAACATGGACCAATATTTTAAGAAATGTTTGTATAGAAATTAAAATTGTAAAAATATTTCAAGACTAATATAACAGTTTCTTTGAAAAAAAACATCATACCACAGAAATCTATGAGAAAAACAAAAATATGTTCTTAAAGTATTTTTCATGATGGACAGTTACCGGCGAAAATGTACATAGTGTAATAGCTTTTAATGGGTATTTTTTTACTTATTTGGTAACTTTAAAACGTTAAGCACGCTAAGACGGAAGTTCTTGTCGACAATTTTTTTGAGAAATCCACTCGGCGTTTTGATCGTTGTGATCGTTTTGTACAACAAAGATATTTACAGCTTGCCTTATATTCCCTGTATTTCCTATATTAACGTATGTCCCATAAGCTTTGAGAAAAATGTGCGTTGTTGAGTCTTATCAAAATAGTGCTTTTTGTCTAAGGTGGCTTTACAAAAAAGTCATCATCAATGAAATATTGCCAGACATGTCATTTTCGCCAACACTTGTAATTACAATGGCGTACAAGCTTGATATTCGGAAAATAATTTTTCCATTAGTTGGGCAAGTACCTAAGCGCGAAATTGTAATACCATACAGGGGCCAAAATATTTCAGTGGCTATAATTTATCGAACAATAAAAGAATGCGAAGAGGGAATACCTTGTGTAAACTTGCCGAAAAGTGGAAGACCAATGGTACTGTCAAGCGAATGAAGGCTGGTTCGATTAGCGAAAAAACAAGATTGGAACTTCAGTGCGCAAGTTATCTAGAGGATTCATGCCTTTTATCTCGCGCATGACAGTGAGTAGGACTCTCTCTATCTCTCGAAGTAATTTAAAATACCAAGAAAGAAGAATAGCACCTAAATACACTGTAGCTCAATTACAAGAAATTCCGAGGTGTTGAAGCGCATTGAGGTGTGTTCATTTTGTTAATAAGATTGTCAACATGGATGATGACGCAAATTTTTCCCGGTTTTAATTTTTTTTTTGGGTCAAAATGGATCCAAATTAAAATCCAATATACGTCATCGAAAAGAGCTCGTCGAAGTACATGATATCCATATTTTTTTAGTTTCTTCATTCTTTATAGGAAGGGAGCAATCGCCGATTAAATTTCTATTTTTTAACCTTTTTTTGCACTTGACATCGGTACCTTTAAATCACTCCGTATTTTTTCCTATCTACTTTTTTTCTAACTTTTCAATGCTATCTTATAGAGAGATAATTAGGTTTTAAAATAAATACAGAATGGGCCATCCAGGAGCGTATTAAGTTTAAGGAGTAAAAACTGACTTTTCTTGATTTTTTTTCAAAAATTCTTATTTTTAACCGACATAATTCTACACTATTTTTCCAATTTAGTGATTCTTTTTGGGTTTATTTTATCCGTTAATTATCTAAGAATACCTCCGACTAATGTAAATAGCTTATTTTTTCGTTTAAGTTATAAATAAATAGGTTTATTGGCATCAGTGACATGCAAAATTTAAAACTTTTAAATTTTTGAATTTTCGACCATTTTCATGCAAACAAAGAATTGCAGTTTATTTACGTCGAAATTATTAAAATACGATGTGTCAAAATTTCGCAAAAATGCCAGTTTTTTTTGCAAGATTGGAAGGTTCCTGGATCGATTTCGGCTTGAAATATACATGAATAAGATTTTAGGAACCTACTTTAAGTGCAGGGATATTTCATTTAAAGACTTACTCATTAAATGCCATTTTTATTGATTTTTCGACGACCCTACAATGCTGGAATTCGCCATGTTCTTATTATAACACTTTTGGCGCCACAGCCATATTTTACAAGTTTCGAAATTCGCGAGGAAATCTGAAGTCGAAAATCCTTTTTTTTATATACAGAATAAAAACAATCACCAATATTTAATTTATGAGGAGAATATAAAAAAAAATGTATTAGATTTATTTGGGATATATGCATATTTGCTATTGTCATTAAACATATTTTTTTAAAGCAACGATGAATACCTCATAAAATAACCTTTTGAACGATGGTGACGTCATACATGGTATGAGTTCATTGAAAAAATTGAGATTGCTAAAATAGTGGTAAGGGGATGAAAACATCAACGCAAATACGGCGAATAATGTTGCATCATGTAAATTTTCTCGTGTTTTCATGTTTTTTTTTTTTTAATAAATTGTTTTCGAATTATCTGAGATGAATATTTCTCCCTGGACACCCTGTATATCACATTCTTTCTTCGCAAAGGCCAGTCAAGAACAAGTAGGTATATAATTTTGATGCGGTTTTTTTATGTTGGGGGCGACAACCTTCATGGCTGTAAAACTGAAACACCAATGACTAAGACAACATCTGTCTTGTCCCGATTCAATAAGCATCTTGCAGGAATTTTTATTCTATTAAGATTCTGGAATCTGACTCCGAGATACGATTCGCGATATGAAACAGCCCTTACAGATTTTGAGATTTCAATCCTGTCTCTTAACTAAGCAAGGACTCTATAAAAAATAAATAATAAAGACATCTATATTATTCAGTAAGAACTCTGAGACACGTTGTAAATAATTCATCTACATTTCTAGTTCTAGAGAGCACATGCACGATTTCAAGTCACCGTCATAATATTATAACGATGCGGATTGTATAAATCCTTTTGTTATATTAATTTAGATACATACAACAGTCTTCAAGCTGATTGGCGGAACTTGTCATTGCTAATATGGTACCTAACATCATGGTTGACCTTGACCATGGCTGTCGTGTTATTTATGTGTAGCCTACGTACCCACAACACCACTGCCAGTGGGTATTATTCGGTACAGGTATGTGACAAAAACAAAATGAATTATTCTTTGTACTAAAGAACACAGTTTACGATTTGGGTGATGACTTAGCTAAATAATAATTAATCTATAAATTAATTAACCCCGGCAACATTTAAATAAAAAGCAATTAACTTTTAAAAATGCAAATAATAAAAATGTGTTTGTTATGGTCATAAGCGGCTAATTTTGGATTTCGCCGTGAGAATAAATAATAATATAGTAATTATAATCTTCTTACCAACGTTAAAAATGATAACGCAGATCCACAAAATTTAAGTTTATCAAAAGTGTTTTGATTCTGCTTACTGAGTTATATATTATAATGCAGATTGCAAAAATGGTACCTATGTGTGTATTTTCAAGTAGCTGTTAGGCAAGATTTTTTTTACAACTTTTACAATAAAAGCGAATTTGTTTTCTTAAAATAGTATTTATTTAGAACTTTAAAATTATTACAAAAATTGTACCACTGAATGGAATCTTCCTTGTTTTGGTTGAAAACTTCTTTTTCCCGAATCTCTAGACTAAGTCATCAAGGACTATATTTTGATGCGATTCGATCCGATGAAACTGCATCTATTTGAAAATGGCCTTATAGACAGTTAGAATTGAATTTCCGATCGGATTCGATGAGGCAATTCAAGTCAATTATATATGTTTTCAAGGAATAATATAATACGGAATGTTGTAATAATGTTTTTCAATGGATTTAAATTGACTGAAGTGCTTAGAAAGGTTATTTTCTCTATATCTTGGTGGAAATGTTCACCTTGCTCCTCACTTTCTGCACCACGACTTTAGGAGAAAGTTTAAATATGAGTGAAGACAATTCACTTAAAATTAAGTATTATAATGTATATTTATTTAAGTACCTCAAAATTAAAAAAATTTCCAACATTTTGAAAAAAATCTGGACATGAGGGCACAAAACAACCGTTATCATCGTTATGAGAGGAATGGAATCACTTGGAGTAAGCCGTTATTTTTTAAGCCCAAAACACCATAGACTTGTGTAATAGTATCGTTTTTCAAGCAGGAACCATACGCTTTGACACACTGATTCCGTATATTTTTATTTTAAGACAGACGCAATCTAGTCTTAACAAATATTTACTTACAGAAATAAATTATTTGTCTTACATGAAATCTCTTTGGCAGTAACATTTTTATTGCGGAATGTCGTATATAGGGAGTGTCAGGACGATAAGACGTTGATTTTTATTAGTCATAAAAAGCGGACTTCACAGTGGATACAGAGTGAAAATGAAGAAAAAGCTATACATTAAACTTCAATCAGGTTTTCAAGAAAGTTCTTAATTTAAAACCGGTCTAAATGACAATCACACACTAAAGTGATAAGTGCCAGAATGAGACAGCTTCGTATCTTTGCTATTGTATATTTACTTTTTATTGGGTTCCTAAAATTTATATAAAAATATGTTAAGAATATTCCTATTGACATTGGTAAAACGAAATTTATTAGCACAACGCCTGTAGTCTGATCTTTTATTTGCAAGACAAATTTTAGACATGAGAAAAAGGTTTTGAACCACGCAAAAATCTGACCTGAAAGAAACCTGAGTTAGTTTCCATGGCAAAAGAAAACATTTCGAATACCAAACTTCTTTTGGAATTTGGGACCTATTAACCAGCAACAAATCACTACTAGGAACTAAGCTTTTCTCAACCGAATATGTTTTAAATATTCGAGAAAGTAAAATACAAAATCTTTAAGTTGGATTTCTGCTAAAGTCCATGTAATCAAAAACGGTATAATTTAATGTAAAAGTCAAATCTTGGATCGACGCGTACAATTCAATTGCTGTGATCTAAGGTCATTTCGCCTCGGATCTTAGAAGAACGCATGATTACATGCGGTTGGTTCTAAGTCATTAATCATTATTAGGATTTGCCGACTGACAAGCGTGCAAGCCTTATGTACACCCCACAAGACATCTGGTTTTATTCGTCCAGGATACCGGCCCGCGCCGCGTGATGGCATGAACAGGAGAAAGTATTTTATAAAATAATAAATTAAATTGGAATTATACATATTTAGGGAAGTAAAGGACTAAGGTTGTTGTATATCTCAAAAGATGGAGGAAGAAGGACCGCAGTAGTGCGGTCATCTGACGGGAAGAGATAATAATTCTGTCTGCAGAAAGATAATGGTAATAGAAGTGTATGCGAGAAAAGGTAGAGGAAGGTAGCAGAGATAACTGGATGGAGCCAAGAATACTTTAAGGAAACAAGGTTTAACATGAAAAGAAACTCACCACGCGACGGGGTGTTGTGGAGGCGATTAACCAGAAACCCATATAAGTTTGGGAAGAGAAGGACAAAGAACGATGTTTAGGGAAGTATAAATTTTTACATTTTAAAATTGTTTCCTACTTCACAGAACGACAAAAAGATGTGAAACTCTGAAAACCTAATCGTTGCGATGGGTCCAGTGATCAAGGTTTAAACGATTTAGGTTTAAACTATAGGGATTATACTGGTAATCATTACTGTCTTGTTTCTTAATCGACTTTTAAAAGCTTTTTATTGGTACAAAGTGACCTTTTGGTAGCATTGTGTTTTGTTCACTTTTTTAACATAACAATCTTACCAATGATTTCTTGTTGCGTGGTACTACCGATAATGATGACTCTTTCGACAATTTCATCATAAAAACAGTAAATCTAATTAAATTTGGCTATTTTTTATTATAGCAAAGTTCTGTCTATTTGTAAATTACAGTTGCCAAATTACAAATGCCCGTGTGCTGAGGGTGTCTAGAAAATTTACGGCCAGACTTGACAACCAAAAGTTTTAAACTGACAAGTGTAAGAATAAGACAACTAAGTGTTATGCTATGAATTTGTTTCTGAGCTGAGCTTCTCTTCGGATGATGGAACGAATATTAGTTGATTCCGATTCCGTATTTTCCGGATATATAAAGAATACGGATATTTACAACACTATAAGTAGGTACTACTAATCGTATGAAGATGAATATAAATAACTCTCAGTATTACTAATGTACTGAGTTGCTGCCACCTGTTCATTGCAATTGCAAGTATACAAGGGATGTTTTTGGTTGTCATAAAATATATGAAGTCTGCCATCGGTATATCTACTAACAGTGTATACTAGTAAACCGAAATACTATTAAATAATAATATAGCGATCATCTGAGGGCCGTTTAAAACAAAACATATTTTTTTAAGAGTTGATCAGTGTATATCCTGGCAGTTGATGAAGATTTCTATCCCACAATCAATCAAATGGCGAAACCAAAAACTGTAATCGAATTACTGTTATACAGACTAGCATAGTCGTACGCTATAACTGCCGATAGTAAACAAAGGTACAGGTGTCCAATGTAAATCATTATAATGACCACTAATAGATTTTACCTTTGCTCGTATCGATAACAAAGCGTTATTTTACATTTTTTTTTCGTTTACGAAAGGTTAATTTGTACAAAGTTACAAGGTTACTTTGCGTAAACGATAGTAGAATGTGAATATGCAAACGAACAATCAGAAATATAGTACCTTGCAATAAAGTTCCAATCCTAACAAAAATTGGGGTGTGGCTACAACTAAAGTTTATAAATAAAACGGATATTGTACTGAAAGTTAAACAATCAATGTTTCTTTTTTAAATGTAAATATAAGTAAAATGATTTATGATGATTTTACGAACTTATTTTTCATTCCCAGCTTTTTGCGATTCGGAAAATTTAGGACGGATTTTAGTTCAAAATATTTTGAGTGGGTCATATTTTTATTATTTATTTAGTCTAAATTGGTCGGCTTGGATAAAATTGGGTTAAACGACATTTTTGCCATTTTGAGTTCCAGGCCGAGGTGTAGCAATGTCGCCCAGTGGCGAAAAAAATTAATAAATAAACAACGATTTGTACTAGAACATGAAATCAACACTACTATTTTCTTTGTATTAATGGCTTTATAATATTCTCATTAGTGTTGGCATTAAAATGTTTTTAGATGGATTTTTTACTTTTTATTTTTTTCCAACATTATGAAATAGTACCAACTAGATGACAAAACCAAATATGCGTTAAATGAGACAGCAGTTATAATAAAGGCCTAATGAAGATACTCCCTTCCCTATCCCCCTTAAAAAGTTAGGGGGTAAGGGCGACATCAGTGGCGGCTTTTGAAATTTTAAAGTTGTATAACCTGTTGCTACTTACAGGACCCATGCCAAGTTCAGGGGTTTTAATAATGAGCTTACTAGGAATGTTTTGATAAAGAAAAAACATATTTTGCAATTTGCGAAAAAAGGTGAAATTGTGCTGCGTCCCGCCTCCCCTTGGAAAAAAATGAAAACGTTTAATCGGTTGTGTCTATTAAAAATTACGCATACCATTCAAATCTTAAATACAATTCAGATCCTTTTGTTTTATTTCAGTAGTTGTTACCCAAAAATAACTTCATTTGAGACTCTCAAATGAAGTTATTTTTGGGTAACAACTACTGAAATAAATTTGAGACAATAACTACATAAATTAACAGGATAGTGAAAATATATAGAACATATGTTATTGATTACCTATGTTGCAATTATAAGTCCTCATCTGAATAAATTTTTTACTTGCATCCCTTAAAACTTATTCATTTTGTAACAACCCCCATAACAAACAAAACTAATAAGTAGTACATTACTTACACTTACTTTTATTAACGACTGAATGTGTGGGCGAACTGATCAAAACTGACAAGGGTCTATTAATGTACGAAACACCATTTATAAGAAAAGTACCCCAGGTGTACCTCACTGATTTCTTTTATTCTGTGATGCGTTATGGTATATCAAAAAATATTAGACACGTATTTTTATACGTGGTAATTTTCCAAAATAAGGGAGAAAATTACTCCTGAAGTTCACCCCCAATAACGAGTTTTGGTCAATTTCACATAATATAAGAAGACATTTTCAAATTAATATACTGGTAATTTATCACATTCTTCTAAAAACTCCAATTTTGACATTTCTTCTAACGAGGGGCATCTATTATCTTGTTGTTAAGGTGAAAATGATTTTTATACTTATTTTATTGGAAGGTTTATCAAATTTTCTCCATTCTCTCTCTACTATTACATTATGGAGAAAATGAAATACTAAAGTTGAAGTGTATCGGAGTTTAAAAAAAAATACCCTTTCAATGTCAGCAGTTACTACCCAAAAACTTTTATTAGAGAAAATATCTGCATACATCAATAGTGTCATTAAAATATCTTGAAAATATTGTATTGATTACCTCTGCTGCAACTATTAATTCCTTATCCCAAACAATTTTTCTACTTGCATCACTAAGAAGTACTTATTTTGTAACAGCCCCCATAACAAACATATCTGATACTACGTAACATTACTTAAACTCACTTTTGTCAATGATTGAATACGTGAATTAACTGGTCAAAACTGACAAGGGTCTATTAAATTACGCAACACCATACACCACTCTGAATCAACTCGCATATACAATTCAAATCATGATGCTTCATTTAAGTCACCTTCACAAATATTTAGCAATCCGACTGGCCAGCAGCTCCAAGAATATTGCTATTATTTTTTTTCGACAAACACTAAATTTGCATATTTGTCGTCATCGTAAGGAATGAAAGAGAACCACTGGCGTCCTTGTCTGTTGCTAAAGTTAAAATATTCATGAAGCAGGTTATTCAGATATTATATCGACTGTAGGTGTTTATAAGGAGTAAAATATATGCTCGAAACCAGCTGACATTTAAATAATATAAATAATCAACTTCGCCTACTCTGAATTTCTATAACAGGCATCCAGCGTTTTTGTTTTAGTTTTGGAATTCCTATTTAAGAAAATAACGTCTCTGAAAATAATAAATGAACCTTGCAAATTTTATGGATGACATCCTTTTTTAACCTTAAAACAACTTTTTTGGAGACATTTTATTTTTATTCGTGCATAGAAATTATAAATAATAATGTATTAAATTTAGCAAAATATAAAAAGCAAATTTAAATTAGAAGAGAAATAACCTTCTTAACCCTCGAAATTATTAAAAACAATTGTTGTCAGATTAGGTTTTAGAAACTTAATGCAGTGGATATGCCTACATTCTCTAATTGTAAAATAAATAACATGACTTAAAAAAAAATTATGAAAAGGAAAGCTAAAATTTTATTTACCTTTTAAATTGCTATTGTTTATGTATTCCACGGCATTTAATTTTTGTAAAAAAAAACACTAATTGTATAGATACACCTGCACAAAACTGTATTGATACCAGCTGGATTTATAGCACATTTATTATTTATATTATACTTATTTGATAAAAACTCGACGGTTTTCGATTTCTGATGGTCGGAAAGCAAAATATTTTCAGTAGTTTAAATAAAATATCTCAACCACAGTAAAAGTTCGTGTAACCTTAATTTTTGAATCGGGAATTTTTATTACTAGTGTAGAGTCCAAATCTTCGATATTTTGGAATGTCAACTGGCATAGTTCTTGTCTGCGACAAGCATCAAATATGTCCAATACAGTGACTACTTTCATTATAAGGTATTTATCGTCTGGTGCATTTCTCAGAACTGACCGATTTGATTTCTCGTCAAAATCATAGTCTTTTTAGGTTGATTGCCTTCTCCTTTTCAGTTTAAAAAAGCAATAAACTTGAAATAATGTTTCCTTGGGTTTGCTTGGGTCTAATCTTAACTTCAACATAGTTTTTATCATCGAGTATTGAGACCAAAGAGATGAAGGCTTTCATACCTTTGACTACTTCTCTTCGAAATATGCCAAAAATATATTTTCGCTATATTTTCCACAAACGCCTTTCACTTTGCACCACTGCGAAAACTTTCTATAATTAATTTCGTACTGCCCTTTAGACTTTTTCGGCAACACAAAAGTAGCTCTTCGTGCTGCTTTATTTACTTCCACATTTAGATCCTTTTCTTCCAGATTATCCATCGAAAATCATACGAATTCACAAAAGACCGTGACTGACAAATTATTGACTCGCTGCGCCCGTCAACTCAATCAAACCCAACCCAACCCAAACTTTCCTTCTCACCAAACAAAATGGCACTTTTAACACTAACGTCATAAATTATTACTCTTTTACAAACTACATAATATTATACATACTGAAAGTGATTTAAAAATACTTTATTGTCTTTCTTCTTTCATACAACAATTTCTGATGTACATGCGATTTAGCTTTATGGTTGTTTTGACAACTTACATAATATGTAATTAGATTAATGTCCGTAGTCTGTTAAGCCAGCTTAGACTTGAGCTTCGCTTAGTTTGTGACAGTTTGTGGTAATTTGGCGACCCGCGTCCAATAAGCATGAATGGACGAACGGAAAACAATGTTTACTTTCTAAAAATTGATTTTCGTTCATTTTTGTTTTGTTCAAATTACTAAAACGGATTAAATTAACCATATTAACTAAAAACTATGATTGGGACGATAATAAAAAGTAATAAAATAATAATTCAAATTATTTTTGAGCAACTATTAGATTTGAAGCAACTTCAAGGTATAATCAAATTTAAATTAATTTCTACAAAGTATTATCGTCGTGAATTTATAATCGGATTGCTTATTTTGCGCAAATATCAGAGGGTTAAATATCAATAGTGCTAGATTTAAATTAACGCAACATTTTTTTCTGTGGCATTAGCTAAATATATTTCATCATCATTTATATACATATAGTTACCCAGCAGCATCAGAAAAAAAAAACGAAGTCGTATTATAAGAAATTTAATTTTATGTTCATTATCTACAGAGTTTGAATTCGTTTGAATTTACCACCACCACTACCAGACTACGCAAGAATGAGATCTTTTACGATATCACTTTTTCATCGAAATGTTTTAGAAATTTAAGCCACGAAGTCCTAAGTTTATATTTTCTGGAAACATCTTATAAAACTCATTATGCTACGTGGACTAGAAAAAAAATCTCAGCAATCTCACGCGTATCTGATTATTTCACAGACAGAGGTTAACTTAGGTTGACTTAATCTAATATAAATAGAAGAGGTGGGTTGATAAGGCCGATTTTTGGTCTACGACATAGTTATAAATTGATTTCTGGTTTGCCGGTATTTTTACTTTTTTTACCACCTTTATTTATATTTCAAACCCAACCTGCCAAGTTCAGGCGTCCTGAAATTTTAGTACTATTATGGTTTTCAGAAATGTATGTTAACGTCAAATTAACAATGTAGCATATACAGAGTGTCCAAAAAGTCTTAGTATGGGCAAATATTATTGCTATTAGTAAAGATTAGTAAATTTTAGGTGTGTCTTTCTTATTGGTTAATAAATCTATTTTTTTTATGTAGTTTAACTTTTTTAATCCCCTTAGACGGCGACGCTAGGGAGTTGAGGTAAACATTTTTAAATGCAACCCTATGCCGGCCGCATGGTTCCTTATTTTAAACGTCTTCAAAAACGAAACATTTTACTACCAACCCGCGGTCCGTATTTTAATTTGTTTTTAAATAGCAAGCCTTTAAAAATTAAAAACCGTGAAATAAAAATAAAAAATTTAAATACCTTTATTCCTCTTATTACTTTCAAAGTTGTTCCAAATGACCACACTTCTTAGCAGTAATAAAGTCGATTTTGGAACTAATATTTTTAAGAATGGCAGGTATTACTTCTTGGCAGAGTTCCAAAATCGACTTTATTCCTGCCAATAAGTTTATGGTGGTCATTTTGAACAACTTTTAAAGTAAGAAGAGAAATAAAGATATTAATAGTATTTACTAGCTTTTTTACTATTCTTAAACATTCTTTCAGAGTTAGATATTGTATATGTCAATATTTGTAATAAATGTTGTGTTGACTTGAAATAACGATTATTTTTCTTTTTAAATAAACAGTCTTGTTTGATTAATGGTCGTCATTCTATTAACAAAATAGCTCAAACTACTCACAGAAAATGAAATTCTCGAAATTTGGAACAGACCGAAAATCGATCCACCTTCACCACCAATGTCAATCCACCTTCTTTAAAAATGTTAACCAATATTTTTAAAAACTGGTGTGTCCTGTACGGCTAAAATTATATAGCAATAAAAGTTGTTTGCAATACCGCACGATAGGTGGGGTTTCTCTCTTAACTGACTGTTGATGTCTTTTTACAACCAGTTCGATGATACTAAAAAAACTGAGAATTTCTTTAAAAATTTAAAGGAATGCAAAGCAATATAATTTTAAAAAGTCATTAGCGTTATAAATTATGGCGACGTGAGGTAGAAAAATCAAATAACATGAGAACATGGTTGTTTATAAATATTGTAAGATATTCACGATCACTGTGACGCACAGACTAGACGGGGATAGCGGGGTGTCGAGTGGAAGAATCGGTCATTATTATAATGTAGTTTCTATTTTAATGGAAATTCGTAAGAACTGGATGCGCACGGCTCTTGAAAGGTAAGTCTTGACAAAACCATTACCGTGACCTGAGGCTCTAGGTATTTCTTTATGGCACTGGAAATATAAAGTGGTTCGACAGTAAGGAATATGCAAGTATTTTTTTTTATTGCGTTTGGAAGTCATTACAAACACAAAAAAAATATTTTAAAGAAAATTACTAGGATAATTTAGCTAGAATTTCAGGTTAAGTGAGGGGCTGATGGCAGGGAACACTAATTGTGCAAGTATAGCTTGCACTTGACCGAAATTTGTATTTACTAGGTAAGAATATTGTTTCTAGAGATAGCTTTCCAGTATCTATGTACGTTGCTTTATTTCAAGTTTAGAAATGAATTAATTTATTTTAAACGTTTTGTGAATTTAGTATCTTTTTTAAGATGTCTGACGTTCTTATGCCAATACAAGAAATATTTTCTTGTTTGCTAAAAATACATAGTTCTGCCCACGCAGCCTGCGACTTTTACATTTGTAAATACCTTATAGAAATGATTTATAGTTCTTTTAAGAACTCTCAGAGACAAGTTAGGTATTTTTTTTAATCAGCAGCGTCCTCAATATTTCCAAATTAATAGATTTTAACGATGGAGTTCGCAAGCACTGGGCAGAAAATTAATGGTCTAAAATATAATCCTAATCCTATAAAAAATCCTATACAAAAAAAAATCGAATCTGTTTCTATTCTAAGTAAAAACTTCTGAGAACTCTTTGGTAAAAATCAGTAATAGTATCGTAATCGTACGTTATTTCTAAATAAAAATTATATTTATTATATTTGTTATACTTACTTTTTTTGTGTAATGGGTGTCGATAAGCAACCAACCCAACCTAAGCATTTTTTAATCAAAAAAGCCTACAGGCAAATTTTTAAAGGATTTTTTCTCAAAAAAAATATAATATGTGATGGAAACATTCAAAAATAATAAATATGTTCAGGGACCTTCAAATTAATGGTTATGAAAATCTGATATTGTCATAATGGATTCCTCTAACTAACTTTAATGCTTATTTAAATAAATTTGATTTTCGAAACCAGTTATTAAACAGGAATTTTTATTCAATAAGAGGCTCATTTATGGATATTATTTTAACAAAAAGTCCCGAGTTATTTATAAACTTATGTGAGGGTCTGTATCGTCTGCAATATTTAAATTCTTAAGAGAATTTCATAAAATTTGTTACGAGATGTTTTAATGGAGTTGTCAGTGATATCAAGTTTCTGTTTTAATAAAAAAATTAATGTAATTTTATCCTTTGTCATGATGCACGGGGGTAAAGAAAATTGATGAAATAAAATTCATATACAGGGTGTATGGAAATGGTTTATTATTAATTATTATTAATTAATTAATTAATTAATTATTACTATTATTTGAATGGGTGACTCCTGAGGAAGTCTATTATTTATTACTATTACTATTACTATTATTTTTTGGTAGGTTTCTGCCTTAGGTATTAATATTCGCATAAAAAATGGCTTTCGTCACTATTATAACAATAAAATTGTGAAACATTACCGACAAAAAAAATAAAATAATAAAAAATTGTATAAAACATAGCTGAGGGAGATCAAACTTTATTGAAACATTTAATATTACGTGCATTAAATAGAATTACTGAAAACAAGTTATCTGATATTTTAGGTTACTTAGGAGATCCCCCGTATTTAGTTTTTTTATTTTACACGTATCGTGCTGGCTATTTATTTAAAAACCTGTTTAATTTTCGGACTTTTTTTAATTAACGGCATTATTTATGGTTCTTATTATTCTGTTCAGGAATTCCGAGAGCATAAGAAGCGTCAGAAATATACATAATGGCTGACGTTTGTTTTAAAAATAGTAGTTACAAAAATATTTTAATAACTACTTAATATTTTTTATTTTTCTGTTCTCACAATATGCCAAAAAGTTAAACTACATTAATAATGATAAAAAATGTTTTAAACATTGTCGTAGATTAACTTCTTTATATAGATAGTTTCCTATTAATTAGATATGTAATTCGTTTATACTCGTATTATGGGTCATACGAAAAAGGGTTATGAACCGTTATAATAATAATGATCCACTCATAAAATAAAGGGCGAAACATTTTTGCAGAAATGAAATAATTGAATCTTGTGGTTACATTAAGTTATTTTAAGAGTTTTTATCTTTTAATTCGTTAAGTGTTGATAGGAAAAATAAAATTAAAGTCTCTACAGTATACTCCCACCCATAAGCATAATTAGCTTCGATATTTTAGGGGGCTGTTGGGTTGGCCAGTTTTTTTTTAAAGAAAAAACAAAAAAGTCCAAAATTGCACATCATTTTATTGACCATTCAAAAGTGACTACCAAAAAAAAAGAAATGCTTCTCGTATTTAACATAATACTATATCATTATTAAAGGTATTATAGTAGGTACAGGCTGTCCAAAAAGTCTTAGTATAGGCAAATATCTTTTCTATTAGTAAAGATAGAGAAATTTTGTACACGGTAGTCTTGGTGGATTAGAAATTTGATTATGATTTTTTAACAAGAAATATTTTCAATGAAAAATTGATCGCCCTTCTTCCTAATAAAGCATGACTCTGTTATATAAATAATTTCGTCATAGAAAAATGGTAACCTAGTGAGCCTACATACCGCGTCCAAAAATGAATCACAATAATTGAAAAGAGATATCTAGGGGGTGTTAAGGCTTATTATTTACTTAATAATGATAATGAGTTGCTCAATATATGAGCAAATGATGGTTTTATTTACTCATAGTGTTAGCGAATAACGAAATCGCTCTGCAGGAAGGGACTGAGTCCTACGTATCACCAACATAATGTAAGATGAATACGTTTACTGTTCCACTTTATTTTTAACGATAAAGCATTTAACTCAAAACAGACTTCAATACATTAAAATTGTGATATTTTCTGCGTTGTATAATAAACAGTACAATTACAATAATTAATTAGCAGAAATAGTTACATAATTAATACATCAATGATGATCTAAAACACGTAGGTCTCCTGAAGTGTTCTTTAAAGCCCACATTAATTCCATACTAGAAACTATTTGTAAACACTGGATTTACAAATATTAATAAGTGTTAGTTACTAAAGATTTAACATATGAAACCAAGGTCGTTTTGTTTTGTAATTTAATATATGTATGAATTAATTATTTATTCTTGTTTGTCCACATAGGTATTTATTTAACGTTCTATCTTAAAATGAGTGTCGACTTAATAGTGACAAAAATAACGTACAGGAAGTTTCCTAAGTGTTTTTTTTCAAGTTTCGAAGGTCAAATTTAGGGAAGATATTTATTTTCATATTATTATAAATTGTATTGAACAATTTTTTTTGGTCTCTCACAAATTCTAAATTAACAGATTCTAGATACATATACAGGATGTTTCAAATTCGATTGTCCACCATTGGGGTATCGTAAACGATAATAAATACAGCAAAAGTTTTATTAGGGCAAAGATGCAAAAGATGCTGCCGAAAAATTTTGAATTACGAGTAGGTCTTAAGTAATTCGTAGAACTTGGTTTAATTTTTTCCTGACTTTATTTGAACAAATCATCTTCAGGCTCTAACATCAACTATTATTTTTTTAATACATGCCTGTATTTTCATTGCGGTTTAGTAAACTCTATGACTGATTATATTCTTATAAATAATACTTGGTTTAAATTTTAACCTTTGGGCCTAACCCATCTTCAGTACCTTAAATACATTTTATCTTTAAAAACTAAACTTTTCCATTAATTCAGATCTGCGTAAATTGAATATGTTTTTTCTTAAATAAAATGAAAATATCTAAGTAAATATTCCCTTTATTTACTACATCTTTTTAAAAATCGTGATAATTACCTACAAGCTTCTTCTTAAAAAATATTTTTGGCTATTTGTACTTGAAGATATTTTTACTAACTACATTTGTTTTTGGTAATGCTCTTTTCACGTTAATTTATAAATAATATAACACAGAGAGAAAAATTAGTGACATTAAACAGAAGCAGAATGTTAAAGTAGAATTTTGTTTAAGTTTCTGTGGAAACGTCAGTCTATTGTGGTTGCTGGAAAAATCTACAGGGTGTCCAAAAATAGTGGGAAAGTATCGCCACTTTTGAACCACAGCCTCTAAAAATTGTATTAGAAAATAAACATGATCATACCCCGAAATTCTAAATAATGTACCTTCAAAAGTTATAAATCATTAGATTTGGACAACAAATTAAGTGCGCCAGTTTTTTTTTTTTGACGCTCAGCACCTACATAATGCGCAATGCTAATTACATTATACCATACTAATATTTAATTTAAAATCACAAAACTACAATCACCTAGTAATAAATAATTTAGAGCAAGCAAAAAATATATTTAATTAAATGAAATATTCTTAACAAAGTTTACTTGGAAAACCAGTTTGTCTAAATCCAATTTAGTTATGCAATAAAAGATATTATATTGTATAATGTGGGTCGCCGTATTTAAACATAGGTATAATTTACATAATAAAACTAAATACTTGCACGTTTACTGTTAGATCGTCTTAATGTAAAGAGTCTAGGGGATGGGTGAAACTTTATTACCCGGGCTTCCGCATGCGTAAATACCTCAAAAATTTATAAATGATGCACTTGTTAATAAGTTTACCGATTTTCTAGCATCAGTCACGTAGTGACCGAGATGTATTGGTTCGAATCCGTGCTCGGCCGCATCTTTTCTTTCATTTTTGTAACTTAAAATATTATAAAAAATTAGGAAATCGGGTCTAAAATGTGTATTGGAAACGGGTTAGCACTCCTTCCTCGATAAAAATTTTGATTTGTCTTTTTTTAAAGGTCCCGAGCAAAAAATTTATTGTGTCTAGGTACCTTAAGCTAAAAATTGTTTTGTTTGTTGTCCAGAAAATCTAGCGAACGGTGGATCGGAGGGCACCCTAAGGTCGGAATAGGGTTAGCACCTGGTTAGGGTCCCTGACCAGTCTCTTTCCTAGAAGGCGAAGAGGGATCGGTGCGAAAAAAATACACTATTGTTCCTTCTTCTGCGCATGCGGAAGCCCGGGTAATAAAGTTTCCCCCATCCCCTAGACTCTTGTGTCTTAACGCTGTCCAGCGTTTAAAGTTCGGCAAAAAAATGCAACATGTTTCTAAAGGGTGTATCGCTATACTTGTAAAATGTATCGATCATGCTTTTTGATTTTATGGAATGAGCAGACTATACTGAATTGGTTTTTAATGCTTCGCACAAACACTGGATTGAAATCAAATTGCAGTGGCTCGGTTTCATTGGATTGCGATTTCACGACGCACCCATGCTCATAGAGCTGTTATACAAAGCATACAATTTTTGGACCAAGTGAATATTTAATGCTTCTATTTATTATTGTAAAATAAACCCACTAAATGATTATTTCTGGTTTGGAGAATTATATACGGTTGACCAATACAGTATGTCCGCGGATGTGGTTTAGAAGAGGACAAATGGACCACATTTTGCAAGATACGTAAAAATGGCAAAAACAGAAAACTTAACAAAATTAATAACATCTAAAAACAGAAAACAATCGTAAACATATTGGTCAATTTAAAAATTAATTTAATATCGAATTGTACATGTACCAAACATGTTTAATGGGGTTAAGATCTGCGCTACGAGCTGGCCAGTATAACCGCTGAATGTTAACTTCGTCCAGATATTCGGTTAAATACGTTATTTTGCGAAAGACCGTAAGAGTAAACATACCTTGTTTATCATTTTCTGCCAGAAGAACAAATATGAAATATTATGTTTTAAATTAAACCCTGAGCCGAAGTACAGGGTCTTCCAACGAGAACTGAACAGGGGCTCATTTTTGAGCTTCCTTGTATTTAAAGAAAAATCTAAAATAGCCAATCGATGTACTTTTCCTGCAGAATTCAAAAATGAAACCAAAAATTTATTTGAACCAGAAACAAAAGAGTTACGCTATGGATAAGGTGTTTTTTAAATGGAACATAGCTTTTTTTATACGATTTTCGGAACGAGTGATTTTTTTTATGTCCGTTCTGATTAAAATATTTAATATTGTGACAGCTATTTTTATTAAATTTTAATGTTTTATCCAGTATAATTTAACTTCAACCTGTTTGAAACATACACTAGGTAATAAAGGTAAAATCACCTTGAATTCCTTCAAAGTCAAAAAATTTCACAAATTTACTATAATATTGCCGAAATGAATTATTCATTAGATGAGAGATTGCAGATTGATATCTTGTTCTACAAATGCCAAGAAAATGCAAGAGAAGTAAGGAGAAGATTTATTGCAAATTTTCACAGAAATATATATTTCGGCAATATTATCACCTTGAAATCCTACAAAGTCAAAAAATTTGACAAATTTACTATAATATTGCCGAAATATATATGTCTGTGAAAATTTGCAATAAATCTTCTCCTTGCTTCTCTTGCATTTTCTTGGCATTTGTAGAACAAGATAACAATCTGCAATCTCTCATCTAATGAATATTTCATTTCGGCAATATTATAGTAAATTTGTCAAATTTTTTGACTTTGAAGGATTTCAAGGTGATTTTACCTTTATTACCTAGTGTATGTTTCAAACAGGTTGAAGTCAAATTATACTGGATAAAACATTAAAATTTAATAAAAATAGCTGTCACAATATTAAATATTTTAATCAGAACGGACATAAAAAAAAATCACTCGTTCCGAAAATCGTATAAAAAAAGCTATGTTCCATTTGAAAAACACCTTATCCATAGCGTAACTCTTTTGTTTCTGGTTCAAATAAATTTTTGGTTTCATTTTTGAATTCTGCAGGAAAAAGTACATCGATTGGCTATTTTAGATTTTTCTTTAAATACAAGGAAGCTCAAAAATGAGCCCCTGTTCAGTCCTCGTTGGAAGACCCTGTACATTTCATTAAAAAAAATCAAATATTAAAAGTAATGACTTTTATCGCATTATTTTTCCGTCCCAACCATTCTCTCTCACACCTTTAACCAGTTTCTACATATTAAACAGTACTGACACCTATGGACATGTTTGTCAATGTCTTTATTAAATCAAGCAATTAATTAATTTAAAATAATTCTCATCAAAATGCTACCTACTGAACAAAATATTTTTATAGTCCAGTGTTATGGGGATGGCCAAGTATCATACCGCTATATCATGAAACAATTTAGCGAGAAATTTGTAGGAATCCCAATAACTGAAATGACAATCTACAACACAATAAAAAAGTTCCAAAGAACTGGTTCGCTTTTGAATCTCAAGAAAATGAAAAAATATGATCAAAACGATGCTGCCACAGTTTTAGTTTCTCGGTCTGTTAGAGAAATTCCTGTTATCTCCCTTAGACATACCTCTAAACATCTTCCCGAAGTTGTGAAAAAACTCATACCTCATATGATCTTAAAAGAAAATAAATTATTTCCATTTAAACCCCACTTTAACACAACATTGGAAGAGGGAAATGAAGCGAAACGACTAGATTTTTGTTTAAGGGTGGGAGATCAAATTTTAAGTGAAAATATCCAGTTTTATAAATTTATTATGTTTTCTAATGAATGTACATTTTCTACTAATGGAATTGTAGCATCTCAGCATATCAGGTAATGGTCTCGAGAAAATCCCTAATTTAGAGTAATGAGTAATGAAGACAATAACTTACACAAGTGAACGTGTGGTGTCCGATATCTGCCCATGGCATTATAGGCCCATAATTTTTTAATATCATCGGCACCAGAATATCTGAATTAGAAATGCTGCACCGCAGATTTGGTCCAAGGTGGATTGGTAGAAATGGCCCAATTGGCCCAATGTGAAAATAATTCTGTTTTGTATAATCTTAATAAAAGGCTACGTATACAAAAAAATATGCTCGACATGAACTTTAGCAGATGATTGTGAATGCTCGCAAAAGTTTATTGAAAGTGCGTCTCCACCAGCCACGAATTTGCAAACAGAGCTTTTCAGTGTGTTTGAGACCATTCGTCGTTGTTCCTTATGTATAAGAGAGTCATAGAGTAAAATGTAAGTGATCGTCTCCACCAGAAGACGCAAGTTCACGAACACCGAAAATCCTTTAAAATTACGACTTCAGACGGAACATTGCCAAATGTTTCTAAACATTTATCAACCAACGTTCGTCGATTGCACGTGTTTTACGTCGCCACGCCAAACACGTCGTCAAACACGCCTCGTGTTCGTAAACTCATTCTGCGCGGCCGGTGAGTACCCAGCTTAAGGAAATGCATACGAGCATGGATTTACATGACTGGTTATTGAGCTGCAACCCTTAGATCATTAAAAACGGTTCAGATTGAAAACTGACCCACTGTGACTGTTATAGCTTCAAAATGAAGGGTGTAAGATAAATACGTTTTGTACTGTAAATGATTTTTTGTGATTTTTTCCATAAACCAGACGAAAACTTATTGAAAGGAATGTAATGCAATGAAAGCAATGTAGGTACTAACAATGCACAAGTAAAAAGAGTGACTAACATAGGTACTAGCAAAAATCGATTTTGAGAAGGTTTTATATATAAAACCATAGACTAAATAATACCTAGACGAACACTGCCGTGCAACGACAAGCGAGTCTCCATTGAGACATTTGGTGGGTTTACTGGTTTATGGTTTAAAAATTTAATTGTCTGCCATTATATAAATTTGTATACTATGTATCTACATGTGTATAAAATGGTGGACAAACAAACTTTTAAACCAGAAACCAGTAAACCCACCAAATGTCTCAAGGGAGACCGGCTTTGTGGTGTATTCGAGTGTCTGTCTATATTCTTTATAGTCTCTGGTAAAACTAGTCCTGTTTTTCAGTTCAGGGCCCAAATTGACAAAAATTTTATAAAACTATTTTTGCAGTTAATTGTTTTCTTCTCAAATTTATTTTGAAGTAAAATGCTTTCAAAGTATAATATTCTGTTCCTATTAATAGAACTAAATCCATTTTTTCCATTAAACGTGTTGTGAAAAATTGAAGTATAAATGACAATAGAACATTTTAACAAAAATGTATGCACTTAAATGGTGTAAAAAGTTTGTTTTTGGTAAATTTTACTTGTTATACGTTTTTGAATTTTTGACATTGAAATGATTTAATCAAATCTTCGGTACATTTACTTGATTTATCAAGTATACCAAGCGCTCTCTGATTAAAAAAAAAAAAACTCCTAAAGAAACAAGGGCAGCCTTTTTATTATCAACTTCTTGTGTTGCAACCGAATGGTACGAGTATGTTTTCGATATGTTTCATTATTAAGACGGGTTTGTAGCACTGGCTCTTCTTATTCATCTTTATATCTGCCTTGTAGGGAAAATTCAAATTTTGAAGAAACTCTGACAATTTTACAGTAATTTTAGAAACATCGGAAAGACACTCGACACCCTGTGTTTTATTGAAATAAACAAATAAATGTCATATGCCTTAACAACGCTGTTCGGCTCTGCTAGGTAACGATTTGAACTTCCATGAATTAGCACTGAAAAGTTGGCCTAACTCCCTTTTCTCTAGGTGTGTAAGTAAAGAATTTTCCTTTCTCCATGTATCCATCCCCATCCCCATCTTCTCACACATGGAGAAGAAAGCGAAACTCTTAAATCTTCTCAAAATAGTTAAAGCTTTTTTAAATCCTAATCAGTAGATTCTTACAAGCGTTGACAAATTACAAGTTCCGTTAAAATATACCCTTGAATTGTAATTTCTGTGGCAACTATATATATATATATATATATATATATATAATTGCAAAAGGAAGTATTATTGACCGTACTACACTGTACGTCGTACAGTGTTTAGGGCGCACACATGATATTTCACCAGCATTTTATTTTATACATATATTGTAAGAGTTTTGGGAATATTAAGCCTTAAAGTACTGTGAAATTATCATTTTTCTTCACAAAAATCTTTCTGAGAAGACAGTTATCAAGTTAAATTAAAAAGTATTATGTTAAGAGCAAGCAAGGCTTGAAAAACGAAGCATACTGAAACATCATTCGTCTATGCTATTATTCCATAGAGTGCTTAATAGGTACTTAAAAAAACATCCTTTCTTGTCCCAGATATACATACATACAGCTTATGTCCGCGTTTTTAAAAAAAAAATAGGAGGACATAATCTCGATAAAGGCCTCTACAAATCACTAAAATTTTTATTAAACAGGTCTGTTATGTTTATTATATAAAATATTAAACTTTATGACAATTTTTGTTATCTGTTTTTCGCCGAAGATGGTAGAATACCACATAATTTTGAATGGCACGAACCCATACCTATACAAAATGATTCAACCAAAATTTGATTGTCAACTACAAGGCCTAAATTTAAACCTTACTATATTTTAAACCTTTGATAATCTAGGGGTAAGTTTTAAATGATGCAGACAATGCTATGAAGACGAACTAGAAGTTTTAATTTATGATAAGTTGTTTTTAATGTTTAATCTCAGTAAAGGTCTGTGGTAGTATGGATTGTGAACCTGAAGTAGGGTAAGTAAGCTACAGTTAAATATAGGAAGAATAGATAGATTGTTAAAGATACCTTTAGTGTTTGTAAGAAATATTAGTCCAAAGAAGAAACTTAGTAGGCAGATAACAATAAACAACATCACTTACAGGTTCGTTAACTAGATTTATCCACTACAGGCGCAAATAAGTGGACGCGGCGTTTGAACCCACAATCAACCACTTAAACTACACTAATTACGTATGAAATTACGAAAGCACTCAAGCTGTTTATTCCTTCACTTCTATATTCCGACTAAAATATTTGACCATTGAAAACCTGAAATGAATTTTATGTCTACAATCTAAGTTGAAGGTTATTATCAACTTCATTTTACATCCACGGAGAGGTCTGTCTCCTTTCATTTATTTATAGAGGAATTTCAAGCTGCAGCTTACAATTGCAAGCAATTTATTAATGAATATTAGCAATTACATTGGACCATTCTTTACTGCGAAGCTACTACACTCTTTTCTATTTTTGTTTTATTTTCCTGTCCTTCGATGTATACGGCAAAGAAATTGTAATTAAGGGTATACATACTCATGAGTTTTTTTTTATTAAATGTAGCTTGCAATTATTGGAGGGCCCCAAAGAGTTACCTTGCATTATTAAACGTCTGATTAGTTGCTTTTCTTTTATTTTCAATTCGATTTAACTCTGTCGTTCTTGGTAATGTAACAATTATAGTAGTCATCTCACCGGAATAAAAATAGGAATCGTAATAGGTTTATTTGTGATGAATTTATGTTGTAAATAATTCATTGGGTCTTTTCGAATTCTCTAGCAGATGTCAATATATTATATTTTAATGAAGTAGGCAAGAACACTGTGTCAGGAGAAAATCGCTGATATCAGTGATAATGCCAACCAGCAGGAAACCAAAGAATTTTAAGGTGTATTTTCTTATTATAAAAATTTATTTTTAAATTCACTATGAATATGAATACTTATACTCTTATCAGTGTTTCGTTAAAACATTAACAAAAAAAATAAGTTACTTAAAGCCATGTTTCATGCAGTTTTGATTCGGCGAGAAGAAGTACTGTATTCGTGAAAAAAGCAACTCTTGAGATTTTTACGGATCTATACGTATTGGGGCACGTCAGCTAATTCATTTTTCATTTTATTACCGCTCAAAACTGTGACGTACGTCACTGTCTAGATTTTTAGTTGCCATAGCATTTATAATAAAGTCTACCTCAATCTGTTTAGTAAATTTTTTATTTTCATTAATTAGTTGCTTTGTTTATTTTTATTAGACAACTAAGGTTTTTCCCATGAACGGCCATTAAGAAGAGGATATTATATATTAAGGGACTAAACTAGGTCTTTTAATCCTAAGGGCATGATTTGGTGCCCAAGCCTCAGGCAAGGGCACCAATTGCAAAAGGGGTTAAAAGACCGTTTAGTCCTCCGTTATTTTCGAGGTATCTAGCCGTAGTATTGAGGTAGCGATATGACAATAATTTGACAGAAAAATTTCCACTTATTAATTTCGCCCAGGGTACCCTAAAGGATAAAAATTTCCAGAAATTTTTTGGGTTGCCATGGTAACGAAACCAAAAAAAAAACAAATTCTGAATGTCAGTAAACCCACCAAATGTCTCAAGGGAGACCGGCTTTTCGGTGTATATATTCTTTATAGTCTCTGGTTATACCTATTCAAAGAATCTGCTATGTAGGTATAGCTATCACTTTCTTTTGATATTTGAAATAGGTTAGTTGTAAATGTTTTCATATAATAAATATTGTCTTTCTACCGTTACTTTTTGGTATTTTTATTGTTACTACAGGGATTAAAAATACCTTTTAAAGGGTTTTAAAGCATTTTTAATCCCTAAGGGGTTAAAAGTGACATTTTAGTCCCTAAAATAGGGACTAAAATAGCCTTTTTTAACTACGGAGTGCACAAAAATATTAGGTGCATATTTTAAAGAAACAGGTAAATAATATGTGTGATTTTTTTTAGAAATAATGTTCAATATAATGTGCACATCACGTTAATACTCAGATGTACAATATCTTTTCATCGTGGAAAAGTGATTTTATCTTGATATATATGTACCCAAAAGCTCATCATTATAAAGTTATAAAGGAAAAGCAAAGCCTAATAAACTAAAAAACTGCCTTTTCACATCCTAATGACTACACATCAAATAGCGGCCAACGTTTCTTTATATTATCTATATAAATTTTCACATACCTGATTTTAAGATAATTTGTTATTGCTAACAGTACATCGGTAATCTGAAATCAGTTGCTCTTTAAACCACAAGCCAAGAAATCAGCAGGCGTTCTAAGACGAATGCGAATTTTTAGTAAATGACTTTTTAGTATCTCTCGGTATCTCATTAAAATTACATATTTATTGATTAGTACTACTGATTTGAGGAATATAATTTAGGTTAGGTTATTTTATCATATTAAACGGGACAGTTATAATTTGATGAAACCTCTTTTTGATTGTTATAACTGGAGTTTCAGTGGCGTAACTGTATTTTTGGGGAGTTTACCAGATGACGTAAGCAAAATAACTCATTTAAAAGACGATCATAAAAATACTGCAGTAAAGTAGTACCTAATGTCATAGTGTCGTATATTTTTTTTCTAAGGTGCTCCATAACGGAGATATGGGGTTCAAAATGGGTACCCAGTGATTTACCTTTTGGGATCTAATTCAGACTTGTATATTTTAATGATATTTTGGCGTGTTTTATAACTGATAAAGGCCTACAAATCATAAACTACCTTTGACATTGGCAAGGAAGTCGGGAACGAACTTGCCACCACACTCGTGGGCCCAAATTTTGGTGTCACTTTTCAGACTAAAGTCCATTTTATTAGATATTTTGGACAATTATCTAAAAAAAGCTGTTCTACATTTATTTAGAAAAAATCAACCATTTTCGAGAAAATCTGTATCATGCATACCTTAGTAATAGCAGATATTACACATTATACCTAATTAATAATAAAATTACTAAACGAAATCTAATAATAAGCTTCTACTGCACACTTAATTAATACTAGTTATCACTAGAAAATGGACTGGAATGGACTTAACAATTTAGAGTAGGTACTTAATGCTAATTTATGGACAATCATAATCCAATTCTCTACAGGCAAGAAGAATTTATGTCCAGAAATTAAGACCTATAATCTTCTTTCATGTCCTGCAAATAATATCTTCAGTAGTAAAGGTTGATGCTCCCCGAGTCTCCGCATGCGCAGTAGGGTCGACCTTGAACGCCCAGGTGTGCTATTGTTATTTGACCTTGATATGCGCAGGTGTTATTCCAAGGTCAAGGTCAAGAACTTGGCCTTGAACGCGAGCAGATGTTTCTTTGTTTGGTGATGACCAGGTGTACGATGCTTATTTCAAGGTTACATTTGCGGTGCATATTTTCAATGAATGCGAGCAGCTGTTTCTTTGTTTGGTGATGACCAGGTGTACGACGCTTATTTCAAGGTTACATTTGCTTGGCCTTGAACGCGAGCAGATGTTTCTTTGTTTGGTGATGACCAGGTGGACGACGCTTATTTCAAGGTTACATTTGCGGTGCACATTTTCAATGAATGCGAGCAGATGTTTCTTTGTTTGGTGATGACCAGGTGGATGACGCTTATTTCAAGGTTACATTTGTGATGTTAGTTTACCTTGAGTTATTACTGGGGTGTAACATGTTTTGGTATGAAGATCGAGTGGGGGTCTAAATGTGGATCGGTATAAATGAGGGTAGGGGGGGTTAAATTTTAGTATAGAACATTGTGTTGAGTAAAACGGTTCAAGCAAGTTAATTTGAAAGTCATGGCGTACGTGTGTGAAAATTGTGGTAAATCATTTACTCGGAGTTATAATATGTTACGACATAAACGAGAATCGTGCGTAGCACGATTTGAAAATATGCATGGTGGAAAACAGCGAAAAGTTGACGATGGGGCATCAACATCCGAGGTGCGTACTTGCACTTGCTGCAATATAACCATACCAGCAAATCGAATGGCAGCTCATCAAAGAACAATACACCATAAAAGTAATGCATGTTCACCAATATCAGCTGGTGTTGAGCTAGTGTCCAGTGCTTTTAGAAATAGGATTGCCACATACCGTATATCAAGTGATAATGAACCTACTGACTATTCATTATTTTTTGATGAAATTAAAGCAAAAGTGTTAGAGGTAGTAAGTGACCTAGTAAGAGTGCGTTGTGCTTTGAAAGTTAATATGGTGGTTGTTGGTCGGTATCTGTTACCAACACAAGATAATATGTACAGTGACAAGTCATTTAATACACGCAATGAAATTGTTACTTCAGGAAGCGATTTGGAAGAAATATATCAATCATTAGTGGAAGCCATGAAGACTCAATCGACTGAGTTTCAGGAAAAAGATTCAGGTATGTTATAAATTAACGACTAAAAATAAAATAAATACTTATGTCAATCTTTTTGTGTTTTCGTAGGTTGGGCTCTGGAAAAAATTCTATACCTGGAAGTAAATGTCAATGAATATAAACCTTTTGGTGGATCTTCATATATAAAGCTACCCCGTTTCATCGAATTGAAAAAAGCCATCATCAATGTGATTAATCAAGATGAGTGTTGTTTTGCGTGGTCAATCGTGTCTGCTTTGTGCCCCACCACTAGAATGGCATCACAGATTCGATCTTATCCACACTATTCAAGAGTGCTGAATTTTACAGGTATAGACTTTCCAGTAAAGTTGCGTGATATATCAAAATTTGAAGAAATGAATAATATTTCAGTTAATGTTTATGGTTTGCAAAAAATTTTCGAAAATAATATGTTAAAGTACGAAGTTGTCGGTCCATTAAGGTATTCGGGTAGAAAACTTAACAGACATGTCAACTTGTTGTTAATAACAAAGGATTGTAGTATTAAAGATGATGATGAACATATTTGTGATACGCGTTGTTCTAAAAGTCATTATTGTTGGATAAAAGACTTATCGAAATTATGTTCCAGTCAAATTACATCGCGTAGAGATAAAATGTATTTTTGTGATGGTTGTTTGATATATTTTAGTTCACAATCATCTTTGATATTACACCAAAAAAATGACTGTAACCACAAATATTCATTAACACCATCACTAAATTTAAAAATAGATAAATTTGGAAGGAGTGTAAGTGAAAATATATTAAAATTTGAAAACATAGAAAAGCAAATGCGTGTACCGTTTGTTGTTTACGCGGATTTCGAATCGGTGCTTAAACCACTGGATACAGTGGAACCAAATCCCACAAATTCTTACTTAGTCAAAAGCATCAAACATGAACCGTATTCTTTTGCGTATTTAATAAAGTGCTCCTTTGACGATTCGATTTCAAAATTTGAGCTCTACCGGGGAAACGACGCAGCCCAGGTTTTCGTTTCGCGACTTGAAAGTGATTTAAGATCTCTTTACAATACATACTTAAGAGATATAAGAGCAATGGAAACTTTAACGGCTGACCAAATAGCGGAGTTCAATAATGCCACAAAATGTGGTATATGTGAACGACCTTTTGAAAATAATAATTGTAAAGTAAAGGACCACTGTCACATAACTGGGAAAAAAAGACCTGGTGCTGCTCATTCGATTTGCAATTTAAATTATAAGTTACCCAATTTTATTCCAATTATATTTCATAACTTGAGCGGGTACGATTGCCACATGTTTATTAAAGAGTTGTGTCGTCACGGAGACAAGATCGATGTTTTAGCTCAAAGCAAGGAAAAGTATATTTCGTTTACGAAAAGTATTTACGTTCACGATTATGTCGATAATAAAAGTGGGGCAATAAAGAAAAAATATGTGAAATTGCGGTTCATCGATAGTTTTAAATTTCTATCAACTTCGCTGGAAAATTTGGGTAATGGATTAGCTGTGGGTAGTTTCAGGGAAACAGGAAAATATTTTTCTGATAATGAGCAGTTTAATTTAATGCGCAAAAAAGGTGTTTTTCCCTATAGTTTTGTCGATTCAATGGAGAAAATGAACCATCCAACTTTACCCACAAAAAATCAGTTTTATGATAGTTTGTCAGAGGAGCACATTAGCGATGAAGATTATGACAGAGCTAAAAAGGTGTGGGACACATTTAATTGTAAGAATTTGGGGGACTATTCGGATTTATATTTGAAATCTGATGTTTTATTATTAACCGATGTTTTTGAACAGTTTCGCGATACTTGTTTAGAAACGTATAAACTGGATCCAGCACAGTACCATACCCTTCCAAGTTATTCGTTTGATTGTATGTTGCGTATTTCTAAGGTAGAGTTAGAGCTATTGACTGATATCGACATGGTTCATTTTTTCAAAAAAGGTATTCGAGGCGGTATAAGTCAGTGTTCAGAAAGGATGCACGCTGCCAACAACATATATGTACCAAACTACGATCCTAACGAACCATCATCTTTCATTGTTTATCTTGATGCAACAAATCTGTACGGTCATAGTATGTCGCAAGCATTACCATTTGGCGGCTTTAGATGGTTATCAGAGCATGAAATTTTAAATTTAAATATTATGGATGTGGATGATAGTGGTCCAGAAGGATACGTTTTGGAAGTTGACGTTCATTATCCGGATACGCTATATGATGACCATTCCGACTTACCCTTTTTAGTTGAAAATATTGTACCACCCACGGAATCGGCAAAATTTTCAAAGTTAATTCCGAATTTAAACGATAAAAAGAAATATATCATTCATTACCGAACATTAAAACAAGCAATCAATAACGGCCTAATGGTAATGCAAACACACAGAATTTTAAAATTTAATCAATCCCCGTGGTTAAAGACATATATCGACTTAAATACAGATTTGCGCAATAGGGCAACAACAAAGTTTGGTAAAGACACTTTTAAATTAATCATTAATGCTGTTTTTGGCAAGACCATGGAAAATGTGGAGAATCGTAATGATATAAAACTAGTTACCCGATGGGAAAATGACAGGAGTAAAATTGGGGCACGAGCATTAATTTCTCGTCCTTATTTTAAAAGTTCAACGGTTTTTAATAAAGAATTCGTTGCCATTCATATGGATCGATTAAAGGTAACTTATAATAAACCAATTTATATCGGATTTTCCATACTGGACATGTCGAAAACAGTAATTTATGATTTTTTCTACTCATTCATTAAAGCAAAATTTGGCAAAAATGCTTCTTTACTGTATACCGACACAGATTCGTTAATATTAAAAGTTTACACCGAAAATTTTTATCGTATAATTGCAGAAAATCCGGATAAATTCGATACATCCAATTATACCGAAGGAAATATTTTTAACATAAAAAAAAGTCAGTCAGTAGTAGGTAGAATGAAGGATGAATTTCCAGGTGATCCAATAATAAGTTTTTATGGTACCGGAGCCAAAGCTTATTACATAAACTCAATCAGTAGCGAAATTAAAAAAGCGAAAGGTATAAAAAAACGTGTAATTGAAAAACAGCTTCACCTGGAAGATTATCGGAATATCGTAGAACGTGGTGGTCAGATATTTCGAAAAATGAAAACCTTTCGAAGTTATAAACACGACGTTTATACCGAAATAATTAATAAAGTTGCTTTATCTCACCACGACGATAAACGTTATATTATACCATCAACAACAAAAACTCTACCTTGGGGGCACCCAGACATAAAGTTTTACGAAACAAACCCTGAAGATAACCTAAATATGTTAATACAAGCTATGCAAAGTTTTTTACCCGAAAATATTAGTTATAATTAGAAAAATGTTGGAAAGCCTGTGTTTTAGAAAAATAAAAAAATATTAACTCCAATGTCACGTAGTTTTATTAACCACTATAGTAATAGCAATAGTTGAAATTGTATAACGCAGGATAGTAAAATACATAGATAATTGTTTCAATAATATGTTGTTTTATTTTACAATATAGTAATAAAGTTACAAAAATAAAAATTAATTAATGTCTGGCTTATAAACTTCTCGTAGCATCCATTGTCTTCTCAACATATCAGATCTGCTAATCGGCCCTCGTCGACACATCAGCGTTCCACAGTAATGACACTTAACAATCCTTACTCTCAACAATTCAATGTAACTGTAAGATTGCATGTGGTCAGTCCAAATATATACTTCTCTTTTACAATTATAGCAAACAGCAGAAATTATTATTTGTGCTCCTGAAAAAGTCTCAGCTGGACGACTGTTATCTTGATCTGCGGGCAACATTATAGTTTCTGATAATAGGCATCGAAGGAAAGAGAGTGTCTATAAATATGGGTTGTCTGGGTCATATAACCTTGAGAGCACAAACAATAACAGAAGTAAGGACACACGATTACCTTGAAAATATGTCCTTGAATCGCTGTTTAGCCGTAGAACGCAACCTTGTAAGTTGAATGAACTTGTTTGGCCTCCAAAGCATCAACCGTCAGATAGAGTGGGGGAGTTTATGGTGGGGTGATAAGTATAAATTTGGTTTGCTAGGCAGAGCATTTCATAGTTCGCTAGAACAGTTCGCCAAGTAAATACATTTGTCAGTTTAGTGCAGTGAGTTAGTTAGAAAAATGAATTCCGGTAGTGAGTCATTGTTAAATGCGTTTAACTTGGATGGAAGTATCCAAGCAGAGTTGATGGGGCAGGACGTTATTGACCTGCTGACCCCGGGTGTGTTTGACGAGTGGCACAATGACGACGTGCTAAACACTGCGTTTGTGGAAGAAGAGAATGTGGGTGAAGAGAATGTGGGTGAAAAAAAAGTAGCTTCGGCGGTTGATTACGTCAACAACTGGACGGAGAAGGACGGCGGGCGCATCAATATCATAAGTGATGTGGTGGTAAAGAAGGCGAGGCGGCAACCCACTACGAAGTTGGAAAAGCTGCTGAAATTGCCAAAGACAGCCGGCAGCAATAAAAGTCAATTTTATGCAGCTATGGAGGGTGAACAGAAGAAGAAGAAGAAATTCGTGTTCAAGCGACCAACAGTGCCAGTCCAATACCCCGATTTTTTGGAGACGTCACAACCACCGAAGCCTCTGTCACCGGTCGTCATAATTAATGAAGGCCCAAACTCGACAACGCCCGAGCCGCCGCAGTCCATGCCTCCGATGGTGTTGGTGGCCGACGCTGACGAAAAATCGCCGATCGCGGGTGCACCACTATCACCAACAATAGGACGTGGGAAGTGCCGCAAACCGGTCAAGATGCGATGCAAGCGATCGTACGAGGAATCGCAGCAGTCAACAACAACTGCTGAAGAGCCGGACTGGTTGAACGAGTTTTCGGCGAGCCAAAAGTGCGTCTTCTCCGCGGCGTATAGTGCTAGGGAAAAACTACTACGAGAACTAAAAAAGTGTGATAGTGATGAGGTGGACTTTGAAAGACAAATGAATGAACTGCGGGTGAAAATGGAGGAAAATAAAAGGACAAGAGAGAAGTGCGTTAAAAGACTCGAAGCAATAAATAATTTAACGTATAAGAAGTAGTTTTAGAATTTTATTGTAAATATAGAGTTAAGTTATTTTTGTAATAGTAATGTATATATATATATATATATAAGTAAAAGAAAATGTTTTTGTATATATGATAATAAAAAAAAGTTAAATGAAACAATATTTTTTATTTCTAAAATAAGTATACGGAAGTTACACACAAAAATAGTGTAAAAATGCAAAATAGAAAAAACGAATAGACGGAAAATGTAGGGCCGTAACTTTAGGTGTGTAATCGTTAGATGCACACAACTTAAGTATGCGATAAAGTGTTATGTCTGTGAAGAGAGGCTACCCGTTACAATGCCTAAAAACATGCATCTTATTTGTAATAAAATGTGAATTTTACTACAAGTAAGATAATAGACCAAACTCTCAGCTTTTCGTAGAGAACTTACTAGAAATTTAGCTAGTTCTAACGTACGGTAAGAACGTACATGTCTTTACAGAGTAACACAATATTTTCCAAAAGAAATTAATTCTTGAGAAATATCATGTTACATGAGATGTGACATGAATCAACTACAAACTACGATCAAATATTTTGTAGTCCTGAAAAGGACTGATTTTGTCGGGGTAGGTCGGGGCGGGCATGGTTCCGGGATCAGTTGGTGGAATCCGCTGGACCATCTTCATCCTGATGGTCCGTGATCCACCAAGTGGATGAATCGGCCGGACCGTCATGATCTTCCGGCGGCGGTGGTGGTACCCAATCGGTACTGGAGTCCGGCTCCATCTCGTCAGCCGACAACTCTGCATCGTCGTTGGGCAGTTCGACTCCCCAATCGAACTCAGGTTCTTCGAGTGGTCGCAGATCATCCTCGTCCCACTCGATAGCATCCAATATGCCCTGCTCTATGTCGTCAAAGTCATCAAAGACTTGTTCGTCGACTTCGTTCATGTCGACCGTCTCGTCGCTCCAAATCGACGAACCACGACTTAATGGACGTTCAGGATTCATATTTAGATCTGGTAACTATCAGATTTAAAAATGAAGTGATTCTGTGACTCGCTCGCAACCGCTTAAATAGAGATAATCTACCCCCTCCACCACTCCATCCCCACCTTTTCACCTCTAACAAACTAGAGTTTATTATACAAATGCCCTCCATCCAAAAATGATACTGTCGGACTTCACTGTCGAAAACTGCTTTTAGTTCTCAAAAATGGTGTAATTGTGTTCTGGAAATGTGACCGACAAAGAAACTTATACTCGATCCGTCTGGACTTACATAATTTCTATCTAATGTCACAGATGTCGTGACATTAGATAAATACAAGTAAGATCAAAATATCCTGTCATCCTGAAAAGGACGGATTTTGCAAGGAAAATTATACTCGATCCAACTGGACTTATATAATTTTCTATCTAACACCACATATACTATGGCATTAGGTAACTAAAACTACGATGAAACATTCTGTGGCCCTGAAAAGGACCGTTTTTCACGGGATATCTTATTTGTAATCAGGCTCGATTACAAATAAGGCACGCACTCTGATGTTGTAGAGTACCAAGAGCTACTCCACAACCTTTGCAGTTCGGTATGTGCGCGCGACTACCGAAATCTTGGGTTACATGACCACTGAAGAATTGGTCACCAGCCGACTTGTTTTCCAAGTCGGCATAGCAGCCAATACACCACTCGTCATCACCCACCTTCACCAGGTTTAAGATCTTGCACACCCGGCGGGATCGGACGGGGAAAACTTTCCTCTGTCTTAGAGCCCAATTATCCAAATTCCTAGGAGTATCATCGCTTAAGTATCCATCATCATCTGATGATGCCATGTTGAGATGAGCGAATGTAATGAAGTAAGCAGTCGAGCCGAGCTGCTTTTAAAGAGCTCAGCTTCCCCCACCACAACCCACCCCCACCCCTACCACCCCCAGTGTAGCATAGCGGATTGATTTAAAGTATTTTTAGCATTTTTAAAATTTGAAAATAATGAAAAATAAAGATTTTTGATTTTTCACCATTTTCATCAATTTTTTTAAGGCATTTCCCGACCATCTACGGCAAAAGTGGAAAGCACAAAAGATTTTGATTAATTTGAACTATTTTTTGACATTTTTTAAATTTCGAAAAAATAAGAAATAAAGATTTTCAATTTTTTTAGCATTTTCATAATTTTTTTTAAGGCATTTCCCGACATTTTATGAAAAACTTGAATAAGACTAATACGTTTCTTTTACTGCCCTTAACCCATTTCTGAGGTTATTTCTTAAAAATTCCAAAAAATTAGCGGGGTAATAGCTACTGCGCAGGCTTTGAGACTTAAAAAAAAAAAAAACTCCAAGTCGTGACGTTCCGTTGAAATTTTGATTAGTCTGATCATTTTGATCATAAAAAGTTTTATGTCAAATGTTCTGATATGTCCTTGAACTATCAAATAATAATAATAATATTAATAACAAAATTCTTATTATTTGTATTGGCTAAACAAACCCAAGCAAACCTGAGCAAACCCACAAGTTATGTGCTTGTTGTCATTGCTTTGATCCGAAATAAAAATATTTTTGTTATATAAGGGTTAATGTGGTTGCTTTTTTTGTTACAAATATACAAAAATAAAAATCTTAGTGGGCCGACAAATATCGATTTTTAGTTCCAAAAATATCCGTCTCGGAAATAACTAAATGGATACAATTTTTAAGTTAGAAAAATAACAATTTTAACGGATTTTGGACCTTTAACTTAAAATAAGTTTTAGACACTTCTAGGTAAATTATCGAAAAGAGTTATGCAAAAATGTCAACGTCTATTTTTAAACGTCCTGAAACTGTCATCCTTGGTCATCTTTGCATTTTTCACCGATTCAGTGTCAAACACAAAGTGACTAAGAATATCTAAACTACGATCAAATCTTTTGTGGCCCTGAAAAGGACCGTTTTCGCGGTGGGTTGGGTTAGAGAGGGAAACCTAGAGTGGTTGTTCCCCTCTCGCGATCTGAACCGATCGCGGTGCGGCGCGCCGTCTTCGTGCCTCCAGTCGCGTGCTGCGACGGCTCCGACGGCGCTCCGTGAGCTCTTGTAAGAGAGCCTCCCTTTCTTCCGGACCCAGCAGCATCTGGGGTCCTTCCACCACTTCCACCGGCTCTGTTGGAGCCGGCTCCGGTGGTGGCGGCGGTCTTGGAATCGGCTGTACGATCGCCGTTGGCTTATTCGCGTTTTTTAAACGCCAAGCCTCCCAAAACTCACTTATTTTGGACTCCCTTGTCGTCCTTAACATCAGCCTGTCCCACTTCATGGCTGGTTGAGAAATGAAAATTGTGATGGCTGCTCCCGCTTTTAAAAGCATTTAGGATGGTGGGGGGTGAGAGTGGGGGTGAGAGTGGGGCTAAACGGTTCTAACATATCCTTTCAGAGTAACAAAATATTTCCTATAGAATAGATTTCTTGTTCGAAATATTTTGTTACACTGAAAGGATACGTCTGTTTTTGTCATACTTAAGAGCAGGTTTGCCAACGTTCTATGTGAAACGACAAAAATTCTGATGTATCTTTTTGAGCGTATCAACCCAGAGTGAATTTATTTTTTTAAATATGTTTCTTGATAGAAAGTTATGTCACTTTGAATAACTAGAGGCATATGCGTTCTTATCATACATAAAAACTACAAGCTAAATCTTGCAAATGCTCTTTCTCTCACTATCTATGTATGATTTAAACACATAATGCATCTCTCACCCAAAGTAACACAATTTTTCCTTCGAGAAATATCTTCCTTAGGAAACATAGTGTTTAACTACAAACTACGATCAAATATTCTGTAGTCCTGAAAAGGACTGATTTTGTCAGGGGGCAGGCAGGGTTGTTATTTGAGGGTCCTTATTTGTAATAGGAATTTAAGTCCTATTGCAAATAAGGCATGAGTTCCGGTGAGTGACTGTAAACAGTCTCTCCCGACACCGACGACACCTCGAGTAGTTCTGCATACGCTCACATCGTGCCCCCACTGTGAAATGGCACGATATGAATCTAGCACCTATCTGACCCCTAAATCCTGTGTAGCAGTGCATACAATAGATGAGGTGGGGTCCAACTTTTACATAGCAGTGCCAGATGCAATACCTAGGTCTAAACCTACGCGTATTGCGTACACCCCTATGTTGCGCATTATGTGCGATTGCCTGATCGTCATCGCTGGAATAACCATTATCCGAGCTTGATGACATCTTGGCTTCGAGTGAATCTCATTTTCTAAATCACGTCTTATATACATTCTTTCCCCACCCCTCTCCTAAATTTCTCTCTATTCTTCACCTCATAACCTTATTTACCCAAGCCCCACCTTTGAAGTATTAAAATAAGCCTCAAATATGTCGTATGTAGTAAAAATAAAACTGAAATGTGTCGTTTATAAGTTTATTTTAAATATGTAAAGTACATAATTTGGAGAATTACACAACTTCAAACTAATGTATTGATTTGTTAGTAACAGAACCATTAAGTATATTGTAGCTAAAAAATGCATCGTGAATAACTAACGCGTACACTTTAATGTCTTTAGGAAATTTACTTTTGCGTGTTTCGAACTCCAATTTCACGTCCACTGTGGACGTCCTAACGGCTTCTGGTTGGTGACTGCAATCGATTACGAATAACGGATTTTGCAGATAGTCGGCAAAACTCATCATAGGATCGCTCAGTTCTCGCTGGTAGTAGCTAGCTTGAAAATTCTCATAATTATAATAGGCTGCGGCATACAGTTTCTTTGAAAAATCTAAATTCCATCTTTCGTACGGAAATACGGCAGAGTTCAGATAGAGCCTAATATCACTTATATCGGCCGTTGTAAATTGTGTGCTATCTTTTGCTCTGTTGTCGGAAGAGCTAGTTGGTTGAAAACCGATAATCAAATATCTCGGTTTTTCGAGACTCGTGCTAGTTCTTAAGGCCCATACGTCTGACGATGTTTCTCTCAAAGAAGGTAGCTCGTAAAGATCCCATTTACGGTAAGCCATTGGAACGTTTGCGTTACTGCCACCTTTATTCATGCGTGATAATATCTTTAACTTCTGTCGATCGTCTGGAATAATGTGACGAATTTTCCATTCAATTTTTTCAATTGAAATGTCTGCATCTACTTCGCCGATATAGCAATTGTTGAAAGTGCGGGCGATAATTAAAATCAACTCTTGCTTGACGTTAAAAATACCCTTTGAATAATCCTCTGCGAAACCCATGAGATATTTTAGAGGAAGCTTGCCGGAGAACACGTTACTTGTGGAATCTAGTATACCTTGATTTGCTTCGTCTAGACCCCATCCACATGCCATGAGAGCTCTATTTTGTGCGGCACCCAATGACACCATAGTTTTCATCGTTGTAGTAATTCCGGGTTTCCGAACGACGGCAACTTGCTCCCCTCCCATTTCATAACGACATTCGTCGAATAGAAAGGCGATGGCATTATTTGATAGATAACATTTCTTACTAACATCTTTGGGTTTAAATGTTCCTTCGATGTAAATGTAACTATCCGATATATCCAAAATGATATCTTGAAAGTGTACAGGTATACGAATTTCATCGGAATTGCGGAATGTTGGAGAACCGTAAGGTTTATATGTGTGTTCTTGAAAACTAATAATGGAGTTATCAAAAATGGGTTCGGTAAAAACTTCGATTTTGTCACTGCTAGCGGCCATCATTTTCTAATTTTTCTCACTTTCAAACCGATCGATTGTAGAAATTTGCAATCTTTCACGGAGAGCTGGCGATTGCTGTGCAGATGTGTTTTCGATCGTCCGTCTGACTTGCGAATGAACCTTGACTGTGTTGTCTGCTTACTTTTATGTCGTTTAACTGAATCTTGAATTGTTGACAGCTTATGCAGTTGACGGTTAAAGCAAAAACCCATTATACGATTTTTTTCAACTCTAGTTTAACTATTATTTTCTCACCTCGAAAATCGATCAAATCACCGCTATCGTCCAAGATGCGTAGAGTAATGTTGTCGATAAACTGACGACCATCCGGCATTATCGGCATATAAATATTATTTTGCGGTTCTTTAGAGATTTTGTAACCGGGTTCGACGTCAATATCAAATTCAAATAACGTATGACTTTCCAAAGAATTCAGGTATGCTCCGGAAATTATATTACAATCCACACGTACGATGCGCACTTTCATTATGTCCACGATGGTACTTGATTCGTGTCTTTGTCCACCTTGCAGCAACACAGAGCCAAATCCGAGCACTTTGCCGATACTATTGCTACCTCGGAAATCGATGCTATATTTTGACTTTAGCTCACATTTTAACGTATTATTATTGGCTGTTAATGAAAATAAATCGGCACCAACTTCATTGCATGACTCTTTTAAAGCGGTGTACATGGCTTTTGCTATTTCATTAATTTCGTAAGCTCCTGGTGGAATCCTTAAATGCTTTGGTATAGCTGTTTTCAAATGGCTGAATGAATTATTGCTTTCGTCGATATTAAAAATCGAATTATATGTGTAAAATCCCAGCAGTGCAACTCCATATTTGCTTGTTGTATTTAACTCGATGGGTGGGTAAAAATCCGCACTTAAGACACTTGAATGTCCTGTTAGAGTGAATGTGTAAGACATGACTGACCACGAAACTATTTGTGTAGCTATTTTATTGCTGTTTGCAACAGTTAAATGGATTTAAGCTGAAGCGTTGCTTTATTCCTTTGGACGTTTTTAAACTGTTTTCTGCCTTTATATTCACATCGTTAATTTTGCAATAACAACAAAATATTTTTTTTGGTATCGGTCCATCGCCCTCGTCCGAATCTGAATTATTGCTATTATAATGTTCGAAACAGTATTGATATTTCAATATATCGACGTCACTTTTTAGGTGATTAGGTAACCTATCCCAAACTAGTGCTATTTCATTTGGAGCTAATGCGATCAACACTTCTTTGGGCGTATTTTCTAACTGTTCAGCTGTCATTTTTTGTAATCCTCCGACTTCACGATATGCTTTAAGTGATAGCAACATTTTGGTGTAGTTGTCACGTTCCATTTGGGGTGTCAAAGACATACTTTTTTATGATTGTAAAAGAAACTTCAAACACAAATGTCCACACCAGACTGTTCCAAATTCTTGTTGACGGTCGTATGTATAGTAAATTTTCTTCGTCGCTTCGGAACCCATCTGCAGATATCGTACCAATTCCATAGGTGGGGGTAAATCACCGAAACTATCGTAGTATGTTACATCAGAATTGCTTTTTCTATATGCTACCCAATGAGTCCCTACACCCGACATACTATCCAAATTTATAATGGCGGCCTCATAACGTTTGGGACCGCGTACAGGTAATGAATCTCTCATATATACGCCTCGAAAGTGTGGTATTTTCATTTTTAAGGCGTACTTTTCTATATCAATATTGGATAGTGGTCTTTGAGGTAGGGATTCTATTAGTTTTTTGATTTCTTATTTTTGCTGTTGTTTATAAATAATCCCAAACCTGTGCGATATGGTTTCAAATATAATCCATTTCCTCTTGAACTTAGATGTAAGCCGGTACCTATTTTTTCTGCAGTCGACTTTTTTACTGCTTTTACGGCACGCACGATGCCTGCTGCACCACCTGCTAATGAACCTAAGGCGGATAGTCCTGCAAATATTGGTATTAACGGTAATATCCCCCCAGTCTTCGGAATTGGAATGATTCTAGGCGTGCGAATTTTTCGTTTGCCACCGGCTATTCTTAGGGATTTACGTGCAGCTACTGCAGCTATTTTCGATGCTTTCATGATATTTTTCTCGATAAGTTTTTTCCCACCAGCTTTTAACAATTCTGATCGAACGGGTCGTCTAATAGATGATCCAAAAGCTACTTTGTGTACTCGCTTATGTTTACCGACGCCATTTCCTTTAGTGTGGCGGCGGCGGCGCTGGAAGCGACGTTTACCTCTAGTGGATGCTTTTCTCGATTTTGATGATGATACACCCATACCAAAACGTTGTTTCGCTTTCATAATGTTGGTTACCAACCAAGCTGCAGCTTTTTCACCAGCGCTAGAGTCTTTAGATTTTACTCTTTTCCACGCGCTTTGCTCGAGTTCCTGATCTGCTTGGTGGCGAGCACTTAAATTTTCACTATTACGCAAATAGGCTAAATCGTGTTTTTTGCATGCGACATCCAAAGAATTAATTCCTTGATCTCCTCTTGCCACACGTTTTACTATTTTCGTCCCGGGCCCGCAATACTGATAGCCTGGAATGTGTAACTCGAACGGTAGCCTATTAATTACTGAATTAACAATACCGCTTCCAGTCTTACTTGATAAACGAGACCGTCTACTTCGTCTGACGAGCGACATCTGAATGATAGTTTACGTGAAAGTTCAGTATAAAATATAGATTTTGTTAAGATGCGTATCGTCAATCTTAAACAAAAACTTCCCGTCGATAATCTCGATGTAAAGGTCGGCTCTGGACTAGAACAAAAATTATTTAAAAGACATGGTCCTTTGCTACCGTCATCTATTCGTGGATTATTAATAGGACCTTCAAACTGTGGAAAAACAAATGTTATGATTTCGCTGCTTACTCACCCATCGGGACTGCGTTTCGAAAATGTTTATATCTACTCAAAGTCGCTCTATCAACCAAAATATGAATATTTAAAGACAATTTTATCTCCAATCAAAGGTCTTGGCTACTACGCTTTTAGCGACGCAAATAACATTGTGGAACCGTCAGATGCTAAACCTAATTCAATATTTATTTTTGATGACGTTATGTGTGAGAAACAGGACGTTATAAGATCGTATTTTAGCATGGGACGTCACAAAAATGTGGATGCCTTTTACTTGGCGCAAACGTATTCTCGTGTTCCTAAGCAGCTCGTCCGGGATAATGCCAACTTCATTATTATGTTTAAACAAGATGAGATGAATATGAAACATATATTTTCCGATCACGTTTCACCCGACCTGACGTTTACACAATTTCAAGAGATGTGTGCTAAATGTTGGGATAATAAATATGGTTTTTTAGTTATTGACAAGGATAGTGATGTAAATTCGGGCAGATACCGCAAGGGATTCGATAGTTATATATTCCTATAATAATAACTTGGATAATCATTTCATCGTTGAACGGTGCTTTGAAAGCATCATGAATGAAGAAATCGAATTAAAACGAAAGCTACTGGAAACTACAAATGCGGTTAGAAAAAAATTTAAACAAATTAAAGCAGCTAAAGTGCAGAATGAACATGATTTGGAAAAGTTTTATGAACCAGTTTCTAAACCACTAGAATCTATATCTAAAGCCGTAAAGCAGCAGCAGCAGCAGTACGTAACTAAAAAATCAAGTACTACGACTAAACCACAAAGTCGGAGTAGCAGCAGCAGCAGCTCGGTGGGAATGGCGAAAATGTTTGAAGAACATCCAACAGAAGCGGATTTTGAAACATCTACACCGATTCCTACACCGAAACGTGGAAATCGTGGGTCACTGTTCGAAACCCCTTCCCCTTCAACGATAACATCATCTCACACATCACCACACACATCAAGTGGTAGCAGTTCAGCCGCAAAAACTATTCAAGATTATTTAAATGGATTAAAATTGGAGCCATCTCATTATGATACCGTGTATGGTGTACGCTTTGGTAAAAAAGAAAATAAATCAACAAAATATATTGGCAACTTAGTGGTTCGTTTTCTAACAAACGGAAAGATGGTGTTATACAAGAACAAAACAAACATTGCTGAATTCGATGGAACGGCTGATCTTTACGATTTGATTTTTCTAAAAAATCCACCACTCCTAGGTAATGAAGACGAAATTAATCTAGATGTACTTCGAAAATACCAAACCATTTTGAAATTGACCGATGCGGCATACGACGGTTATGACAAGAAACGTGGTTTAAGAGAAACCCGATGGAGAAAATATTTACGAATCATAAAACCGCTAATTACGGGAACTAAACTGGGTGGTGGTGGTGGTGTAGGAAGAAAAAAAGGCGACAACAAAATCCAACTACCAGCAAAAAAGCGCCTATCGTCGAAATCATCTCAATATGTTTATTGGAATAAACCTAAGGAGTTAGTGGATAGATTACGATTATTGTGGGGGTCAAAAGTAGCTGGACATACCGGACATGATAATGAGATTATGTCAATTATGGAAGAGCTTCGAGAAGAAGGAATAATATATTAAGTTTTGCACGTAGTTGCCATCCTCAGTGTCTGATAAGACGTGGAACCTTATAATATGGATCCTAGCCGAGAAAAAATTAAAGTCGTAAATGAATTACATAGGACAGCAAGGAAAAATTTTGTTAGAAGACGTACAGTCATAAAAGGATATCGAGATTTGTGGCAAATTGATTTGGCGGAAATGCAGCAATATGCTACTGACAATGATGGTTACCGTTACATTGTTGTATGTATAAACTGTTACTCCAAATTCGTGTACACCAAAGCAGTTAAGAATAAGACCGGTGTTGAAGTTACGAATGCCATGAAAAGCATCATTGAAGAAGCATCATATGCACCAAACAATTTACAGAGTGATCAAGGAAAGGAATTTTATAATAGCACCTTTCAAGCCCTCATGAAAAAATATAATATAAACCATTATTCCACATATAGCACGAAAAAAGCGGCAATTGTTGAGCGTGTTATAAGAACTTTGAAAAATAAGTTATATAAACAATTCTCGGCTAGAGGTTCTTACAGATGGTTACAAATATTACCAGCTATAACGAAGACCTATAATAACACTAAACACCGCACCATTGGAATGAAGCCTAACAGTGTAAAAGAGGATACCCCTATTAAAGCATATGACTATTTGAAAATTGCTCCGAAGAAAAAAAAATTTCATTTGGGTGACGTTGTTCGCATTAGCAAGTACAAAGGTGTATTTGACAAAGGATATACGCCTTCCTGGTCCACGGAACTGTTTGAAATAGCAAAAGTTAATATTACAAATCCACCCACCTACTTGCTGCAATCATTGGAAGGTCAACCTATTAAAGGATGTTTTTACGAAGCAGAACTGCAAAAGACAGCTAGCCCTGGTGTTTATTTAGTTGAGAAAATTCTTAGAAAACGCAAGAACAATCAAAACGATCAATTGTTTGTAAAATGGTTAGGTTTTCCAAATCAATTTAATTCTTGGATAGACAAATCAGATATTGTATAAATATTATCAAATAGGTTTTACGTTACGTATGTATGCATTATAAATAATAAAAATAAATATTGCTTTTCATAATTATTCGTTTTATTTTCAATTTAACAGTATAATTATGTTTTTAAATAGAACTTTATCTAGGTTGGTTTCCATTTTGGTTTTTTTGGATCCTTTATCTTCGTTGTAGTATACCGTGCAGCATGTGAGTGAATTTGATACATTTTTTCCTTAAGGTACGTAATTTTGGTCTCATCATCTTCAAACATTTTTTGAAAAACCGGTACTAGCACATTACTAAGTATGGTATTTATCTGCGAACCAAGTTGATGAACTTCCGTAAGGACATATTCTTTGGTAGCAGCATCATTATCATTTATCGGTTGGGCAACATTCCTTAATAATTTTCCCTCTATATCAAAATGTCCATCTGAAGTAAGTTTAAATCCGATTCCGGGCAACCCTCGCGATAAGTTGTTACAAACAGGAGTTTTCTGTCGACCAAATTTATCAATTGTGTTGTTAACACGACCCATTTTAAAGTAAAACTAATTCACTCTCTTTATGTTCAGCCTATATATAAATGACATAACTAATAAAAATTCATTTTACAATACACCATGAAGCAAGTAAGATTTGACGAAGAAAGAAATATTATCCACCGTATGTCTGTTTGGTGTTTTGCATATAGACAAGCCAGACAAAGTAATTTTCAGCAACTAATACTTGATAGATATCGTTTTCAAAGGAGAATTGGAAAAATGGATGTAATGCTAGCGAGGATTTTAGAACGGAACCACAGAAATAATATATATCAAGAGCGATTTGTTAATTCAAATGTATGGTGAATAATAAACATATTTAGTACAAAAAGATTTTTATTAAGATTTAAATAATACATACACACTATCATTAGAAAAACGCACTTTTTCACATAAATTTAAAATTACATGACTATCATAAGAAACTTTTACACTATATCTAAATTGTCTCTATTTTTCGGAATTACCAGCGCTGCCCTTCTTGGTCGAATTCCATGGTCTCACTATTATTACGTTCTGATGAACCTCCTCCCCCTACTCCTCCTCCTCCTCCTTCTAAGAAAACAGGACTTTGCGGTGATTCGTTAATTATTTCGAGATCTTCAAAATTGCTTGAAGAAGTCCAGCGCTGCCCTTCTTGACTGAATTCCGGCGTATCGTGATTATTATGTTCTGATGAACCTCCCACTGAGACAGCGAGACTTTGCAGAGATTCACTAGAATTTTCACGAGATATTTGTTGCGGTGATTTCATCCCATGTTTCTTATGGTACTCATTTTGACACCATTCACAGAAACCCATTATTCCACTAATAAATTCCCAATTTTCGCAATTGGCACACATCTGACGACCGTTTACAGAGAATGGGCGAACAACTGCAATTTGACGTTCACTTTTTGGTGACTGCATTTTGAGAAAATAAATTACTATGTAGTATTCTGGAAGTACTGAAATGCAGACTGAAACAAGAAAGTTTTGTGCCTCTATTTGTATCTGTTAGGTGACCTTCAAACCCCTCCACTCTCATATCCCATGTAAAATCGAGGTCACCATACACAGAATAGACTTGTTTCTTTATCTACATGCGCGTAATACGTATACGCTGAATAGCTTTTTCTTGATTCAACAATTTTGAATCGATTTCCTTAAGTCTTTTTGTAACAGATTGCAAAAAATCTTCATTCGCCTCTTCAGCAAGCTTTTTATTCATTTCATTAAGTTCTTTTCTAACATATTCCAAAACATCATTATTCACTAATTCACTAAGTTTTTTAATAATTTCACGCCTTTGTTCAAGAACATATTCCTGATTAGCGGCATCCCCAGGATTCTTTGGTGGTGCTACATTAGTTAAAGATTTCCCTTGTATATCATATTGACCATCATCGGTCAATCTAAATCCAACTCCTGGTTGTCCAACAAGAACAATGTGATTTTGGTCATTAAATTTTTGGCGCCCAAATTTATCAATTGTGTTGTTAACACGACCCATTTTTAGCTTAAACTGATGTGATTTTTGTGAAGGTTGCCTATTTATAAAAAATTAAACAATAATTTAGGTACATAATCATTTATTTAACATCTCATGTTATTATATTATACAATGAATTAAAGATTTTCTTCATCTTCTTGAACACACTCCATCTCGTCATCGCTAACAGTACCCAATGCTTTACTATCAACTTCATTGGTGACTGCTTTATTTCCAAGGTCATCAAGAATAGTGGTATCATCTGCGGGAGCCAAGCCATATTTTCTAGCTAATTCATCGGGTAAATGAGGCACTTCGAATAGGTAGCTTCCCAATTCTTCATTTATCATTCCAGCGCAAAATTCGTCCAGATCAATGGTTCCATATAGGTATTTCTCGCACGTATGTGCTCCAGCCGTGAAATTTACGGCGTCTTTCATATACTTCCTATACTGACTTTCACTAAAACCCACATCGGATTTACCATAATTTGCAAAGTGTAGTATTTCTTCAGCCAGCTCTCTTAATTTACATGATAACCAATTAATGTACATATCTCGATTTTCAATGACAGTAGGGCAGTCACACATCTTAAATAGAAAATAATGGACATGTGATTGTGTGTGAGTGTGTGTGTTTTTCGATATATACTTAACAAGAACTATTTTATTACATTTTAAATCAACATTAAAATAGCTTAATCAACAATATATTACAAACAACCAAAATTTAACAACGCTCTAGTATTACCTCCAGAGAATACATGTGAGCTTTGCCCCAAATAAGTTAAGGTGTACTGATCACCGGAGTTATTCATCATTTCAATAGTATCCTCTGTCAGAATTTCAGCTACGCGTGATGGTAAAAATGTTTCAAATGTTGCTTGATGTGTTGGATCAAACAATGTGACGATAATGGCTTTTCCAAAACGTGAAGTCAAAGAATTAATTTTTTTTATCATATAAATTTTGCCCACCGTTAATGTAGAGAATTTTCTACGTTCCAGAAATTGAATATCTTGGTTTATCATATTATTAATTTCGGCTATGGTCTGCTTTGAAATGCTCATGATTTAAAATACAATAAAAACAATTACTGTCAAGTACCTTGAATAAACACTTGTAGAACACACCACAAACACAATACTTTATATGCCAAAGCAACAGTTAACGCATACGATGTATGAGTGACAATGAAAGCTATTTTCGAAATGAGCCATATTTATTAGGAAGTAATCCAAGGTCAAGTATTTATTTATGGTGGGAGGAATACATCCGACGACCTCGAAAAATACAAAACAAATGTAACCTTGAAATAAGCGTCGTCCACCTGGTCATCACCAAACAAAGAAACATCTGCTCGCGTTCAAGGCCAAGCAAGAAACAGCTGCTCGCATTCATTGAAAATATGCACCGCAAATGTAACCTTGAAATAAGCATCGTACACCTGGTCATCACCAAACAAAGAAACATCTGCTCGCGTTCAAGGCCAAGTTCTTGACCTTGACCTTGGAATAACACCTGCGCATATCAAGGCCAAATAACAATAGCACACCTGGGCGTTCAAGGTCGACCCTACTGCGCATGCGGAGACTCGGGGAGCATCAACCTTTACTACTATCTTCCTAATGAAAATATTTAATGTTTTTAAATGGCTTTGATAATCCCGAAAAAAGATGAAAAAATTAATCTTTCGTCACTTTTTGGTACCTATCTCTTAAATGGTCAGTTCAAATACGATGATTTATAAATTAATTTTAAAGACAATGCAATTATTATCTACAAATCAAAAAAAATTGTCTGTCTATCTACCTCTGTAACAAAAGATATAGGTAATAAAAGTTTGAAAAATTCGAACAAAAAAATATGGAATCAGAATGTTGTGATATCTCTCAATAATTATAAGTTATGGTTAAAATTGTTCATTTTCAAAAAGTTGACTCAATTTCAAGCAAAATGAAAAAAAGTTATCTTTTATCTGGAATAAAACCAAAAATCGTCGGAAACTGTATGTCCGCGCCGACGAGACGGTGTTTGGGTGACGGTGCCAATAGGGTTCCACACTCTCCCGGAAAAAAATCCGGGAGGTAAAAAAATCATTACATCTACTGTAATTGGTGCGTGTTCTATATTTAAATCATAAAATAACATAATTGACCTGTGACAGTTGACGTCGCAAACAGCCGATCGGTTATAAACATTGGACTATTTTGGTTAAAATTAAATTAACACGAGGTAGATTCAGAAGTAATTTATTTTATCTGAATCCTTTATTTTTCTACAGTCGAATAGTTCCAAGGTAATAATTTGCATTTTTCTAATTACAATTTTTTAAATTTGACATTGTAAACGATCAGCTGATGGAACTAGCTCTAGGAAGTCGCAACGCCTTTACAGTGCAAGGGCATTATGTTAAATTGCTTTTTTGTAAATATGGTTATTCTGAGCACTTGGCTTTTCTAGGCGATTACAAAATAAATATTTTGCTTGATGGTGATGTCTTTTAATACTCGAACCCGGGAACACCAAGAGTCGACTTCGAAACAAAAATATCCTTTATGGAGCGTACTTCTCCACAGGGCATGTGAAACTATCGAAACTAAAAACGGCAGAAGGCTATCTTCGAAGAACTGTATATCGTCATCATGTGAACATGATGCGAAGATCAAATACTTAAATATCTAAACTGGGTTTTCCCCCGGTCAAAATTGCATCACTGACGCTGCCTAATTTTGCCTTGAACTTAAAAAGAAAACCAACAAAATTTTAAGTTTTATTTTAATGTTAAAAAAAACCCTTAAGTAATCATTAATCAACGACAATTTTATTTACGAAACAAAATAATAACGAAAAATAAATTGTATCTTAAACACTTTGGTAGGAACTACAACTTACTGGTGCGCGGCAGGCGCATATACCTAACTATGTTTGGTGCGAGTACAGCGGGATATTTTTTGTATATTCCGGGAGACGGGAGATTGTTAAAATTAATAGTCGAAATCTGGGAGAATCCCGGAATTCCGGGAGGGTAGGCAACCCTGGGTGCCAACCGCGTAGAACGCTAACGAAATGCGTTTAATAGCTGTATTATTAAGTTTTTTTCGAGTATTACTTATTTAGTGAAAATTAAAAATTAATTCCTTTTAATTTAATTTCGTTTAAATGAATTATTTTCAATGTATCATTCTATAAAAAGGACAATATGATACATTGAAAATAATTCATTTAAAAGAAACTAAATTAAAAGGAATACATTTTATATTTTCACTAAGTAAGTAAAACTTAAAAAAAACTTAATAATACAGCTATTAAATACATTTCGTCAGCGCTACTATGTTGGCACTGTGAACACTGTCGCATTGGCGCGGACATACAGTTTCCGACGATCCTATATTTGGTTTTGTTCCAGATAAAAGATGATTTTTTTTCATTTTGCTTGAAATCGAGTCAACTTTTGAAAATGATGACCAGTTTTAACCATAACTTATAACTATTAAGACATATCACAACATTCTGATTCCATTTTTTTTGTTCGAATTTTACAACTTTCTGTTACCTATATATTTTGAACAGATGTAGATAGAGGCATTTTTTTTTACTTATAAATAATTCCATTAACTTTAAAATTAATTCATAAACCATCGTATTTGGATGTACCATTTAAGAGGTAGGTACCAAAAACTGAGGAAAAACTCATTTTTCATCTTTTTCAGGATTGCCAAAGCTATTTAAAAATTTTAAATATTTCCACTAAGAAAATATTGTTTCGAGGACTTGAAAGAAGATTATACACCTTAAAAATTTTTATACTACTCTTTTTCATAAAATAAAGCCGCTTAACCAAAAAAAAAATTAGTAAAATCAAGTTTTCTTTTCAAACTATTGATCTGGGCCATTTACTTAGGCCACACCACTTTAACAAATTCTGAAAAAAAAATCGAAGTGATATAATTTGGGTTAATTAAATTTAGTCGAGACACACCGTGGGTACGTTGGCACTTATTTTCATAACACACTTTTATTGTTTTTTTAGATACTGCGTTAATTGTAGAAATTCAGGTGTTTTTCTTTTAAATGTGGTTTTTATCAGAAGCTGCGATAATTAATATCTTAATTAAACTAATTTTAAAGAATATACTTCATTAAAAACCTTGTTCTTGTTGTTGGCTAATTCGCGATTTTTTAGATATGTAGAACAAATGTTTTCTTGCAGAACATAAAGACGCCTATTAAATTTAATTAAAACTGATTTCTGGCAGTTGCAATTGTTACGGTAAGTACTTAGTATAGTAAATTGGTAATTATAAAACTTTAAACCAATTCCAATGTATTTTAAATTAACGAGGAAGAATTAATATGGCAAAAATGGCATTTTTATAATTTTTTATCTTCTTAATCCGTTAGAAACATTAAACGTAATGCAATAATTGGGATTATTGTTGATTTATATGTATATATTCATAAATGTTTAATGATTCTCAAGGTGTCCTCGATTACACCATATAAAGGAGTGCAAGCTAAAAAAGGAGATCTAACGACCTTGACAATGCAAAAAAGTTATTAACAACACGATTTTGAACTACCGTATAAAACGTTCATATTATATGTGTATCATTATCTGCTTCTCTATATAAGGTTTTCTGCAGGGGTGTTCATTTGGTGTGCTTTTTTTGTTCTGGCAGAGTTAATTAATTTATTCTTAGTAAATTGATACATGAATCTTATATGATTCACTGAGTAACAGTTTTTTTTTATAAATATATATTTTAAAAATCATGAAAAAAACATTGCAACATGTTCAATAATTAAGGCGCGCCACTTTCAGTTCACTTCCATTATCGTGGTGGGGGGGGGGGTTATCGGATCGCGCCGCTGGTGTTTTCAACCTACTTAAATTTTCGGACGACGTCGCTGCTATTTGCGGGCAGTATTTTTAAATTATAGTTGAATTTAGTGTCTCAAAGGGGAAACATGCCAGACTCTCAATGCAAAATGGATATGGACAGATAATTATTAATTTCAGAAATTCAAACACGTCCAGCACTATGGACGAGAAATGGCGGAACTGGTGATTTAAAATTAGTCCGTTTTTTCTGGCGCCAATGTTTTATTTTCATTAGTATTAATCAAATATTTCGATCGACATTCTTAAAAATTCGAAGAATCTTGCAGGATCTTGTCGTAGTTTAGGATACAGGTAATGGAACTCTCCATAAACAGAGCGATTTTTATTCACTTCATGAACTGCTTTTCTTCTATTTTTCTCTCTGATTTTAAAAAAAGAAGCCTTTGACGACATAAGGTCTCCAAAAGCAAATAATTTTGCATCGGCGACATTTCTTGTTGCAAAGTTAACACAACTGATGTAAAATAACGCTCACCAATATGAACACAACAACGCGCGCGATAGCTCCACGCGAAGCGCATCGCGCAAAATTCATCGCTCGAGCGGTGATAATATGAACGCGCACTGATGCACGTCAAGACCGCTTCCTATAACTAATGGAACATACCGCTCGTGTAACTATGGCTCAACTGGAACCATCTGGAATAATCTTAATGTACTTCCTTGCCCCCCCCCACGCTCTCCTGATTTTTCCCCAGTACAACACGTACGAGACATGGTAGGGTTTGACTTAGCAAGCTCCCTAATCCACCACGTACTCTAGCAGAGCTGGGGAATGACATTTAAATTTCCTGGGATAAACTCCCTCAAGGGAACCTCGATAAAATTTACTTAGAAGCATGCTCAGATGGATTACTGAGTGTGTAAATTGCGTATATACATTATTAGGATATCAAGGACTTTCAGCATGTCGTTTGACTCCAAAATTTTGTCAGCTGTTGTGTAAAGCATATGGTTTTAACTTATTATTCAATTTATATTTTCCATATAAACTCAAAAAAATGTTTAAAAAAGCAGAATATCTATTAATTCTTCAGTATTACCTTTTTGTGCTTATTCTACTTATATTTTATATGTTTTAGATTTTAATAAATGGTGTGGTAAGCACTGAACAAACTTTTCCTTAGAATACAAACCTAATTAATAATAATGACATCTTGGTTCGTCGCTTATTTGGATCCTTGGAAAAGCAATAATAATAATAAGTGCTGATTAGCAACTAATCTACAAAGCTTAAGCAAAATTGTTGAGATTTTCTAAAAAACCAGATTTTAGATTTAGTTGGCCAAAAAGAGAGCATGATAGGCTTAGTTGGGCACCTGAAGAAAATTGTTATAGCCACTTTTGAACACATCAAGTTTATTTTAGGTATTTTTACCAGTTTATAAACGTTAAGAAGCAATTTTCGAAAATATTTTCTAGGAATACGCATAAATCGCACAATTTGTGATAAAGCAGCCAATATGGTAACACTGTTTATACATCTTTTACAGTATTTGCAAAAATAAATATCACAATTCGTACTGTCACTCAAAAAATAATGTCCAATTTTTTAACTGACATAATATTTAATAGTGAAATTAACTTTGTTTAAATTTAATTTTCTGTAACCCGTCCAGACTTCAAAATAACACAATTGTAAGTTGTCATTATTTATTCTAGTACGGATGCAGTAACTTCGAATTTAGAAAAAAAATTCTGCCCCTTGTTATAACATACACTTATTTGTTTATTTCAAAATATTTGGTTAATATTTTAATGTTAGATATAGTTAATTAGGTTAAAATATTATTAGCAAATACTACTTTATTCAAGCCTACTATACGTTTAATAGATGTGTTAGCTTTGTTCTTAGTCGTTAAGGTCGGAAGCAACAAAAGGCGATTTTTCGTACCGATACGTTTGACGTGTACATCCCTATTAAAGGACACCCTTGGCTTTTGAGATCCATCCGATCTATTAGAATCGGAGCGGGTGACCTCTGCACTGGGCATTGCGCACTTTGTGTCATCAGTTACATAGAAGGGTCATCTGCCATTTTCTTAGGTAGTTCACTGCCTCATTGGTGTTTGTCTGAAATGTGTAACTATGTGGTCATCTTTTGTATTAAAATAATAGCACTTGTTAACTGAAGTTTATCTATTAAACCTAGTAAATTACTTAAGCAAGGATTTTAGCATATTTTATAGGTGGACAAAGGTTTTAACGTTTTCAAGCGGTAATAATGGAGTGGTATTGGAATCGCAGTCCACAGTCAGATCTAGAATCTTAAAAGTTCATAAATATTCATAAGGAGTCTGGTTCCGGAATCAGACTCCAGAATTTTGAATTTAAATTCTGTAAAAATTTTAATGAAATTCTTTTAATATTATAGAATGTGATTATGAAATGCTAATTGAGAATAGAGAATACTTTAGTCTTAAGGACAAAAAAGGACAAAAAGCAACAAGGGTTTCCTTAAATTAAAAAAACGACCCAGCGGACCAAAAAACGACTGATTTAAGGAATTTTAGTTCGCATACAAATCATGAGCAGAAATATCTTGTGAACACATAGAATAGATTGATTCTTAATCGCAAAGGGTACCAACAATAACCTTAATAAGAAACAAGGTGTTAATTGGATACAAAAACACACTTCAAATGGTGATTCTTCGATTAATTCTAATATAGAAATTGCATGTGGTTCCGATTTCAAGCTACATCACAAGAACATTCACAAAAACGTTGAGTTACGAAAAACTGTAGTGCAGCGATTTTTTTTTTCGGTTATTTCTAAAGACCTTTATACTTTTTTATGCGTAAATAGCTTAAGAAAATCGATCACTGACTCTTTATTTTAAAATATGAAAATCTACCTCGGCAATCAGAATATTTTAACTAGATAGATATTCATTAGAAAAATTTTCTAAACCATTTTTATAATTCTGGAGTAGGCATACCTTATTTTACCTAAATTATTGTACCAAATTAAAAATTATGCCTTCTTTAATATAAAAATTGTAAACTTCAGTTAACAGACAGTGTTATGAAGTGAACTGTATAATGTTAGTATGGATATGAGAAATGGCCATTAGTCCTTAATATAGACGACAAAAATATATAAAAGCATTTGTCCATTAAATATATTGAGGTTACAAAGTCTACCGAGAACCTGAACTTCAACAAACCTGAGTAAACCAACCTGTAGCCAACAACGTAAATGTTGCTATTACAGTTACAGGTAAATTCAGGATTTTGGTTTAAGGTTATCTTTATTTCTACAGAAATCACGGAAACGTAAATAAAACTACTAAAAATCAACAGCAATTGTCATGGTACCACAGGTTACCAAATACCTCAAGTTTGATTCAACTCTAAGGGGCTTGTGGTTCTTCTAGAAACAAAGCTTGTGCCAGTGTTTCTTAGGGTTTTTTGTTTCTGATTCCATATTTAATTTTACATAAAAATGTTTTATTTCTTGAAAATAGAATACCTAAACTTGGATTTTAATTAGAATATTCTACAATATATACGTTCCCACAATGCACCTAATAATACATGTACTAGGTTTTGTTGATCTATCGATACTAAGGATTTTGGAATGCCTTAAGGCCTCTGTAATTTTTTTATATACTCGTATAGTATTGGCCTTCCTTGACCTTTTTTTAAATCAACACATAATCCCGAACCAAATTCTATGCAGCATTGAAAGCAATTATTGTTTTAATAGATTTAGGGTATTTATAATTCTAAGCACATGTTGTTTTATTTCTTAACATTATGCGTGTGCGTATTACACTAACGCAAAATGCACTACGTATAAATTTAACCCACATTGAAGTAGTCAAAATGAACCTGAAGGCCATTTTAAATTTAAGCCAAGTTGAAGTCATCTATATTAACTAGTGAATCCTATGTTACTTGATATTCCACATCAGATTTTATACAAAGTTGTGTAATAAATAATTTTGTCTAATTGATTAAAAATATATACGTTCCAATGAACATAAAAAGCACCAAGATGCTCTGCGTGAGACTAATAATTAATTCTGATTATTAACCTTTACGTAAGAGTTTACACACACATCTGGGTATATAGAACCAATATTTCAAAATATAATGGACAGAATTATAAAACATGCTGATCATTTGATTCGTAATATTCTACTTTGTTCTTAACGTCAAAAAGTCATCAATTCATTTGAGTGAAATAAGAAATTCTGGTATTAATGTTTAATTATTATTACCTTATAATTTTTTAAATTACTAACATAAGAACTCAATGTATAATTTTATTTCAGCCTAAATGTCGTTTATTTATTTCAGTAACACAGAACAAGAACAATTTTTATATTATTTTATCACGTAATAGTTTTCTCAATAGATCTCTGCATCTCTGCATTCTTGTCCTACCAAAAAATGATCAAAAATAAACAGACCTAGGCTAACAGATAACGCTTTTATTCTACTAAAAATATTTTTTAGACGAAAAATGCTCTAAACAGTTGTCTACGCGATCACGAGGGATTGTACTGGCTTTTGACAGACTCCTGCGTGCTTCTGAATTTCCTCCTGTCCAATCGGACTAGTAAATTTTAAAATTAATAACTTTTAAAAGCATATTACTTTAATGAAGCAAACTTGATCACTTTTGACTTAAAGAACCTAATGTTAAATATGATGCCTTAACTTCCGCAAATCTTATAAAGTGTAGAGGCTTGCTTTGTTTATCGACTGTTCAGCTCTTTTAAGACGGCAACAGGCAATAAGACGGGAAACCCTAGGAAAATCTTAGTAATTTTTTTAAAAATTCATTTGAGCAACGTTTTTTCAGTTGTTACATAAAGTCCTTATGGACGTGGATCATTGAGGGATTTTCACTTTAATCGAAACAACTTTGATTCAATTCAAGTTATACGAAAAGTGACAAGGAGCGTAGGTATCTCATTTTTTATTTACTTAATTTTTTTTTTAATTTCACGAAGGGAGATATGTTAGCCCTTTTTTAAATTTGGAAATGTTTTAAATAAAAAAGAAGAAAAAGATATGCTTACTAATATAGGATAACCAAAAAAGCAGTACTCTAACTTAAAGAGCTTTTTATCAGTAGGTACTAAATCGAAACTTGATAACCTGCAAATTGCAAAAACTGAGTTCTATCACCTAGTGAAATAGACGACGATATTTATAATTGGCTTAAGCTCATTTGACAGAATTCTCTGATATAAAATCGTTGGACTGTAGGTCTGTCAGTCTATTTAGGTTTAATGAGGTTAAATCCTGAACCAAAAATTGATGTTCCTTGGCGCTTAAGGCGGCTTGCTCCACGTGGTGTCCACGTTGACCAACTTAATTTTTTTGTAGTACAATTTTTGTCTTTATTTTTCTTTTGTATTAATATAGTGACAATATTAACCGTAGATTCATATTCTATAGGTATTTTTTAGCGTACTAATAAAAGTTTCAAGATATTTGATGATTTATTTTAGGAAAATAATATGTGAAAAGAATAGGTAGCTTTGATCCCTTTTAAAAAAGGTAGAAGCTAGAATTTTTTTTGGGTTAGTCTTTAACATAGCAATTACCCCAAAATTTGAAAATTACCGACATAATTTTATCCATAAAGTTTAAACCAGAGATGCTAGAGGGTTTGTGTACATCTTATTTTACAGCAAAACCTATGGTTTTATTAGCCTAACGGTTTTCTTAATGTTTATATGAACATCGTAAAGGTCCAGAGGAAAAAAATTGGATTCGTCAAAAATACGACACCGCCAGACAAAGATATGCTTACTAATACCTGATAATGTAAGCAAAGCTGCGAGTAACCTCAAAGATATTACGAATAGTGATGTAACGGACTTCCGCTTCTGCCCGCAAAAGCAGAAGTTTTGCATTATTGCTGCTGTTTCTGTTCCGTCATTTTTATAATGAAAGTTTAACAGAACCTTTTTCATTTTAGTGCGTAGTGTTGCCGTCATTGAGCAATTATTAATTATATTATAAGAAACGAAATAGATTACGTGACGAAAAGGCTAATAAACCAGTGTTTTCAAAATATATACCACTTGCCTCTTGAAATTTTAAAATTAGACATAAAGCATAATTACGCATTTTTGGTAAAATCTTAATAAACTATGTTTATTAAACAGTCACGTCAACTTCCGCTATATCTGCTAATATAGAAGATTTTTAATATACATTTCCGTTCCCGTTTTCGATACAACACTTCTGTTACATCTGCTATAAAACATTTTTAATATCCGTTTCTGCTTCCGTTAGAACACTTCTGTTACATCTGCTTTAGAACATTTTTAATATCCGGTTCCGTTCCTATTTTCATTACAACACTTCTGCTACATCTGCTACAGAATATTTTTCATATCCGTTTCCGTTACTAGTTCCGTTACTTCTGTTACATCACTAATTACAATGTAATAAAGATTCCTTTATTTCCTAAATCAATTGTTACATTTGGTAAAATTTTACTAGATGCAGCCGAATTTATAGCAAACAAACCATACATCACAAAGTGTCTCCTAGTTTAGGTAGAATAAAATTTGTTACACACCTTATTTTTATAAATAATAAAGAGACTGTATGTATTTTAATGTAAAAGCAGTATAATATGAACCTGCTAAATGTTGTGTAACCTGCAATATGATTTATTGTAACTGGGTCGATATACCAATCATGTATCTTAAACTGGTTTCCAAAATTGAAAGTTATATAGTTAAATCATGAAAAATGGTATTGTTTAAATACAGTAGATAACAAATGGTATGCGACTTTCTATTGTATACAGTTGCGACCGAGGTGACTACTAAACCATTAAAATATTTGTTATTGTGACTATGTCCAGTTTTTTGCTCGTTTAAATGCGTATTACAGTAATAAAATAAAATATTTCCACGTAAAAAATTAGGTTATCCTTATAAGATTTTACTGGCAAGCAATGAAAATTATGGGCATCTTATTATTGGGGTTAACAAGTCAGCTTTATGTGAGGGGTATTGAAGGGCTTGCAATTTACGAGCTAAATCATTTTTTAATCGACTTCACAAGAGGAGGTTACTTACTCTTACTAAAAAGGTGTAACCAGGAATTTCTTTAAAAATGTTAACTATCATTTCGGGGCTAAACTTTAGTTTAGAAATAAGCACCAACATAGTAAGAATGTTGAATACACACATAAAAACATTAGTGTTGTGCTTATTTATAAATAAGTTCTGAAGATGGTTCAAAAAGTAAAATAAACCGAAACGTCACACACAATAGTTTTTTAATTCTAAACCACAGTTGATCGATAAACCCAGGAAAACTCAAGAATATTTGCCAAACACGGTCAGGAAAAAATAAGTAAAATTTTTTCTTACTTTTTAGTGCTTTTCCTTTTGTGAGGTTGTTTCCTTTTTTTGAAAAAAAAATTATTATAGATACTTTGGGCGTCGAATAAATTTAGGAAATCGACGAATAAAGACACATTATACCATTGAAGTTTGAATCTGAAAGTTAAATTTTGATTATGCAGGCAGACATACCAAGCGATTTATCCGTATGTGTAATAATGTGTATGTATCTCAAGTAAGGTCAACTACGAAGCTGCGACTGCATGCTATAGTTTTGTATATTTCTATAAAATAACTCAATTAGCAGACCAAAAATACTGTTTTTTATTTTATAAGTAAAATGTAATGTAGGTGACTAGAATGCATACAATTACACAATTAAATCTAAAACGTTGATCGTGCCGAATGGGAAGCGGTACCCATTGTTTTATTCTGCACAGGTAGATATTTATGTTTAATGTTTAAGTGGTCGTGAAAATGTAGGTTATTTTAAATGCAGAACTTAGTAATTAAAAATTAACGACCTTTATTGTGCCGTACAGTTCTCAGATGAGTGGGCCAATTATTTAAATATATGTATGTAATACAGGTTCTGTAAACACACACTGCTGACGGATGTTTCAGGCCACTTGAATATCAGTTTTGAATATAAAGGGTGTTAATTCATTTACTGACTCGGTGTAAGAAGAAGCAGATGTTATATGTGTTTTACTGGTTTCTGTAATCAAGTATATACATTTTCAATTTAACAAGTGTAATGGGATCTTTCACTACAACTAAATTTAATACTGATGTATTATATTCTGTTCCCGCACAAATATATATATAAAGCTACGTGAACATCCCGAGGAAATAAGTATTTTAATCAAATAGATCATATTGCGATAGACAAGAAATTTAAGAAATGGATGCTAGATGTAAGAGTAATGAGAAGTGCTGACATAGGATTAGACCACACATTAATTAGAGTAAAAATGACAGTAAAACTGAAAGTAAGACTAAAATCACTCGCACAAAAAAGCAATATTTCAATGTTCAGTGGTTAACAGAATTCAGTGAAATCGAAAATAAATATACACAGGAATTAACAGCCTACGAAATGCCCTAGGTGACCTGAAATAATACAGCATAGAAGAGCTGTGGAACAGATACAAAACAATAATTAAGGAATCCGCAACAAAGACAATAGGATTAAAACAAACAATTATCAAAGAGCATAATAATATGTCCAAACAAACGTGGGATAAAATAGAGAAGCGAAGAATCATAAAATTAAAGCTTTTAAACGAATCACGGAAAGAAGAAAAAGGAAAATTGAAAGAACAATATAAGCAAATAGATAAACAAATCAAGAGCGGTGCGAGGAACGATAAAAAGAGTTATACACAAGAAATATTGAAGGAGGCCGAAACATGACATAAGAACACTGTGTAGTAAAACCATGAATTTATTATATAAAAGGATTCGATATCCGTATACTTTGAGCGTATCGAACGTGAAGCCTTATATTTTGTTGTTTGTTATTCTCTTGGGGGAGCAGTTTACGAACTACGAACATAGACAAGACTACAAATTACTACGTAATTGAATCAAGAATGGTAGTAGAAAGAGATAAAATAGCATTGGAGTGTTGGAGCTCAGAAGTGTTGTTGTCTGTGCTGGTTGTTTAGGAAAACGGCTGAACCTCGGTCTGAACACTCGGTTACACGTACATCTTTGTCTAATGAACTAGAAAAGAAAAAGGGCGACTTATAGATTTATATAGATTTATAAATGACTCGTAGCGACTTTAAATAAACACCTTTAGAAATAACATAATAAACATAACCTATAAATAATAAAACCTTTTTAACTTAAATTTATTATTATTTAGCAGAAAATAAAGTAATTTAGGGCTTTTATAACTTTTAGCAAATCTTGTAATGCTTCTAACGTATTTTTTGTACACAAATACAAGGTAAAATAAGATATGGTCAATGTTTACAAATTGTGTTTACAGTGTCGCTTAGAATGGTTTGTTTTGGCTTCAAAATTAATAAATCTTTCGAAAAAAGGAAACAGAACACACTGTGAAAATTGTAGAACAATACCAATGTTAAACAACATCACCAAAATATTGGCATGTATAATAAACTGCTGGCCAATTCAAGCGGGACAAACTAAATTTTTGATAAAATTTAGAGTGGAATATTTTCGAAACGAAAAAAAATTTTGATTTAACTTTTTCAGTATGTAATTGAATAGTTCTTCTAGTTTTTATACTTTAAGGCACTATTGCTAGCAGTCGCTGCAACTCTATTTTACAGGGTGTTAAGTGAAACCCTGACTTTTTTGGAAAAGTTTTCCAGTTCCGAGAATCTAGGAAGAATTTTTTTTGAATTTTCTTTTCATACTAAAATGATCCATGGTCAAATACAAAAAAACAATTTCTCCGGATTTTCTCTATTTTCATTTGTTTTCCGTATACAGGGGTTAGTCGAAATTATCGACTTCTTCTTACAAAGGAACCCCTAATTTGGCCGTTTATTCACAAAAAGCGAAGGACCAAGTAAATTTGTAGTTTGAAGTAGTCCAGCTAACAAAATTAATACAAATTTTTGTACAGGGTGTAGCAAGTTTGGATCACGGGCTAGTAAATTATTATTTTTTAATTTCTACTACTTTTTCCTAAGTTAACTATTAATTATCACGTGCTACGTTAAAGGGTTAAAATTTGTTAGGTCCGATAACAGTACTGGATAGAAAGATCCTTTTTGCCCAAACGGGTTTTTCATTTTTTGTCTAGTCCCATTTTTAGTGATTAAACGGCTCGCATTTTGAACCTAACTTTTTGCAATTGCATCCATGAACGATTGAAGTGAGAGTGCTTTTTTGGTGGTACATAATGAATGTTTTATCCAACCAAAAAACATGTAGTGGCCAAACAGCTAATGATGCTTATTCGAAGAATTTTTTAGCATTATACAGGGTTGCAAAAAATATACCACCTATACTTTATATGGAAGTCATGTGATTTTCAAATTAATTGAATATAGTCCCAATCTTCTTGGAACTTTTTGCCGAAACTGTTTTTGAATTTTTTTGTCTGGTCCCATTTTTAGTGATACAAATGGCTTGCGTTTAAAACTTAACTTTTTGCGATTGCATTCATGAACTATTGAAGTGGACATCGTTTATTGGTTTAACCAACCAATAAAAAAGTGTCGTGGCCATAGAGCTAAAGATGCTTATTCGCTGCTTTTGTCCGCGTTTGCCCAAAACATATCACCTACATTTTATATGAAAATCATGTGATTTTAGAGTCCTTTAGGTATTCATAAAGTTCCTTTTTGCTATATTAATAATTATTAAAGAAAATGTCCTACTTATTATTAATAAAATCTAGTAACGATACAGATAAAAAGAATAATATTCATTCGGAACTTTTTCACATTATACAGGATTGTGCAGAAGTTACTACTTATAATAGAAGCCACGTGTTCAAATGTTCTATAATTTAAAACGTTTTCTGTTTACCTATAAAAGTAACAACCAAAATTTACATTTTGGATCTCCTAAAGTAATGCCGGGAAAAATAACTACTAAATTTGAAAATTACGTATCTTTTCGAGTACTTTCAAAAGTAATTAAATCTTCTGAAATTTCTATACCTTCTAAAAACTACGCTATACAGAATTTTATAACTTGTTCAGTTGAATTCACTATCCATCTCCAATTTTTGACGAGAAAAATGTACTCCGTGACTATTAATTTAAGACACTTCTTATTAATTAAAATTTCTCAATGCCATGTACTGACTTTTTAGAGCAGTGGTAAAATATTTTTCTTTTATAATGAATAATCGAAGTTTACGAAAATCCAAAGATATCGAGAAACACGTGGCTTCTATTATAAGTAGTAACTTCTGCACAATCCTGTATAATGTGAAAAAGTTCCGAATGAATATTATTCTTTTTATCTGTATCGATACTAGATTTTATTAATAATAAGTAGGACATTTTCTTTAATAATTATTAATATAGCAAAAAGGAACTTTATGAATACCTAAAGGACTCTAAAATCACATGATTTTCATATAAAATGTAGGTGATATGTTTTGGGCAAACGCGGACAAAAGCAGCGACTAAGCATCTTTAGCTCTATGGCCACGACACTTTTTTATTGGTTGGTTAAACCAATAAACGATGTCCACTTCAATAGTTCATGAATGCAATCGCAAAAAGTTAAGTTTTAAACGCAAGCCATTTGTATCACTAAAAATGGGACCAGACAAAAAAATTCAAAAACAGTTTCGGCAAAAAGTTCCAAGAAAATTGGGACTATATTCAATTAATTTGAAAATCACATGACTTCCATATAAAGTATAGGTGGTATATTTTTTGCAACCCTGTATAATGCTAAAAAATTCTTCGAATAAGCATCATTAGCTGTTTGGCCACTACATGTTTTTTGGTTGGATAAAACATTCATTATGTACCACCAAAAAAGCACTCTCACTTCAATCGTTCATGGATGCAATTGCAAAAAGTTAGGTTCAAAATGCGAGCCGTTTAATCACTAAAAATGGGACTAGACAAAAAATGAAAAACCCGTTTGGGCAAAAAGGATCTTTCTATCCAGTACTGTTATCGGACCTAACAAATTTTAACCCTTTAACGTAGCACGTGATAATTAATAGTTAACTTAGGAAAAAGTAGTAGAAATTAAAAAATAATAATTTACTAGCCCGTGATCCAAACTTGCTACACCCTGTACAAAAATTTGTATTAATTTTGTTAGCTGGACTACTTCAAACTACAAATTTACTTGGTCTTTCGCTTTTTGTGAATAAACGGCCAAATTAGGGGTTCCTTTGTAAGAAGAAGTCGATAATTTCGACTAACCCCTGTATACGGAAAACAAATGAAAATAGAGAAAATCCGGAGAAATTGTTTTTTTGTATTTGACCATGGATCATTTTAGTATGAAAAGAAAATTCAAAAAAAATTCTTCCTAGATTCTCGGAACTGGAAAACTTTTCCAAAAAAGTCAGGGTTTCACTTAACACCCTGTAAAATAGAGTTGCAGCGACTGCTAGCAATAGTGCCTTGAAGTATAAAAACTAGAAGAACTATTCAATTACATACTGAAAAAGTTAAATCAAAATCTTTTTTCGTTTCGAAAATATTCCACTCTAAATTTTATCAAAAATTTAGTTTGTCCCGCTTGAATTGGCCAGCAGTTTATTAGACCGGATAAAACAAACGGTAAAAAAACTCAATCAGGCAGGGTTGAGATCTAACCACTCCTGCATAGATCATAAATATAGTGACACTACAAATTATATTAGAAAAATGCAAGGAATGGCAAAAAGACATCGATCTACTGTTCATCGACTTTAAAAAAGCGTTCGATTCTATTAACCAACAGACTCTTTGGCATGTCTTAAAAGAATACGAAATTCCTGGGAAATTGATCAATACTGTATCAACACACTGTACAAGGCTCTAGGGGGGGCGCCCCCTGTGCCCCCTTAATCCGCCACTGCATTACTAAAACTTTTGTCCAATACTAAAAATATTATTTATGTATATATAAATTAAACAAACACAAACACTCTAAATACTACGAATAAGGACAATTCAAGCCTCCATTTTTTAAGCTCACAACGGGCGTTCTTAAATTATTTCATTGATGATATCAGATAATTTCTGTCATTCATGAATATGTCAAAAATGAACGTCCACAGCGACGTAGTTAATCGCTAAAATTAAAATTCTTCCCTTCAAAATTTTTAAAAAATATTAGGGAGTGAGTACATGGAAATCTATATTTTTCTAGCTGCGTGGTGCTACCAAAATCTAAATTTTAGTTGTGCTATAGGTAAAAGTTCATTCCTTCAGAAAAGAAATATTCTAAGTTCTGTAGCCTAGGGGAATCAAATATGATTTCGATTTTCATGAACCAGGAATACTGTTAATCCAGTGCAAACTGGATGGAAATATAAGAAAATGATTCTGATGTATATTTTTACCACTGGTGAAGTTTGTTGCAATTTTGGTTCACTAAATTCAAGCAAGAAGCCTTCACAATCTACAAGTCCACTTAAAGAATGTGAGAATTCCGTCAATGTTAACCCATTTAATATAAATCAAACTGCTGGTCAAAAAAATTAGCCACATTTTTTTGGAGATTTTTAAATGACAGAACAGCTTAAACGCATTTCACTTTCTGTTTTTTAAAAGATTGTCACGTATAGATTGAGTGGCGGGGAATAATTTTGACTCACATTAAATACTATTTGATATTAATAATATGTACAGTGGCCATCAGATAAATTCGTATGACATTTTTCATATAACATACCATTGAATGGGAAAACGAGCTTTTATTATGTTGGGTTACCTCTATAACACGAGTAATACCAGGAAATAAATGTTCTTATATTTAAACCAATATCAGCACTCGTTGTTTCGGGGCGCAATAAAAACTCCCTTCCCTAACTTTGGATCAAGATCCTTTCTTTAAGTAATTTTCCTCATTTGTCATACCTGCTGACGGAAGCAGCACCTTTTCTAAAATGTGGAGATGCAAATTATTATATGTCCCACCAATATTCCAGCATACACCTGGATCGGGAGAGCTTATCTAGGCTCAAACATTAACTAAGAAATGGCCACTAGTTTCCTTTTTTGGGTAGGTATAATTTTCGTTATAACGGGAATTTGGTGGTCTGTAAACTTTAATTCTTCCACTGTGCGTAGACGGAAACATTTTTTCGTCGGAAAATATAACATTTTGGCAGACGTTTTCATTCTCAGGTAAGTATAGCATGGCAAAACCAACTCTTTGTTCCTTGTGAACATTTTTAAGAAAAGGTTTTTGAGCTGCTGTACGGTTTCTTAATTCGAAACAATACAATACCCGCCTCTGCGCTGTTCTAAAGGAGGCTGGAAATCCTGTGCTATGCGCAGCGGGCAGCAGTTTCAAACGGATTATCTTGCAAATAATAATCAACGAAGTTGGCATCTTCTTCGTTTGTCGTTTTTTCGTTACTTAAACCTGTTCCTCTAGACATTTCCACTGTGTGCTGTTGTCGCCATTTTCCGCAATTCCTTGGATAGTACTTTTTGATTTTCCATAATATCTATCTGCCACTCTTTGATAATACCATCCTTTTTCTATTAAAGCAACTATTTTTGTTTTTTCGAATACGCTTAAATAAGGCATTTTTAAGTTGCGCCTTAAAATTAAAATATCCTTTGACAGATTATTCAAGTGACAGTATTAAATAATTTGTAAGTGATAAAGGTACAAAAAGTTACATTTACATTGAAGCACTAACGGCATACGAATTTATCTGACGGTCACTGTACACAGGGGAAAATGCCTAATACATTGGAGTCCGAAATTAAGGTACCTAATAAAAATAAATAACAACAATTTAATTATAAACTAACAAGGTTAAACAAAGAAGCGTTTTATTACTAATTATTTTTTCATTACATTGACATTGACATTTTAGTACATTTGTTGTAGGAAAAACCAATACATTTGCTTTTATGGTTGATGTTAGGCATATAAAAAGTTAATATAGTTTCACTTTCAATTAGAAGATTTAAGGTTGTTAGGTCTTAGGGACATTTTGGAACTTATGCATTTGTCTTTATTTAAAAATAATGTGTAGTACTCGAACGGCATTTAATTAATTGCAAAAAATAAGGCTGCATTTGAAAATGACGTTCATAGTGACCAACCTAATTTCATTTTCAGTTGGCTTTTTGGCTTTAAAATTTTTAGCAATAACATTTCAAATATATTAACCATAGACTTTACTATGGTGAGGTCAATTCTGACCCTATATTTCGCATACCAAGTATATTCATATTCTGCAAGCCTTTTAGTGTATTTCTTGAAATTTAACAGAGTATTCAGAAGATTTGTATTATAAAAGATAAATGGTGACATTTCTTCTGCTATTGGGATCTTAATATTTCTTTAAGATACAATTTTTATGAAATTAATTATAAAATATATTGAAACTAATTAAAACGTGTTAAATGTACCTACAGAATATAAATCTACGGTTAATATTGTGGAAATATATATACCAAAACAAAAACCCGACACGGAAATCAAATTAAATTGATAATAAGTTGGTGTGGTCGGTAAATGCAGCCTTAAAATCAGTTTTTCCACCAACTACTTATTGTACATAACTAATTTCCATCAAGTTTGTAATTAGCTTTTATTTGCTTATTTAAGAATATATGGGTTAATATTTCTTTACGTATACTTAACTTTACTACTATTGTAATATTTAAATAAATTAATTTTATTTATGCTTCGCTGCACCCATTGTTGCACCTTTTTATTGTATAAATTACCATAATTAGTTATTATTTACAAATTAAGTAGATACGCGTAGTATACAAAGATGTTCTCATATGTCACTAAGGTATAAGATCAGGGCCTTTGGAATAAAATGTAGTAGTAAATATGTTAAATATGTACATTATTTGTGAAAGAAAACGTCCTGTGTTTTTCAAAATGTCTCTAATAGTATTGGATGTTCCTCTACGAAACCGTAAATTTTTGTCCTAATTTGAAACATTATTTCTACCATAGAGGAGTAAAATTTTAGACTAGATACCTTTCAAATCGTTGATTCTTATGAATAAATGATTTTAAACCAGCACTAAAGAGCACACCTCTTAAAAAATAAACAACTTGTAAATACTAAAGAATTACCTCCTCCAATACGAAAAATTTTCATTTCATCATTTATTGTATGTACATATGATGCTAATTTAAAATTTATTAATATGTTAAACAAATAGTATTTCCTTAACACACAATAATAATATAATCATTAAGAGGTAACCTGGTACCTGGTAGGAATTCGTATATTATTTTTCTTAAGATAATATAAATGCATAAAACGCACAAACCTAAACAGCATCATACTACAGTCTACACGTGAACATTTAATTAGAAAAATAATTTTACACATGACTAATTCAAACAGCATTGAAACGTGACAAATACTATGGTTGGTTCATTTGGTTAAAATGCAAATTTTGTTCATATTCAACTAAATGGCGCGTTAATTACTTAATTTTTATCTACCTATTATCATTGTAATAGGTTAATTATATTCAAGAACTTTTAGCAGCTTCCTGGTCCATCTTCTCATCTTCTTTCCAAATAGAGGTACTTTTATTAGAATATAATGTTATAAGTTTTCTTTGGTGCCCATTTAAAAATATTCAATTTTAAGAGCTACTTCCTTTAATTGTTTTGAGTTTCTGGAAAGATAAGGCTCCAGTTTAAACCCTACCTCCACTTACTGTAATATATTTCTATAGGTAACTGGTTCAGCTTCCTCCAAATGCGCGATCTCTGGCAGCCGCGACTTTTAAACAGTAAAAGACATCAATCTCACTAAACAATTTTGTATTTATTCTGGTAAATACATACATATATAAAACCATTATTCATTGGTTGAAGTTATACCCAACTATTGGCTTTGACACTAGTAACAGAGATATATTCTTTATATTCTGGTGTTACGAGATGTTATTGTGATATTTATTATGACTTTCATTTACAGGACCATGCCTAAGAGAAACAAAGGGGGATTCTTTTCCCGCACGAATTGAGGTTTACAGGACTATGCCTAAGAGAAACAAAGGGGGATTCTTTTTCCGCACTTTGAGGTTTACAGGACTATGCCTAAGAGAAACAAAGGGGGGTTTCTTTTCCCGCACTAATTGTGGTTCGGTCTTATTTGACCTTCGCGATTCTGTTGCTTCAAGGGACGCAACAGGCTGTCTTTGTGGTAGTTGTTGGAATGATGATCTCTCTTCGACAAGAAGCAAGTGGAAGTGATATGGACCGCCTTCCGGAGACTATTCTCCGCGAGTCCGGCCAATAATAGTCGTCTTCGCGATGACGTTTACGTATCATATTTAAGCAGTTGGTAAAGGGGTTGATATATGATAACTAAATTAAAGGAAAGATTTTCTTTTATTATTTTAGCTGAAATAATCTTTGTGTTTTGCCGATGACTGCGTATTTTTATGCAGCAAAATTTACATAGGAGACAAGTTTGAGCTTTTTTTATTTAAAAGGGATTTTGTACCTGCTTGGTTATTAATATTTGTTTCGAAATAAAAATAGAGTTATAGAAATTGAATGAACGGTTGGGTTTCCCCAACAGTTTCTAATAAATGTCTTGGAGGTACTGTTTAAATATTTTTTTATGTGCTCTTTTGTTAATTGTGAATAGTATTCTATCTCCTTTTTTTTTAATTTATACTATTAATATTTTTAATTTAGTGTAATAAAAAAATTTGTATTTTTCCCGTACGGTAACGGATTCCTTATTCATATAGACTGGGGCGTTTTAATCTTAGTCCCTAATCGTTATTCATGTCATAAGTTATTAGGAATAAATTAAAAAATCAGCACACACGAATTTTTTCTGCATGTTTCGCTAGATGACAAGCAGCGATAAATTTACAATCTAATTTAGCAACAACTTTATTTGATTGTCTCCTACTTAATAGCATATTTAATCTAATATTCCCACGAGTTTTATATTGATTATTCTAATTTTTTGGAGAATATTCGTTTTAATTAACTTATTGCAATGCCCCAATTTTGGGATTACAGAATAAAATTGCCAAATACTCATTAAATATTAGAGAGTTTTCGTTAACAATCAGCTCAATTTAAAAACAGACATATCACTAGACAACTGTGTGCTCGACTTCAGTTTTGTGCCCTCGATGTACACTACTAGCCAAAAGTAAAGCAACAAATTGTACAAAGATAATAAAATGTTAATTTACTAGATATTTCTTTACTGAATAGGCCCTACCTTACAGATAACCATGACTGAACTCTAAAAAAAATGTTTTAGACATCAAAGCTAGCATTGGTTTTCAGCATTTAGTTTAAGGTTTGTTATTTTTAATCTGGACAATATAAAAGCAACAAAACCAAGTTTTCTTACATTTTGATATTAAGTACGGTTTAAATGCATTCTTTAATTAATTCTAATTTAATAACTGAGAATGCCCAGAGGGGTTGAAACTTCAACCAAGTTAAAACGTTTAGTATGGGTCTCCGGTGGCCGAGTTGGTATGGCGCCAGCTTTGCAACCGAGAGGCGCAGGTTCGAATCCCGCTTCGACCATGGATATTTTGTGATTGTTGTTGGAAGGTGGTAGAGGAATTCTTCCTCGACCGAGGTGGTACCACCCCACACATCCTGTTAAAGGGCTGGTGAAATCCCTAGGGATGTTTCCAGCTCTGGATGTGTGAGTCGATTCCCCAGTACACCCACGGTACATAGCACTTAGACTTCGGTCTTCCTGGGCTGTCAGAAGATAAAAAAAAATTAATTGATGAGTATGAGCGTGGCAAAAAACAGGCGGACATTGCACGACGTTTTAGAATGACCCTACACAGTCCCTAGAATAATAAAAAACTTTAATATTCGGGAACATTTAAATTCAATTCCAAAGTCAGGAAGACCCAAAAAACACTGTATGAATGGACGAAATGATAATACGAACATCCAAAAAAATACCCTTGGAAGTTCATCTTCTACAAGCAGAAAATTCTTACCTCAACGTCAGCAGCAGAACAATCCAATGAAGATTATTCAAAGCAAAGCTTTTTAGCGGACGTTCTGTCACAAAAACCGTTCATATCACCAACGATAAAACGCGGACGCGGTAGCATTTTTCAATGGGGATGCTTCTCTGTCACTGGTGTGGTCGCATTCATGTAATTGATGAAATCATGAACCGATTCATTTATAGAGATATACTGCAAGACGTCATGTTTCTAAATGCTGACTGGGCAATGCCATTAAGGTTCATATTTCAGCACGACAACGACCCAAGCGAATAATATTAGGGTGGATTAGGCCGTCCAATCGCTGGCCAAACAAGTCAGAGGGTTAAGTCAGTCTGATGATCCCCAACAAGGGTGAAAGCTTACTGTCTACTGGCCCGGGGTTGTCCATTAGATCTTGGACTCCCCGTATTTTAATGCAACAGCATAACTTACTGGTTTTGTTCGATTAGCCACGATTTTCCTTTCCTAATATTATTTCGGACGTTAAACCCCCTTTTTCTTATATTATATATATATATATATATATATATATATATATATATATATATATATATATATATATATATATATATATATAGTGTCTGCCCAGATTTGGTTAACATATTGGAAAACTTTTTTATTTTTAATTTTAACGAAAAAATGCATCCTTCATAAAAAGTTGCTTGGCCTAAAATAATATTGTCACTAAGAAAGTTAAGGTATATTATACAGGGTTCCAGAAAAAGTTATGTTATATCTTAAATTGTATAATTTCTTTTTAACATCATGTGTCTTGTTGAACTAGTGAATAACAGAAATACAAAATTGATTTTTCCTCCGACAACCTATGAAAATGAGTAAAAAAGCACGGTTAACTTGGCGAGAAAGTGCCTTATATCACAGTGTTGAAAAGTACTTTACAACACGTGTGTTGAAAAGGACTTGTCAACATGACATTTAAATAGATGGTGCCAATTTCATTTGTTTTATTTTCAGCACACTTGATGAAAATATTAGTGTTGAAAGTGAGGGTTTTAAAAGAAAGAAATTGAGTTTTTTTTGTAAATATTTTTGTGGTCGTAGGAAAAATATTGTACATTACTCGTGTGAAAGTAATTTTCGCATACTCGTGAGATTATCGCAGTCGGCTGTCGCCTCGTGCGACAACATTCCCACTCGTGTGAAAAATGTCACTTTCAACACTTGTTATGTAATATACTATTTCCCTACAAAAAATTTGTATTTGTCATAACGTACAGAATAAGAAATCATTTAAAATATCTGTTATTTCAAAATCAAAAGATATTAGATTCAATTAAAATTTTATTTTCTGACTTTTGGATTGGAGGCAACAGGTTTAAGTATTAATAAATAACCAAATATTTTATTAGGGGATGAAGCTAATTTATTTTAAATCTGACATATAGCCTATAGTTACCTTGTTAGAAACAAAATACGAATTTGCACAAAAGAAGGTTGAACAGTTAATTAATACCTGGGACACTTTTTGTGTTACTGTGATTTTACGGTAATTGCCTTGATATTTAATATCAATTTAGTGTAACAGTAGTTTCCTTTAATTGCGTTTTTAATAAAAATTCTTTGTTCTTATAAATAAAGATATAAATCTCATAAGCATGCTTTTTAAATTTTGTCACACATTGTATAATAAAGCTTGCATTTTTGAGCAGCAAGATTAGTTTTAGTCGATTTTTTAAGAATTTTTTGTATGAAATGATATGATTTTTATTATATTTTAAATTTTGTCTTCACCCTGTATAATATATCTTAAATTTCTTAACGGCAATATTACTTTCAAGGTAAGCACAACTTTTTTCAAAGAATACAATTTTTTGAAAAAAATTATATTAAAAAAGTTTTCCATATGTTAACCAGATCTGGGCAGACACTGTATATATATATATATATATATATATATATATATATATATATATATATATATATATATATATATATATATATATATATATATATATATATATATATATATTTATATATTTATATTTAAGTTTTATATTATTTCCATAGGTACTTGCTTACCCCGTAAAATAATATCATTTTCGTATTTTTTGCCTATATGTCAGAGTCTTTGTTTACTACATACGCATTTAATAAACAACTAGTAATTCTTCGACACCATAAGTACTACTTCATACTTATATTATTTTTTCATACCGTCACATGTTTAAAACACGAAAGATATACATTAACCAGATTGCAGTTTAGTATGATTAAAAAGCTCACGCGGCGAAAATTCCTTGCAAAGGCCACTCTGACTGCTTTGACTTATTATTATAAAACTTCTACAAACTGCTCTGCTGTGCTGTATGTTTATACAACTTTATTTTAGGTGACAGGATATTATTATGTTAATTGCAGTACCTTTCATAGTGCATATTTTAATTAGTATAATAATGATTGTAGTACTACTTATTATTTTCGAAATATAACTCTATTTTCTTTGCACAGTTGTGATAAAACTGCGGCTTAAAATTAAACTGTCTCTTTTGCGAAAAGAATGTGTCAGTCATCTGCCTTTTTTCATATTTATAATAATAATTATGGCGGGGCGCATTGAAGAATCTGCTTTATTAAAGAATATATTATGATATTATTTTATAATTATTGCTCACATGTTATCTTTATCTCCGTCTTGTAAAGAAAAGAAAATATTACACATTTTTTTTTAAGAATGTCATAAAAATTGGAGAACCTAGAAATAACGTATCAGTGTTTATCAAAATCAGTATAATGTGTTTATGGATAGCAGTAGTAGAATTGATGAAAATTTAAAGGCAGTTGGATTAAAAACTTTTGTGCCTCCACGATCTTCTGTACCTTCCCCACTAGAACACAGAATGTCATCTTACTAAATTCTACGATTTAAATTGATCAGTTTAAAATAACAACCATTTCACATATATATATATATATATATATATATATATATATATATATATATATATATATATATATATATATATATATATATATATATATATATATACATAATTTGAGACCCCAGACACTGAACTTGAGAGTAAAACAAAGTTGTCATTCGTTTACCCCAAAAAAACAACCCCTAAAACTTTAAATACATTTTTTTTGTATTTTAAATCTGCTTTTACAACAATATTTAACTAAGAAAAGAATCAAGTACCTGCTCTGCTCAGACCACTTAAAGAGGGATTTAAATATTAATTACTCTTTACGACATTACCAAATCAAAAATCCACTTTTAACACAATTAGCCTGCTTTTATCGTACTTAAGATGCACAATCTTTGCCGTTCACAAATCGACTAAAATTAGTTCGTAGTGCCAAAGTTTTATTGGTTTAAGTAAATGTGGTTATACTGGAACCCAAAGCAATGCCTACTTGACAGATTCCTGACAACAAATATTTTGAATTATGACCTATTGCCGGAACCACTGTGGCAGTCGTGTAAAAACGTTAATCTAGTAACCTAATTACAATAAAATCAATTACAAAGTTTCCATGCTTGATTGATTAATCACGTGGAGGGTACAACGTATTAAAGTAATAAACCTGACTTCAATAAATAATTGTAATCTTTAACTAGTAAAACAAATTTATTTTTTACCTACCTTTAACTCACCTAATTAAGTATAATATTAAATTAAGCCAAGCAAGTAGTCGACCTTCACAATGACTTTAATGTCCCTTATTAGTATGAATATTAATAGCATAATTTCTTGGATTTACTTTTGCTCTAATTTAGTTAAGCGACAAAAAATAGTACACGAAATTCCTGATTCTAAACTAGATCAAGGCAGTCTAATCCGTCGGACGACGCAATCAGATCAGACGCAAATTAGATCCTTCGTAATAAGGTAATAGCCAATACGGCCCAAAGTTGAGCTAATTGGATCAGTATGTTATCATGTATGCACTATAATTTTTTTACGCAAATATATTTCTAAAAAAATATGTCTACTGACTTAAAATAAACAGTTGTTTGGTTTAAATGGATATTATGAAATTAAATATTATCGTTGTTTTAAAACACGAATAATATTTTACGGGATGTTTGTACCAGAGATAAAGAGCATATCTAGGTATGGTCAATTTCTATTCAATAAGCATTACTCATACGTAGCATACCTGCATCATGTGCTGACAAGTGCATTACTATTGGTCATAAAGGGATAAAGGCCGCCCCACACAGCTATACTGTGGGACGCGGCTAAGGTATCTCTTATTTAAAACGTCCCACAGTACCATTAGGATCGGAGGAAAACCTTTCTGGAAAAGTGTTATGCCTGCATGTATTCTTTAAATGTTGGGGGAAAATGAGTATTCAAAGAAACCTTTCTTAGAATAGTTAATATCTTTATGATTCTGTCCGGTAAATTACATTTGTTGGTCTATTAATATCCATTATTAATAATTAAAAATTTGCTTTGATTAAAAGCATTCCTCGCAAAACCGCCGCTCATAAACAAAAACAAGCAGTTGCAAGTAACTCTGCAAGAATGTAAGACCTACTTATCTGAAATTGTCTTCCAACGACCGGCCAGTGGATGCCGCTGCTGAAAGTGATTTTCAATTATAGGTGAACACAGTGTCCTCGCGAATGGAAGAATTTACAAAGTATGCTCATCACGATCTTGTTACCGACGTTACCTGGGTATCTATCTCAAGGTCAATATTTGTATGAGTATAATTATTTACCTGTATTTATAAAGGGACTGTGTACAGGTTGTCTCAAAATTTAGCTCATCATTAAGATCTCAGAAAGTTACTTAGTAGTACTTTAGTAGTACCTTAGTACCTTAGATTAACAAAAAACATGTGCATAAAAGTTGCTACTTGTAATGAAAAAATATATCTTCAAATCGATCAACATTCTCAGGTTTGAGCGTTCCATAGCGTTCAAAGTTTGAAAAATTTGGCCTTTGAGCTTTTCGTGAAAATTATAAAAAGTGACCAAAAATGCTCAGATTAAAATTAAATTCTGATTGTGACATTGAGTGGGCCTACCTAACGAAGGAAAGTATCATGGTGGGGGTAGCTACCACTAAAGTGCGAGGGGGTGGGGGTGGATTTTGGGTAGAAATAGTAAAAATCGTAATCGTTCCTGCATTACCTGAAGACCTGTATTGACTAATGTCAAGCTTCTGGTGGCGGAAAAGCAACAACTGTTATCACCAGAAATATTTTTGAAAAATATAGAAGATTTCAGGCCGACATTTTATATATCCTGTTTTAATTCTTTGATAATGAGACTAGAGATTAGGTCACGAAACGTCCGAAAAAATTGTTCTTATCAGATTAAGTATTAAATAGAATAGATACTACATTAGTGATGGATTAGGGTCAGGCAGAAAATTTTCTGATCAGGATTTGTTTTATTTTTGTACTTTCTTTTACTGACTTTACTTTACTGACTTTTATAGTTCTTTTTAATATTAATTTTTCAGTAGACTGGCGTAACACCCAACTAATAGACCTTTTCAGAATGAATCCGCCACAATGATATACAGTATGTTTACGGCTGGGGTAGACAAGAGGACAAATTGACCAAACACTGAAATATATGAAAAAAGGTTATTCTTTATAAAAGTTTTTCTTGCTTTGAAAATAAGATGCATAATGCCAAAATGTGTTTTTTTTTGTACAGGGTATTCAAAAAATACAAAAACGTAATATTTGGTTATCGTTTATATGCTTTGTTGATATTATGTTTCATCAAACAATATTTAATTGTTTGTGTGAAAATACAGTAAAAAAATGTAACATAATAAAACTGTTGTTTCGAACGTTAAAATTAATGGCATACCATTTTCAAGGTTTTTAACTTACTGAAAATATACTAAAAACATTATATAACGCATTTCCTAATAATTATAAGACCGCTATTATCATCAGGCATGTGTATATAAAAGCTTAGCGCGCTTAAGATAGGTGAACAACCTTTAAATAAATAAATCATGTAGACTTTCTCTAAAATTCAATTTTTGTTATAAGCGTGAACTAAACAGTAAATTATCCTACATAGAAGAAATCCATGAAATTAATAGTTCCCGTTGTTGTGTTGTGTCTGAGACTACAAAACAGAATTATTATTTAACTTGTTGATCTTTAATAAAACAGGCATATTAAAAAAAAATAAAACCTAGCATCACAATTTTTTTGGGTAAGTAAAAATTTTACACTGACATTCACAAAAAATGTTAAGGTTTAGTATCATTTTACCAATAATGAGCACCTTACTAAAGTGAATTTACTTGACTTTTTACACTTTTTCCACTGGATATTCTTTAAGTCTAATTCATTCTTAATATTTTGCTGATTTTAGTCTTCTCGATATTAGTTAGTACCTAGTGTTACCCCTATAGCTCTTGTAAGAGCTACTAAACGTCGATTCATTCCTATAATTAGGTTTTGGATAGCCTCTTGTAAAATATTATTCCATTCTTCTTCCAGAGCATCTCGGAGCTGTTGGTGAGTGAATAACTGTCCTCGACGTCTCCTGTTTCGTCTATCTAACATATCCCATACATGTTTTACAGGATTAATGTCGGGACTACAAGCAGGCCAGTTCATAACGTGTATTCCAACTTCTTCTAAATGTTGGGCCACTATTCTTGCAGTATGTGGACGAACCTGAAAACGAATTGGTTACCGCTAAATTGGAAACAAACAACATGCTCTTCCAGAATTTCGTCGATGTACCTTTGCGCAGTTAGAATTCCTCTGTCAATTAAAACAAGTTCTGTTCGAGCGTCAAAGGAAATACCGGCCCATACCATAATGGATCCACCACCAAAGCTAACCCTTTCTCTAAAATTACATTGCGCGAATCTCTCCGCTCCATACTCTTTTTCGATCGCCAGGAAACCTTAGTCAAAATCTAGACTCATCTCAAAACAGAACTTGCCTCCATTCTCGCAGGTTCCTTGCTAAAAAAGAAGTATATTTACTCGATGTTATCTGAGGAGATCTGGTTCAGTTGTCTGCATTCTGACCAGTAAATTGACTTTCTTAAGTATTCTTCTTACTGTTATTTCATTGACATCAACTTGACAACCTCTTTCGAGTTCATTTCTTATCTCTCCTGCACTGGCATGCCGATTTCTTAAAATTGAGACTTCACTAAAGCGATTATCAGGGGCAGATGTACCACGATTTCCTCCAAATTCAGGTCTTCTACCATAGCGTCCAGTCTTACGAAACCTTGCCATGGCTTTTTCCACGCTGGATTCTGTAAAACCTTGTATATCCCCCACTTCTCTATGGGAATAACCAACATCATGAAGAGCAACGGCTCCAGCTGAATCCTCGGATGACGAAGGCATGGTGAAATAAAAAATAAATTTGGGATTCACTCACCAAATGTTTTAAATGCTTCAAATGTTAAATAATAGTGTCGTCGGTAATTCGTGCACAGAATATAAAAACAGAACCTGGGATTTTACTATTTTTGTTATTGGAGCATATATTTCTACTTCTAGTAGATTTACTATGTTTATTATGGATTTGACGTACTTTAAATTTTATATATTTTTCTTTTCCACTAATTTTAATATATCCATATCCAATCATCCAAATTATTTCCTATTGATAGTTCTTTAATTTCATTGTATGTTACTGAAATAGTACGCATCATTAGTAGAGTAGTCCAGCCAATGTCTATCGCGGAGAACCGAACAATAGCCTCATAACTCTCTTTTTTTCGTTTGTCCCCTTTAGCCCAGGACTAAAGATAGACCCGATCTTATCCCATGAGAATCTGAATATAACGGTCATTATATCTGTCTGTCAGGCCTCAATTTAGACTTAACAATTTTTTTCTGTGCAAATAAGCGTGAAAATAATAGATTTTGCTAGTTTTGTTTAACAGTAAACATAATTACACGTGATCTAACCGTTTAAATCTCACATCACAATAAGAGTAATAAAAGTAACTTTAAAATTAATTTTGTTAATCGACGAGCCGCAGGTAACCAACTGCATGAAAGAGTGTTCGATATCCTCGACCTCATTTCTATACAAAGTATTAAATTAAATTCGTTGACCAAGTTTGAACGTATTAGAGAATTACTGGCCGTTTAGAACGTATTTCCCAACAACGATATTTTCAAAATGATCCAATGTTCTGATTGAGGGATGATTGTCTCAAGAGATGTGATAGAAAATTTGGTTATGGTTAGTTACCGTTGGCACTATTTTTACCTTTTTACATTGGCATACAAGATAGACAGATAATAGAGAGATATGTTTTATTTCAAAACACATTGTACGAGTACAAGTTTTAAAAACGTCACTAATACAAGAATTTAAAACATAACAACATTAATTGGTTTACAAACTACAAATATTTAAAACAAAGAACCGCAATAATTTTAAAAATCCAGGATATTATATGGTTTTAAATCGCATATAAACCTGAACAGACTTTCATTCAAGCACCTGCTGACTTCAAGCGACTATTTCTACTGGCAATGTGTTATGTAAAACTAGACAGTTGTACTAGCAGCTAGTGCCAAAGTATGACATGGTACGTTATATTTACTTTTCTTTCGTGTGTTATAGGTATGATTAATTTTCATATTCTGAAATTTTTCTGCTTGCATAAGAACCAGTTTTATATTTGTTTTAATTTATAGTCTATTTGGTTTATTAACATTTCTAGAGATTTATTTTTTATCATGTTTGTGCCATCTGCATAGTTAAAGAGAATGGAATGGAATGGAATGAAGAAAGGAAATTCAAGATTTATATCTGGAAGATTATTAAGAAATACTAAAAGACATAAAAGGATTTTCATCAACAGATTGCAAAATTAATAGATAGTGTAGTCTTTAGTTATTTTATTCACTAAAGAATCCAGTTTTTTTTTTAAATTTGATTACTAACATATGTACTGAACTTCTGTATAATTGTACATTTGGAAGCTTTTCTTGAAACTTGTCAATAATGTAGCGATAACAATTCTCGTCATTTCTGTAATTTTGTATTACAAATATTATTTGCTCTAAAGACAACATCTTTATTATTTTGATAAATACGTCACAGTTATCAAAGGTGTAATCAAATAAAAAAGGTGAGAATGTGACAGAAAAATTTTGATTTTAAAAGCGTAATTTCGAAATTTCAAATTTTGAAATTTGAAACAACTTTTTTATTTAACGTTTTGCATTAAAATTTTAAAAAGGGCAACTTACTCTTAACCAGAATTTACGATTTTGCATTTTTTGCATATCCTGTATACAAAACAAATTTTTGTCATCGTGATTCTTTATTTTTAAAGCAAGCAAAACATTTTATAAAGAATCACTTTTTTCGTATCTTTCCCTTTTTGGTCCATTTGTCCTCTTGTCTACCCCATTCGTGGACATACTGTATAAAAATCTATACCTATACAGTATGTCCCCGGATGGACTAACATTTTACTTTTCTTTGCAATACTTCTTAGTTAAAATCTTGATTTATTAAAGAATTCATGTCGTTTTCCGGCGTTTTTACAGAACGGTTCATGAAGCGTCGGCCATTTTTAAATCGTTTGTAAAAATTTGTCAAACTTTAACATCATTGCATCTGTATGATAATTCTTTACTTTGAGTTATGAATGCCCTTGCCGAAAGCTTTTACCGACTGTAACTTGAAAACACTAGTAAATAGTAAAAGTAGTACCAGACAAGTAAATACAGTTATAATACGTGCTGATATTTAAAAGTAATTCTTGCTAAGCAAATTCTTAATTTCCCTGCCAATGCAAGGATAAAGGACAATAGAATTCTTGATTCTGCTTCGCAAGTAGTAGTAGTAGTTATTTAGCGTAAACCGATGTTTACAAATGACTTTTCCTTAAATTTAATTAATAAACGATGTAAGCTGAATGTACGATAAAGCCATTGTATCTTCTTTAAAGATATTGTACATATGGGCATGTCATTTAAAAGTTTAGATACAGACTCCAGAACAATAAAAAATGTTTAAAAACCTCAAAGCCGTTTCTGTAATTTGCTGGAGAAACTGAAATGATGTAACATTTACTAAGATCGAATCAGTTCCTAGAGACAACTAAAAATTTCAGAAAGCAAGCAGTTTATATGTATGTAAATTGTTTCATTGACCTTTTTGCATTTAAATTATGCAATATTAAAATTTTTTTGGGCAGTTATCAACACATATCTAAAGAAACAGAAGACACGTATCATCTGCGTTGTAATTAGGGTTGCCAAGTCATCTTTTGCGTTTAGCGGGATTTGCTAGCAAAAATGCGGAACACTGAATAAAAATGCGGGACATATTATATTAGCTTTTGTCCGCGGCATAGCAATTGTAGTTCATTACAAACTTTAAACACACATTTTACCCCCTTAGGGGTTGATTTATTACAAACTGTAAAACACGTGTTTAAACATTTATTTTTAGAGTACTTCTATAAAGTTTCGATCTAATAGGATCCAATATTTTTTCTCCATTCAAAGTTTGATTGTTTTACCCCCTTAGGGATTGAATTTTGAAAAAATCTTCCTTAGTGGATGCCTACGTTATATAAAAAAACCTCTGTGCAAAATTTTAAGTTCCTAGATACAGTGGTGTGGGCTGTGCGTTGATATGTGAGTCAATCAGTCAGTTTCTCCTTTTATTATATAGAGATAATACATTTTATTTTTATATAAACAGTATAGTTTCAAAAATATTTAAACTAAAAACGTAAAATATTAAAATTAAAAAGAACAATTTTTTTTCGTTTTTTTATTTTTTTTTTGTTACGACCAAAAGTTAAAGAGGTTATTGAGGCAGTAGGTACCTAACTTGGACCAAATGTCGTATATTTATAATAATTATGTCCTATCCTGAAAAAGCGGAACAAAAAGCGTCCCGCAGGTCGTAGTCGCGCGACATTGGGTACTCAAAGCGGGTAAACCCGCTAAAAGCGGGACGCTTAGTAACCCTATTTGCAATGGTGCTAAAATATGTATATTATAAAGGTTTGGGAATTAAGATCTACTGGCTGAGGATGAGGTCGATGGATTGGAAAAGCCATATTAACTACCTGTATTATTAACTATATTATGAAATTATTATTTCGATTCTTTACTTAAGTAGCTCCAAGTGATTTAGGTAAAGATTTGCTGTTCTTTAGGGCTCACTAAACAACTTTTCTAGGTCCTTTAAAACCGGCAAAGCTTTACATTTTTCATAAAATTATTACGGGTTTGAAGACAGGGATAGTATGAATTATTTATGCTTTTCCTGTCCTCAGACGCGTTCGACCGGCTATAACCAGTAAGAATAATTCACAGAAAAGGTAGTGTCTTACAACAGATTAATACATACTAGGTGTATAACTCAGTAAGATATGAATACTCATCGACGGCCGAATAAGTGTTTAGGAATAGGTTGCACTTTATTGTCAATTATTTTTAATCTATATACAGTGCTATCTGTTATGTGAATCTATTTCGAAAAGCAAGACAGTCCAATTCAGAAAAAAAGCAAACAATTTCTTAATAGAATTTGGTAGATTTTGCCATTCTAAAAAAATAAATAGTGCTATTTAAATTGAAGTATCTCTTTAGATGCGTTGCTGCGTAAATAAGATAAAAGATGCCAACAGTTTAAAAAGTGGCTTCTTTAATTAAAAAAGGCACTTTTTATTTATTTGTTCAGAATTAGAAGGTCTATTGAATTATGTTACAGAATGTCGTGTTACAATTAAAAATATATTGCTAAGTTAGCCGATGTCACATTTTAAAACATAACACTTTATAGAAACAGCAGTAAACTAGGTAAAGGAAGACCATAAAACAGAAGCTAGATACAATGTAAAAAATGATCAATGACTGGGTTTGCTGACGAAATAGCATAAAATTATACCAATATACAAGATATCCAGAATCAGAGAGGAGTTAGAATATACATATGTACATAAATACTTAGTTAAGAACGCAAGAAATGGAACTAAGAAGTCGCCACGGTATTCTATTTAAAAATTACGACAATCGAAGCAAGAGCGGCGGGAAGAGTCAGATAGCACAAACAAAATATGCAGAGGAAAAGCCGCTCTGAACAAACATAAACATTCAAAAGAATAATGAAGGTGGACAGGGGCATTAAGAATTGAAGAAAAGGAGACCACCACAACGAAAAAATATGACAAAATGATAACAACAGCCGACATCGAAATAAAGAAAGGAAATGTTTTGAAAGATGAAAAGAATAATTTACAACGATAGTACTCTTCACTTCAACATTCATTTTTCCAGGCAAGTCTTGAATCAAGAGCTGGATAATAGACGCAGATCTATGCAACTGTCCCTATCTTCAATTCATCTTAGACCGGGGTGCCGAAAACCTTGGTCAGTTCAACGCCTCCAAAAACCCAGTCTTGCTCCCTGTAACGTAAAAAATCCGGCAACCCTTAGCCTGAATGGCCAAGCCTTACAGAACAAAGGAACGTTCGATCTTGTTGGCATCGCTTTCGAATATGATCTTAGCTGGTACAAATACATTACTTCAATAACCACATTAGCAGCTAAAAAGCTTGGTTTTCTCTTTCGACTCAGAAAATACTTCTAACCTTCCAACATACACATTTTCTTAAATAAGACCTAACCTGTAGTACTGTTCCCACATACAGGAAGCGTTTATATTAAATCGTTAAATTAAAGAACTCATCTATAAATTTAAATTTTAATGCATGGATTAATTAGAAGATAAAAAAATGGTTTTTGTTGCATGGTCTGCTTTAACTCTAAAACCGATTAAGCAACTAAATCGTTTTTATTAACGTCTCTACGGGCATTTTGTAAAATCAATTTGTGCTAAACCATTTTAAAGGGAGGGTACAAACCTAGTTTGTGACGTAGAAAACATTATTTGCAAAGATTTATAAAAATTCTCTATTCATTTTTTTTATTTCCACAAAAAATACTTACCAACATGAAAAATCAGGAGAGTACAGTTACCTTTGGTTTTAAGATATGCATATATATATATATATATATATATATATATATATATATATATATATATATATATATATATATATAATATATATACTGGGAAGGGTAGTCTTGACCGAAAGTTGAATAGAACGACTGTTGATTTTCTTGGGGTAGCGGTCCCGGGACGAAGTAAAACTCTTTTTTCACAAACGCCAAGCTTTCGGAAATTTATTTTTTCTTTTTCAAGGCTACAATAATGGTTTTCTTTTTATTAAAAAAAAATAAAAAGAAAAACGGAAAAAAGTTACATATAAAAACGATCAGTAAGTTATGGTCAATTTCAATTTACTTACGTGCAAATTGAGTAATACGCTGATAATATGTTTGTTTAATAAGTAAGTCATCATTAGTTACATTTTTGTTTTCCCTTGCTCTTGTAATTTTTAATAATTTTAAGAAATTAAACTAAATTTTTAACTTAAAATGTAACTAATGATGCCTTACTTATTAAACAAACATATTACCAGCCTATTACTCAATTTGCACGTAAGTAAATTGAAATTGACCATAACTTACTGATCCTTTTTATATGTACCTTTTTTCCGTTTTTCTTTTTATGTTTTTTTTAATGAAAACAAAACCATACATATAAGCCATCATGTAATAATTTTCATTATTGTAGCCTTGAAAAAGGAAAAAATAAATTTCCGAAAGCTTGGCGTTTGTGAAAAAAGTTTTACTTCGTCCCGAGACCGCTACCCCAAGAAAATCAACAGTCGTTCTATATATATATATATATTTCTTTTGTTTTTGGCCTATTGCAACTCTTTTAAAGTGCTTACTGTGTATGTCTCTTAAAATGTTTATGTATAATAATGATCAAAATCATTTACGAATACGTGCATATTCGAACTGTGCATACTATTCATTCATATTCATACTATACATCCCAACCAATAATTGAAAAAGTGATTTTACAATAATTATTCGTTATTTAACAATTTTAGTTCTAACTGCATGCATTGTTTAAAGTTTTTAAACATTTTATTTTCAATACAAATAAAACCAAAATACATTGGGACGAATACCTGATTGCTTACAATTATTTCATTTTATCAGCTGAAATATTGTATTTAAACAATGCTATTCGTAACCAATTTCGCAAAAACCTGAAACCTTGTGGCAAATTTTAATTAATAAAATTAAACTTAATTAGTGCTTTTATTGAAATTTTACGTCATTTTTGGACAAGATGTCTAACTATTAAGATGAATAACATATCTTCTGTAATAAATGATAATAAATTATCTTTTTGTTTTGTATATCCACTACCATACCAAATGACCCAAAAAATTTCTAAATACTTACATCTAGTGAAAATGATTAATGGTGGTGAGATGATTGACTTGAAGTATAGTACCTGAAACAAAGAAGCTTAGATTAGAAAAAAATAATTAACTGTTTAAAAAAGAAACAAAATTGGCATATAAATTACTCCTTAATTAATTTTTTTAAAAAGGCTTTTGCACAAAAGTTATAAACGTGGAGGTACTTAATATCAAGGCGCAGAGCAGAAAGCCAAAACTATTTGCTAAGTATATTTTCTAACACATAATACTTGTTCGCTCTGTTTATCAGATAAGAAGTGTAGACCTATTTTTGGTAACAACAAAATTGCAATGGGCAAAATATTGTCGTCATCCCCACTTTTTAGAACCTAGTTAAAATCAGTATTATTCTTAAGTTTCAAACCATTTTTTTTATGTTCTGACAGCCCACGAAGACCGAAGTCTAAGTACTATGTACCGTGGGTGTACTGGGGAAATCTGACTCACCCATCCAGAGCTGGAAACATCCGTACGGACTTCACCAGTCCTTTAAGAGGATATGTGGGGTGGTACCACCTCGGTCGAGGAAGAGATCCTCTACCACCTTCCAATTTCTACTAAATTAAGAATGCTTCTTTAAGGGTAAAATTTTAAGCTACGTAAATATATAATTTTATTTTAGATCTTCGCACACGTCTTCCTCTTCTGTGCTGGGATATTAATACGGCAGTGCCAAAAAGAGTTCGATAGTCGGTTAGGCTCGAAACCTAATTACAGTTATGCTGTGCCCAACCAAATTAATACTTTCCGAATAGTTCATATGTAATTATTTTTTCGTATTCGATAATTCTGCATGGTTTTATAATTTTTTGAGGCAAAATACAGTGCACAATGCAGTTAACTCGCATAACCCTATCCTATTAGTCACGCAAGTATAAAATAATGATCGTGAAAGTAATGCTATCACGATACTGTTGTTCTAACTGAAGTATTGTTACCATTAATTATTAGGCCTTGATAGTTCACTTTGGGTATGAATTAAACAAGCACCTAATTACTCCATTTTTAGTTACCAAATAAGATAATTTGCTTTCAGACGGGGCCGTTCGAGGAAAAAAGTTGCGGAATGGCATGAATTTGTCACTACTTACCCTAACAATATGCCTCCTACATATATAGCAACTTCAAGCGCCCTAAAAACATATACAAATTACTTGTAATAATATACATTTTTGCCCATGAATTGGATTGCAGGGATCTATAGATTTATTGTTTATCCCTGTTCTCTTGTAAAAGGTTCTTCGTTAATGGTATTAAAATATCTAAAACATTAACATTGAGATTTAAAATATATTTATAATTTAAATTCCATCTATTTGCCCTTTGGATATTCTGCATTCCCCAAAACAATGGTCTATTAGGGGCAACCCACGGACCTGTAAGTCTGAATGCCAATACTTGTGTATCTAATATAGCTCGCTATGGTCTTTGGTCCGGTGCTGGTAGAGTACCTACATAAATACTGAAAAATTCAAAAAGCAATTTATGCAACCGTTTTTTAAAACGACCATTATTTATTGTCAAACATGCTTACCCAGATAATAGTTTTATACTGTAAAAATTACATTTGTTGTGTGCGGAATTCAAATTTAATAATAAAATCATTTCTTATCTCCGGTTTCGAAAATTCGTGACAGTATTTTTCAAATTATAAATTTGTTTGCTTAGATTAAAATTTATTAGAGGTTCAAAATCCTATAAACTGATGGTATTGATTTTCGAATTTGTATTTCCGTTTAGGAATGTAAAATACATTTTTTATCCCTCCAATGCGCCCAAGCGGTAGATAAGCATGATCAATAACGTAATTAACAGTTAATCTACATAAAGCAAGTACCAATAAATTGGCATTATTTAAAAATTTAGGTTGGCGGTCTTGACCTTAATTTTTAGCCAAATTTGGAACCGCTGTAAGGTTCCAGTCTTTGTCTAGTGTCTGAAGGACAATGTTTTAGAACTATGGTAAAACATACCTATTTAAAAGTTTTACTGCAGATTCAGAAGTATAAAGTTGTTTTCAGTGGCCGTGTTTGAGCTAATAAGTCATAATAAATCAAGCTTGATAAGGGTCCATTAACGTACAAGAAAAAAGCGGTAGATGTTTTGACTGTAATTCAAAATATATTTCCATCGTATTACTTTTCTTTTTAAAATATAAGCAGTAAAAATTGCGTTTAAAGATTTCAACAGCCGATTGTTTAATAAAAGCGCGCATCGCAAACTGTGAATTGCCAATATCGTTCTAATTTGCCAAATTGAGAATGCAAAAATTCTCATGAATTATGACTAAAACGTAGGAGAAAACACGCCAAAAAAGTCTGTTATCAAATTAATGCTAATACTAACTATCAACTTAAACTAACTTAGGCATAAATTGGAGCAAGGATAGTGCAGGTTAAAACTAGTTCAGTTTATAACGTTATATTCGTTTCTGTCAAAATAAAATCATTCACTAAAATAAAATTAAGTTTGACCGAAGGTCAGCTATGTAGCCGAAGCCGTACTTCGGATTTTTTGTTACCTTCGGCGGAAGCCGAAGCAGGTCCCGGACTTAAAGGGGTCTACACATTACATTCTTTGAACACCGATTTATCCGAACGGGTAAAACTGTTCGGATAAGAACAACACAACACTGAAGTGTGTGGCTAAAAACCGTCGACTTTTTACGACAAATGCCGCTATCACTGCGTATAAATATGTTCTCTTTATTTCACTTCATGTCTCCATTAAGACTGCTGACAAAATGTCTTTTAAAGGTAAGGTGTGTGCAACTCTCGTTTATCGTTCTTAGCCGAACAGTGTGTGGGCCCCTTTAGAGTTATTTGACTATTTTACATAACATTTTTGATAAACTTTATTTATCTAATATCGTAAACATAAACATTTAATTGTATTACATGCACACACACGCGGGGTTACCTAACTAGTGCGGGTAGACCGCCTAATCGCCCCCTGGGGGGCTCTATAAGGTCGGTAATATCATCATTGTCATACCCTGAAAATTTCGTGTTTCTAGGCCATGTATTAAGGAAGATATCACACTCCTTCGGACTGATGATGCAGAATAGACCGCCCTTCGTAACCGTATCGCTACATACTTACAAACACCTACACGTAGAAACTATTTTTGCCAACGCAAAGAATTTTCGGACACCCTGTATATATACATACAAACATAAACACATTTTAATACAAATATATTCGATTTGCGTGAAATCCTACCTAATAAATTTTATCTAAGTACTAATAGGAGTATTTGCCCATACCAAGACTTTTTGGACACCCTGTATACATTCAAACTAACACTCACACGTTTAAATAGGAATGTAGTCGATTTATTTAAACTCCGAATTAATTAGGATTATCTCGGTACTAGTAGAAGTACTTGCCCATACTAAAACTTTTCGGACACCCTGTATGCGTAACAACACACATAAAAACATGGGATTTCGATTTGGATCCATTTTGCCCCGAAAAAAATTAAAAGCCGTCAAAAATTTGCATGAAAAATCGTAATTTCCAGTTTTTCCCAAATTTTTCCAATTTCCAGTCGTTTTAGCTATAGGTAAATGTATTGCAAAAAGAAAGTATTTGAGATTCTCTAGTTTGACATGCAAACCGTTTTTCTGTCCGATGCTTCGTTTTTGAGCAATGTAGAATTGAATATGGGTCTGCAAGTGGCCTTTTTCGACTTAAAAAAATTCAAAAGAATGACTTCCCATTTTCCGAATATCGCCAGTTTCAATAGGGTTCTGAAGCTCCCGGTCCTCTACGAACACCGAAATTTTAAATCGATTTAATTAACTTTTGCGACCTGTAATCGATCCCATACGAAATAGCGGAAATTTTGACTTTGACGTTTAATAACTCCGAAACGGAACACCCTGTATAACTTAATTTTTTACCGAAGCTAGATGCACTATCCCTCTATTAATCCAGAAAATTTGAACTTTCCACTTGCCACCATCTCGGACAACAAAAAATTGAGAATGTCGAAAAACACGATTTGTCAACCAACATATATTTTCCTCACGAACGGGGCGGCATATATACTAGGGTGCATAGACCGCCTAATCGCCCCCCGAGGGGGCTCTATAAGGTCGGTAATATCATCATTGTCATGCCCTGAAAATTTCGTGTTGCTAGGCCATATATTAAGGAAGATATCACACTCCTTCGGACTGATGATGGAGAATAGACCGCCCTTCGTAACCGTATCGCTACAAACATAACGCCTACACGTAGAAACTATTTTTGCCAACGAAAAACTTTTCGGACACCCTGTATACATACATACAAACATAAACACATATTAATACAAATGTATTCGATTTGCGTGAAATCCGACCTAATAAAGTTTATCTAAGTAATAATAGGAATCCCATACCAAGACTTTTCGGACACCCTGTATACATTTAAACTAACATCCACACGTTTAAATAGGAATATAGTCGATTTACTTAAAATCCGAATTAATTAGGTTTATTTCGGTACTATTAGAAGTATTTGCCCATACCAAGACTTTGCGAACACCCTGTATACGTATATACAACACATATAAAAACAAATATAATCGGTTTTGCATGAAATCCGGTTTAATTACATTTATCCTGGTAGTACTAGGAGTATTTGCCCCTACAATGACTTTATGGACAACTTGTATACAGACATATACCTCCGTACACATAGAAATGCAAATGTATACGATTTGCTTTAAATCCGAAAATTAAGTTTATATTTGTACATATAGCAAAGGTATTTGTCCATACAAAGACTTTTCGGACACCCTGTACTATACATACATACAAACACAACAAACACGACACATAGTACACAACTATCCAAATCAATACATTACGGAAAAAGCAAATTATTCGTCGTCACGGCAGCGGAAAATCAAAATTATTTTCACATAAAAAAGTAGCTTACTTCCTTCCCTTTCGATTGCCACTTCAGTCGTTTCAATCAGATAAGCCGCGCGTGAGTTAGAAATTGTCAACTTTATCCTTAATCGTTGCTATAGAAACCATGGGAATCGATTTTTACAGATATATTTTTGAAAGATTGACCGAATTCTTCCCAGATATCCAATTTCAACTATCCAATTCAATACATTACGGAAATAGCAAATTATTCGTCGTCACGGCAACGGAAAATCAAAATTATTTTCACATAAAAAAGTAGCTTACTTCCTTCCCTTTCGATTGCCACTTCAGTCGTTTCAATCAGATAAGCCGTACGTGAGTTAGAAATTGTTAACTTTATCCTTAATCGTTGCTATGCCAACCATGGGAATCGATTTTTACAGATATATTTTTGAATGAGTGCCCGAATTCTTCCCAAGCATCAAATTTCAACTATCCAACTGAATACATTACGGAAATAGCAAATTATTCGTCGTCACGGCAGCGGAAAATCAAAATTATTTTCACATAACAAAGTAGCTTACTCCCTTCCCTTTCGATTGCCACCTCACTCGTTTCAATCAGATAAGCCGTGCGTGAGTTAGAAATTGATAGTAATGATCTTTGTAACTGCAAATGTTAATAACAAAATAGGATATGTATGAAAATAAATTCGAACTTTTCTGTGTCGATTACAATACCTATTGTACCCAAGTAACTGTCTAACGCCAAACGATAAATTATGAGGGCTTTAGTGAGCCCTAAAATATCCCCAGAATCTTGCTTATTGCGCATGCTAAGTAACACGTTGGAGCATTTTTTGATTGATCGTAGACTTGTGTTTTTCCACTGGGTGTAATTCTGTGGTAGGTACAGAATAAATAAAAATCAAGCAGCTCGCGCTTCGGCAAAACCTTTGGTTCCATTTTGGCCGAAGCCGAATGTTTAGCCGAGTTGTGATTTCTGGCCGAAGGTGGCCCTAGCCGAGGTGTGATTTCTGGCCGAAAGTGGCCCAAGCCAAAGGTTCGGTCGGACTCTAACTAAAGAATACTCCAGTTTCAAACAAGTCTAATAAATGTCTAGTGTAAATTGACGAAATACCTAGTTTAGTTGCAGATTTGGTCAGTTTCAAAAGAAGTGCTTTACTCATGAATGGTTATACTTTATGCTAGTGTGACATTTTAATAGTAGGTCCCTAACAGTTTCTTATTATCCTATCGCTAGATGAATAGTGTTTCTATTATATTTAATTGATTTGATTTGATTGATAAAAATGTTTAATTAAACTTAAGCAATAAAGTACCTAAATAAAGTTTTAATAGAGATGACGAGGCGATTAAAAAAATAAACAAATTTTTTTTTCCAGTTAAATTAAATGGGGTTTATTTCCTTAATGATAATAGTTATCATAACAATATACCAGCAACTGAAACAGGAAGTAATAATTTTAGGAAAATTGTTGGTGTGGCAAAATATCCACCTTAATTTGCATAATAAAATATTCTTAAGGGTCAGTAAACGATAATCTCATTTTACAATTCGTTTTTTAGTTTAAGCATTATTTCATGAACTCAAGGTAAAATTATACGTCATAGCGTTTGGCATTTGACATTTTAAGTTGTCGTGTTCTCGATGTCATTCTGAAGGCTGGGAAAAAGGCGCCTTTCTTAGAAGAAATTAAAGATCTAGTTTCATCCCCCCTGTTTTGACAGATGAATCTTTGTTAGGGACTCTAAAGGGTAAGTAAGGACGATTTTTTTATATCGATGGCTCATACAGCAACAAGTTTAAATTTACACATTTTGTGATTAATACGGAAATAAGTTTAAATTCAATCTTTTACAAGTTTTAAAAAGCAACAACTTGAAATTTGTAAAGTTGATATTATCAACTTTACCAAGCTAAAATATTAAATATTGTTTTACGAAAGGCGTAATTTTTAACACCAAGTTTTAGTTTTGTTTGCCAGACGCGCCAGTAAAACTTATGAAGTGCTTGATCAGATTTTTTTACAACCCGCTGTTAGCTAATTGACTAATATATTCACTTCTAAACAACCAATTTGGGATGACGCATCGGTTAATTTTGGCAATGCTTAATATAAGACTAATTGGCCCGTCAAAACACGTGCCTTTAATAGACTTGATCTTTTAAGATATAGAAAATAACCGCAAAAGCTAAAAGCAAAGTTATGTTAAAATTGCAGCTTAAAATAGGTAACAGTACCGTTGCAATTAAAGAAACCCACAGTGCATTTAAAAACTATTTTGAAAATTTTAGACAAGTTTTTGTGATAGTCTTATACATTTAGGCATGTCTCAATGATAAAAAATCTTAAATCTTTAGAAGAATGTCATAGACATACAACAATTAAATCATTTTTCTTGATAACACTCGAACTTCATAAGAAATTAACGTTACATTATTAAAGTTAATTAAATATAATATATGTTTCTATTTTAATAAAACATACTAAGTAGGGTTTGAAACAGTTCAGAGTTTTAGGTTGAAACTAATTTCATCAGTTGTTGGATCATCATAATGCGATCACGTGCTTTTACTCCTGCTAGTGACACCAGACTTATCCAAGATATCAAAAAAACAGAAAAAAAGTTTAAAAAAACATTTACTTAACCATTCAGTGATATATAATGATTAGTGATGTAACAGAAATGTTAAGTATAACGAAAACAGAAACGTACACCGATATTAAAACGCAAGCGGAAACGAACGTTGAAGTGACTTGTAAAAGAATATTTTATTAACTTTTTACAGAAAAAAGGTTACACAAATGTAGTTATATTAAGTATATGTTTATTTTTAACAAATCTGAGATTAATAATCAAAATTTAATAGAGTCAAGTTGTATTTCAAAAATATTCAAAAATATTTCCTTGCTCATCATATATTCGTGTTGCCCCATTTGACAATACTACGTACTAAATTTTAAAAAGTAATGTTTAACTCCTCGTAAAAATGCAGAAGCAGCAGCGGGAACAGAAGTCTGAAATTGTGCTGAACTTCAGCATTTACGAAAGCAGAAGCGAGAAGAGAGGTCTGTTACATCACTAATAATGATGAATCGAAATCAAATTATGTGGACGACATTGCATGACGCTTCTTTTGCAAAATTCAATAATAGTGAACCTGTTTTATTGACGATTAAAATATAAGCCATATAAAATTACATTTTTTGTTCTTGTAATAGTATAGCTTTCATTTAGTTAAGATAAAGTTTGTTCCTCTAGAAATCATAAGTCAGATGTCAGACCCCAGAAATTACTGTAGAGCAAGCAGCAAACTGTTACCACAGATTTAAATAGTTTTGCTTGGATAGGGGCTATTACGTACTAAAAACTGAAATTTGGTTGAAGCTTACTGGTTTGTGACTTCTATAGAAACAGAGCTGTACTATTTTTCTCGGACAAATAACACTTAAGTTAGAGACAACCAAATCAAATTTAATATTTCCACACAATACCAATAAACAATGCTCTGGTCGTGGAGGCTTAGCTATCCGCAAACATTATTTTTGTAAGACCATTGAAAATTGAGGCAAAATATAAAGTTTTTAGCCTTTCTGGCGTTGTTAAGCATACAAAGAAGTTTAAACTCCATTTCCAGTCCATTTCGTTCAAATTTACAATATTTTTATTCCCTTTTGAATTACATAATATATTAATTTAAATCTATTCTTTAAAACAAACTTCACTGTTATAGGTACCTGTCGTGGTTATTATCATTACTTTACTTACCATTTTTAAATCTAAATATATCTTAAATAATAGTGTCGACATTGAACATTACGGCAATAGGTTTCGCCCACACTTAAGGAAAGAAGAAGCTTTAAAATGGCCTTAAGCTACCACGCGATGAAGAAGAAAAAGAAATATTTGAAAAATTATAGCTTATGGGTACCTGTAGCCAGCAAAATATAACAATAACAAAACGTCTTTATGGTTTTCTCCTAGGGTAAACCCATTTATAATTTTAAATAGATATATTGTTATTATATTATTTTAAACAGATATAAAATAACAAGAAAAATGTTTGGTGAATGAATTTTTCCACAACCCATTAAGAATGTGTACAATGGGTACACTAAACTTAGTAAGCGTACGTTATGTTCCTAACACACGCGTGAGTTAGAAAAATATCACATTGCTGGATTTTCTTCGCTTGGCAGTGCGATGGGCCAATCGAAATTAAGTAGGCTATGGAATAAGGGATTCTGACAAATTATTTATGATTGGTAGATAGATGGATGACGCCTATTTCGTTTGTAATTTATCAGGATAAAATGTCATTAAAGAGAAAACCTTTTGGAATTATTTTGAAAATATTTTTTTTATTTTGGTTTCATATGAAAGCTTTTTCGATATCGTTTTTAGTATGGTAACAACCTTTGTATGAAACCGCTTTATTATTGTTTAAGAGTTGGCAATTCGGTGTGTAGTGATGTATAATAAAATGATTTGTTAATTTATCAAAGCTGCTGTGGTAAATAATTTAATAGTATTACCAACATAAAATTTTGACATACAACTTTTCAAAATTTGTATGTCATATTTTCTTTTTAAATATGCATTTTTTTATTGAAAAAAAAATAGAAAAAATAGTATAAAGTACAGGTTTTATAAAGCTATTACCGCACTTGTCCCTTTAGACATGGACGCGTGCTCTAAAATGATGCTTTATAAAACTTGTACTTTAATATACTATTATTGTTAAAATGTAAAAAAGATATGGACACTGAGAGCAGTGTCGAAGATTTTATGTACGAATACTACTAATAAATAAAGATTTTTGGTAGTAATAACTTATAATTAATTTATTAACATTCCATACAGGAAGTATATTGTGTAAGTATTGTAAAGTAACAGCTTATATTCTAGTCAGTTGCACGTACATGTTCTTCGGCTTATCGGTAACATAACATGACATGACACGTGAAACTGAAACCACGGTTCGTGTTTTAAATTTTGAAGAGATTTGCAGAAGTCAAGGTCCTTATATATAGTTTGAAATTCTTGGTAGAACTATAATAAAATATCTTTATTTCCAGTCGAGCATAATTAATTGCATATGCATGGTATTTCTGTATACTTAGGCTTTTAAACTAACAACTTATTTTATTTATTACATTTAAACTTAAACTAGTTTTAAAATAGATTTCATGGCAATACTAAACATTTACAACCAGATTCTCCAACGCTAGTCCAGCTAGTTGACAACCAAAAGTTTTAAACTGATAAGTGTAAGAAGACAACTAAATTTTATACTATGAATTTATTTCTGAGCTTTTTCGCAAATTTATAAAGCAAAGGGCAATTTCAACCAATCAAACCCAACCTGGGTAATTTTAGTAAGTACTTTCGACAATAATATAACTAAATTCATCACAGCAACTAGTTCCAAGATGAAAATCATTTGGAAACCAAGCAAATCGCTGAAATATCAGAATATTAATAATTTTTTAATGACGACTTATTAACAATGACAGGACAAAAACCTGTCAAAACATAACTGATCAGCTAGAAGATCTTAATTTAAACCTGTACTAAATCTTAAACCTTCTTAGTGAATCTGAACGTTAATATTTATTTCCTAAAACCTATCGCAGAGCTTGCATGAACTGGACAACCAACGTAGGCTTAGGTTTGCATACCTTGTCCAGGGTGGGGTTTGGCGATTTTAAATGTTCACTGTCGCACACACTAATTCACAAAACACATACCATCAGCATAAACAGCCTGGCCTCACCAAATAAAAAAATCACTTTATCTTATTGACATTTCACTTGCAATCTCAACTGGCACTGGCTTACATATGGCACGAGTATTAAATAGCCATATTAGATGCTAAAAAGTTAGGATTTTTTTGTGCTCAAATATTCTTTTTTTGTTCCCATCTGTACACTCTCTGAATACCTATTTCGAGAATGGCAGGTGTTAGTTCTTGGCAGACGTTGCCAATTCTTTGGCGTAACTCAGCCAAATTTTCGGGCTTTGTTAGATATACTTGTTTTTTTAAGTATCCCGAACGAAAAAATAAAGAGGAGCAAGCTCCGGTCACCGAGGTGGCCATTCAATAAACCCACCGCCCAATCCAGATAGGAATTCATTATTTAGAAATTCCCTGACTGGTAAATAAAAATGAGGAGGTGCTTGTTGGAAAAATGAATCATAATCTTCATCTTCCTCCTCAATGGCTGTTACAAATAGTCTCTTCCAGAAGATTTAAATAAAGAGACCAGTTAAAAAGTCCGCTAATAAACAAGAACCAATTTTTTTACGGCCTTGGAATAGGATCGCTCAGAAAAAAACTTGATTCGTCACTGAACCATATCCAGTAAAGCAAGTTCGGTAGTATTGCCATAAAATGTCGTATCTGTTTGCAAAACTGTAACCTACGGTCTGGATCATCCTCGTTTAGTTCTTGCACAAAATGTACCTTGTATGGATGAAACTTGTTTTTTTTTTTAATTTTGTGGACGGTAGATTTACTCACACGAACTTGAAATTGAAGCTCCTCGGTTTTAACAGATGGACGACCGCTTTGTGGCTCATCTTTCACGGTAAAGTTGGTAACAAATTTAAACACAATACTTCTTACTTACCCAGGAGAAACCGGCCTATCGGGAAAAGACTCATTAAAAAGTCTAGCTGCTTCATTAAAATTACGATGCGACTATCCATAAAAAAATATTTAAACTCTGTCCTCGTTCTTATGAACCATTTGTTAATTAAAAATAACTGAAAAACAAATCGAACACCTAAAGTACGCAAATTCAAACTATACGTAAACATTGCAAAGCCTAAGGAAGAATGAAATTTATTTATACAAGTGAAAAAATATAATTTGAAATACGTCATTTTATTAGCTATTTGCATAATTTTTAACATTATAATAGAAAAAAAGAATTCCTTTGGAATGCGTCAATAAAAAAAATTTGTTGGTCAAAAATGAATTGAGATACAGATCTCGGGCTTGCGGTAGAAAGTTTCTTTTTTGAAGACCTTTGAAATGAGATACCACACGGCCTTTTATTTAAAATGTTGACCTCAACTCCCTAACTTCACTTCATTTCATGCGCGAACCCGGGCGAATTTGACACGGTTTGGTACCATATTATCTTCCTTTTATTGTATCATGGGTAACTTAGTAGAATTGACAAAGCAAAAAAAATATGACGAGCCCGCTGAAAAAACTCAAAATTCGCTTATTTGATGTTCAGTTGTTTTGTCAGTTACGTCGCCTTATGGTTCGTTTACAAATCTGCAATTTTGTATTTAAACATTTCTCTATCTCCTCAAATAAAAAAGTTATCTATTGGTTCAAATATAATCAGCAACCTTACACTGATATACTGACATCATTACATTTTTAATTCTTTTTTTAACTAGGGAAATGAATTTTAAGTTAATTTTCTGTAGTTTTTTTAGTATATCGCACTATGTTGCTGTTTCGTCGATGCCTTTAGTGACAGAAACATCGCAATTGTATAAAATCTTATTTATTTAGTAAAAAGATCTATGGATTCTTTTTTGATATGTGGTGGAAGTTATCCCCAGAGAAGAGTAAATTAGTCACACTTTAGCTTAGTATTATCATTTCAATATTAAAGCATCACACCTCGTACTTTATTATTGCACTATATACCTGTTCTAGTTTGATTTTGAGAGTAATCAAGTTTGTCACTTTTAACACCGGATATTGTTTAAAGGAATGTGACGTCCATAAATTATTATTCTAAAAAATATATTTCGCAACATATTTAAATGCAATAAAACTTACCGAAGGTCAAAATTTAATGTTGGGTGTGCCCACTCCTTTATTACCGATATTAAATGTTGTGAACAATACAGCGTAAGTTTTCATTAATTAAAGAAAAATGCTTTATCTAGAAGTCCCGGTGTCCGCCTGTGTGTCTGTCACAGGCGATTTTCTTTGAAACTATTCGACGTAAAAATTTGAAATTTAGCACAGGGATAGAGTGTAGTGGCCCAATAATAGACGTGAGGTATAAAAAATATGAGTTATGATTCTGGACGTTAATTTCAGGAGGTAAATTGGGAAATGGAAAAAGAATTTCAAGGGCATCGTGTGGGGTGTCAAATGAAAGCTTATTGAAGCACAAATTCAACAACATATATAATGTATTTTTTTATTCGTTTTCTTAGGGAAAAACGCTTCAAAATTGCTGTTCCCCACCCTAATCACCAAAAGGGTCGCTCAGAAACAAATCATGAACATTGAGAATTAGGTATAGATTCCGCGAAAAGTATCAGGATTGAAAAATTCTAGCGTGGTCAATTGTTATAAACAATTTTATTGTTTATATCCTTATAACTGCTGAACCATTGGTTTTAGAGAGTTTTACCACAAAAAATATTTCTCACGATGTAAGGAACAACTTTTGTTCTCACACATTTTTCAACATTTACCTTGGGGTACGCCAGGATTGATAGGATGCTGATAAGAGTAAAAATTAAGAACTAAAAAGCGCAGCATATGACACAATTTTGCTTTTTTTAAGCTTAATCGATCCTTCGATTTTTCTGTAAAGGAAACAAACCACTTTTTTATTAAAATGTATATGTTTGGCTAATCGTTTTTTCAATGGATGATATCGACAGATTTCCTTAACAAGGCTTTTCAAATTAAATAAACATCTTCCAGATTTCTGTTGTAATCGAAGGGCTTCCCTAAATTAAATTTAATTAAAAGTTCTTGCATCGCACAATCTCATTTTAAATAAGTCACTGTCTGTGTTTGCCTTTCCTTTTATGTAAAGGACGGGCGTCTTACTTAATCTAACTTGCTTGTTAAAAAATGGCATTGAAAGATTTTGCTGGTAGGGTGTAAAAACATGAAATCGATGTTAACACTTAAAAAAAATTATTTAACCTGACGGCTTCGAAACTAACCAAAACTATCATAGAAATTATGTTATGGAGGATTACCATTTCCCTTCCCGTTCATGAAAATTGTATAACTAACTACAAACAATACCAATATTATAGGTAAATATGATCCAGCTGTGCTTTTAACGAGCTGACTTGATTTAATTATGGTTTTTGTTTAAATATTTCAGCAATTCTGCAGATCTTCTGTACCAACCACCACTATCGAGTAGTAATTAGCTATAGAAGCAAAGGTTGCCTATAATTAACAGTAAACAAATGTTACCTACAACGGGCATTTGTTGTAATACAACTAATGGGATGTTTTGCTTATTATTATGCTGTGGCACGTTCATCTTTAAAAACGTGTAGAGAAACAATTTTATTTGTATTGGTATATTTATTATAATATACTCAGTGTCGGAACGGGCATGAGGACAAAAATTATGGGGCCCTTTTTAAAGCTTAAAAATCAACTGCTGCTGAATTAAATTGTTATTGTGGCCTTATATAAATATTAAATATATCCAATCATTTGTTCTATTGATTAGTTGTGGCATAATTATTAATGCTGACAGTATTACCAGTTTTTCTGATTACACTTTGTCTATATAATTACTAAGGCTGTCCACCGTGAGTGACGCTTCAGTGGCATTACATCGAGGAGAACTCGGCCGCAATGAGTACCAAGGGTTAACACCAGCCCCGGCCGCACTCTGGTCGCGTTGAATGGGGATCGTAACACGGGCCACATATTTGTTGTTAAATTAGTAGTTAAGTGTCATTGTAAGTAATAAATGTGTTTGAAAGTAAGTTTAATAAAGTCTGTAAAAATTGGCAGCTTGTAGGACAATGTTTATTTTATGCCTTGCACAAAGCACATTTAGAATCGCCTGACAGGTGTGTGCTACCTTCAGAATCGCCTGGCAATTCTTTTTTGGATTGTGTTATGTCGAAATTCAAACATTAAAATTTGAAGTTTGTGACTTAACTTTTAATTTTTTTTTACATTTTCAAAAATATAAGGGTCTGATCCGGTTGGGTATAAGGGTTGATGACGCGACCGGGGGAGACTTGCCAGGTCATGGCTTTTATATACTTATGGTTGTTCTTCAATCATCAATATACAAATTTCCAGTTTTGTGCAAATACCGTTACTAACAGGGTATTAGGACAGGAAATTATGACAACTAACAGCTACAAATGCATGGTTTTAGAAATTATCCAATTTTAATGAGAAGGCTATCCTCCAGTGTAAATATAGACGAATTTTCTTGTAGGGGAGCAGGTGGGACATCAAATTAAAAAGCTTATCGAGTAGTGTATCTTACTATTTTTTTATTTACTTTTTAGTCGGTCGACCACGAGGGGCTACAAATAAAAGTGATGTTTAGGTGCCAACTACGGATGCATTATAGTGCAAGACCTGGTTCGCACTAAGTAAATTTAAATTAACTTTGGCACGAGGCCTCCCCAATGAAAATTCCCACCGGGTCCGATTCCGCCAGTCCTGAACGGCATTTATTTATCTTAGTTACTATCAGACTTTTATTCAGAAAATAACTGTGCAAACAGAACAATGTAGGGGAATTCATGGTAAGATGATATCTAAGAAGTAAACATTTAAATACATAAACCCGCATTTTTCATCTCTACAGGAGAAGTAAAGAATTTAGTTGTTAAATAAACATAAAGCAATGAAAATGAAATATTACAGAGACTCCGGGTACCATGTCTTCATGAGTACATAAGTTTAAGCGACCAACCTTATATTACCGATTACTTTAGCTTGGACGAGTTTAGTAGATTTAGACTGGAATTCAATTAGAAATATTGTAATTGTAATTGTGGATTATGGTTATTTGCACATTCGCCAGAAGTTTGATGTTTTAGGACTTATAAATTTTGCTCGTCAGTATTGATGCATGAATAAGCAATAAATCTAAAGCATAGCTATCAAACAGCGAAACACAGTGGCGCAGGGGAGCCTGAGAGTTCACTCTGTGGAGAAATTGGGGCTGTTGTTCATATACATATATCTAACATTTTGTTTTTGAATCATCACGTTATCTCCATTTTTAGAAGAGATGTGCATTTTATAATAAAACTCTGTTTTTAAAGGTTTCTTTTATTGAAACAACTTTAACACAGTAGTAAAATTTAAAAAAATAGTAACGTGTATGTCCTCCTATAGCTGCAATAACAGAGCACATTCTGCTAGGCATTGAATGAATAAGAGTGATGATTCTTTCTTGAGGGATTAAATTACACATATTTTTCAGAAAGTGCTGTCCTTAGCTCCTGTAATATGCCTGGTTGCATAGGGCGTCGACGAACAGCTACTATCAACTGATCCCAGAAAAGTTCAGTGGGATTCAAATCCAGACTACATGCAGGCCTATCTAACTGTCGAATACCAACTTCATCTAAATAATCGGTTACCACCCGTGCAACATGGGGCCTAGCATTATCGTGCATCAACATAAATTGTTCAATTATTAAGGGAGGAAGGGGGACAACTGCCTCTTGAAGAATATCTTCAATGAACCGATGCGCATTTAGTGTTCCATTTTTCACAAATATTCGTTCAGTTCGCGCATCAGTTGAAATACCCGCCCACGCCATACCGGAACCGCCATGATAAGATATTACCTCTGTTATGGTGCATTCGGCCAATCTTTCATTTGGTCTCCTATAAATGCGTTCACGACCATTCGGCGACCGAAGACAAACCCTCGGCTCATCTGTTAAGAGAATATTACTCCACTGCTTCACAGTCCAGTTTAAATCTTCTCTGGCAAATCGTAGTCGTTCCCATCGATGTTGCGGAAGTAGGCAATCGTGTTTTTTTTTATCGGCCTACGTGAACGGAGCTCAGCTTCATTTAACTTCGGACCGATTTGTCACTAATATTAACTCCAAGTACCATTTGCAACTCTTTTTTAATGCCACGGAAGTTACCCTTCGTTAACTTAAGGATCTTACCACAAGGAAGCGATGGTCAGCTGCAGTTGTTTTTCTCTTTCTTCCAGATACTTGCAGTCTAGTAGAATTTCCTGTTTCTAAGTACCTACTCCAAGCATCTTAAACCGTAGCACGTGGAAATCCCAACGCACGAGCCACATTACTTTTATTATGACCATCTTCTATCAGTACAACAATTTTTGCTACGTTTGTTGTAGTTAACACCATGCTCACACCAACAATTATTATTTTGAGGGCTGCTACTGTCAATTAATTATAACAATCGCCTAAGTTGACTCAATTTAACAATGACTGGTGGTCTGATAAAATAATGCAATTTGCAGAATCTTTTTTAGAAAATCGTATCTCTTCTTAAAATGGAGATACCACGGATTCAAAAAACAAAGTGTTAGGAATACATGGAACTTAATCAAGAAATTATTAGCATCAGAAATAACAGCCCCAATTTTACCACAGGGTGTTTAAAACTTAGGAGAAAAAACACACATTGGTTCACCCCGGAATAATATCGCCCTATCGCACAAGATCCATGATTAAAAAATACAGCACATTCCTAATGAAATTACCTATAAAATGGTAAAAGATCTGTAAAAATCGGATTAAAAACAAAAAAGTTATACAGTATAAAACTTAGCAAAAAATCCAGGGTGCCGGTATTTTTTGTCCGGGAGTTTATACTTGAAATTTTAAAAATCATCGTAAAATCGTTAAGTTCGTTACAAACCTGTATATTCTCTACTTATTTTCCATGTCCGAAAATCGCGTCGTGCGGATCTAGAAATTCCCCAAACTTATCGAATTTTTACGGGGAGCCGTTTAGAAAGAAAAGTTCAACACAAAATGTTTCTTTCTTTATAATATTATTATGCATGCATCTATACTGGAAAGTCAAAGGATTTTTTTATAGCAAATAATTGAACAATGTGAAAACATTATGGTAATGGGAACTGACTAGTCATCTCAAGTATCAATTAATAAAATGTATTAATGCAATTTGAAAAAAGAAACATGCCATCATCATAACCGATTTTTTACTCAGACACTATTGTTATTCGATTTCTTTGCAATACTTTTAACCGCTTTAACAACCGAATGGAGTGTCAAAAATATATTATCTTAATGCTAATTTCTCTTTCAGTTGAACATCAATTAAGCTATTCAGGCAAATCTTGCTGATTTAATACACAATTCCTTGATGCTGCCACAGACCCATCACTCTTAATTTGTTACTAATTTGTCTGTTGATTAAAAACACTTCCGGTCAATGCTTTTTAAGAAACGAATGCAGTCGATTAACTGTTATTTAACCTGCTGTAATTTAAACAAGGTAATGTTTGCTATAAGCAAAATTGCTGTTACATTGTAAATATAATAGCATCCTATTTAATTTAATTAAACCTTAAGGTCAAATAATCCATTTGTTTTTTTTTATTTTGAAGCCGCCATTTTTTATTTGCATCTCGTGTAGAAAAAGACGGTTTTCATTTTAAAATGGTCCATAATTTAAAAATTTGCAGTGGGCCATGTATGTATAAGGAAAACAAGAGTTATCTAAAATTGCTCAAAACAGTTTCTGAAATATAAAAAGCAAGGGATCTATAACACTAGTTTACAAGAAAAATGTACCTCGTGAAAAAAGTGTTTTTTAACCTAACTCGAGGTCGCTGAAAACGAAAATGATAATAATTTATTTTTCCAAAGAAGCGTTTGCGAAATATTCTCAAAAAACGTGTTTTTCGGCTCTTTTTCCAGTTATGGTCCAACATCTCGAGAACGGTAGACGTAATCGACCTAAAATGTACACACATTTCGAGGTACGCTTCTTTTTTCACATAAATATTAATTTTGAGTCAATTGGCAGAGTATTTTTTGTGTTACAACTACTGAAAGTTGAAAAACACTTAATTTTTTGAGCTTTTTTGAAAATTGCACGTTTTTGTTTGTTTTATTTCGTTATAACGAATTTTTTTTTATATTTTTTGAATTTCATATGATAGATTATTTCGTCACGAAAATATATTGCCCAAGTTTGTTCAAATCGGTTGTAAAATGTGGAAGATATTACTGATTAAGTGAAGGCAGACGATTTCAGCTTTTGCCATGAACGCCCAGAAGTTCGAAGAAATTAGGTGAAATTTGCTCATATAATTAAGGTAGTAAAGCCTAACGTACTCGTTTGAAACTAATTTCTTCGGACTTCTGGGCCTTCATGGCAAAAGCTGAAATCATCTACCTTCACTTAATCAGTAATATCTTCCACATTTTACAACCGATTTGAACAAACTTGGGCAATATATTTTCGTGACGAAATAATCTTTCATATGCAATTCAAAAAACAGGAAAAAAATTCCTAGAACTAAATAAAACAAACAAAAATGTGCAATTTTCAAAAAAGCTCAAAAAATGCAGTTTTTTTCAATTTTCAGTAGCTGTAACTCAAAAAATACTCTTCCAATTGATTCAAAATTAATATTTATGTGAAAAAAGAAGCGTACCTCGAAATGTGTGTACACTTTAGGTCGATTACGTCTACCGTTCTCGAGATGTTGGACCATAACTGAAAAAAGAGCCGAAAAACACGTTTTTTGCGAATATTTCGCAAATGCTTCTTTAGAAAAATAAATGATTGTCATTTTCGTTTTCAGCGACCTGGAATTAGGTTAAAACACTTTTTTCACGAGGTACCTCGAATGAAGGTAAAATTTGTAAACTAGTGATGGGGCGTATTTATGTATATTACCTTTGCCTTAAGTTAAAATGGAAAAATTTAAACCACCCGTTTCCTTAGTTTCGTATTTTTTATGATTGTGAGTCTTCCTTTTTCAGCTTGGCATATGGGTAGAAAATCTTCATTTACAGCTTGATTTTCAAGCTTTCCAATTTACGGATTTGTAATGTGTATTTTATTTCATGAGCTGATAAAATACGAGTCAATCAGATTTCTTTAAATTTACGAGTAAGGTAATTTTTAGATAATCATCTTCTAGCACATAAACTCGTTCTAAAACTTAATAAACTTATGTTATACAGTAATTTTATTTCCGTAAAAAATCTTCATCAGTTTATATTGCACCGAAGCAATTTTAATATTGAGGAATATTTTTTTCGACTTCAATATTTCGAAAACGTTAACAGTCAGATTCACTATTGCTAAGATCAGTCTAATTTGACAAGTAAGGCTTGAAATTAACCAATACAGTATGTCCGCCGATGGGGTTTATAGAAGAGGACAAGTGAACCAAATTTGCAAGATGCATAACAATGTCACTTAATAAAAGTTTTTGCTTGTAAAATAAATAAAATTCACGTTATGAAGAATTTTATTTTTTATACAGGGAGCATAAAAAATACGAAATTATTTTGCGTAAGAGGAAACATACCTTGTTTATCATTTTCTACCAAAAACCATAACATAAAATATGTTTTAAATTAAACCCTAAGCAGAAGTACAAAATTTCATTAAAAAATTTAAATATTAAAAGTAAGGAGTTTCATCACATTTTTTTAAAGGCCCAACTATTCTGTCTCACACCATTAACCAGAGTACTGTTTTCTACATATTAAACAATAATGACACCTATGGATAGGGTTACCAGACATCCGGAAAAGTCCGGAATTTGGGTGTTTTGTACGGAATGCGCCGGTAATAATAAATTCTCCGGAATTTTCAAGAAAATCATGAAGAAAATCATGAAACAATTTTGGTCGTTAAGGTCAACATAACTTCCGAAACTACTGCTTTAAATTGATTTGTACAGGAGCAAAACGATCATTACTTTTAAGTACTTCCTGAAAAGCAATGGAAAGTGTTTTTTCTAAGGAAATGTTGAAACATTTCCGGAGTTATTACAAATATGTCAGTTTGTCTTCGCAATTCAGGCACAAAATGCGAACGATGAAAGAGTTTTTTCTTTTATGGGTGCCCTGACACAGTTCAAAATGAAAAATCTAACGTACGACGCTTTTTATTCGCAAGTATTACTGGACGATACTTTCTTAAGAAAAATTTCTGGTAGTCAGAAATAGTAAGACAAATAATATTAATTTTTTTACTTGCCTTTCTATTTATATGCGTTTATATTTTGTTTATGTGTTTATAAACATAGAGTCATAATAAGACTGTTTTAATAACTTTAGAATAAAAACATGTTTTCCTTTTATTTAAAAATATAATATTAAATTTTTTTTTAATAACTCATTTTTAGTGTTTCGTGAAAACGGAACAAGGGTCACTCAGAAAAATTGAAAAAAATCATGAACATTGAGAATTAGGTGTAGATTCCGGGAAATGTATTAGGATTGGAAAATTCTAGCGCGGTCAATTGTTATAAATAATTTAATTGTTTATTTCCTTATAACTACTGAACCATTGGTTTTAGAGAAAAAGTTTTGCTACAAAAAATATTTCTCACGATGTAAGGAACAACTCTGTCCCTATATACTTTTCATTGCTCCTCGCATACGCGACGTGATACGGCGAGAGATTTATGCGCTACAGAATATGCTAGTAAAGGCCTTAAAGAAGCACAAAAATTCTATCGGACAGAGAATGCTAAAGGAGCACAAGCTCCGGTCTATGAAAATGAGCCCTTCTGCGTCATCGCTGGATGTTACCTTATGGATGAAAAAAGAAACAAAAGTACGGAATGAGTTTACATACTTTGAAGCGAAAACAAACACAATACATCGCTAAGTTCCAATGCAAATAAATGTTGCCCTTCTCTGTGCCGCTCAGCTGTTTTGCCTAGACAGAAACATATAGCGACTGTTTCCAAAGTAATATCAGAAGTGTAGAAACATCACTGTAATTACTTTACACTACTCAGTCCATAGTGCTTTTTGCACGAGTGAAAATGATTTTTTAGCAATTCATTAAATGCCTATTGACTTTTTAAATATGGGCACCTCTGTGCTTATATTTTTCGGCATTTTAGTGGGCAGTCATTAGTTAAGGCACATAAAATAAGGATCATAAAACAATTACAATAGCTTGTTGATTAAAAGCTAAGCATTGAACAGATGTCTAAGTTAAGTCATTATTTTTTCACGAAATGGTAATTGCTACTGTGAATTACATACGAAACCTATTAGGTCATCGTTTTATTTAAACTACATTTAACTTTTTTCAAATAATTTACCTGTTGATTATGCAATAAACTATATTGACTATAGACGATAATAATCGAGTGCTTCCAGTTGGTGACGTGTTCTATTACTTAAAGACCTGTTGAACCTTTGTTGGGAAATTTGGTTGTTTGACTTTTGGAAGACTTATTTAGTGATCCTCTAGCACCGGTGTTTGGATCTATTAATAAATATTGTCAGTGTTTCCAATCCTAATTTAACCCGTTATAAAACAAATAACCTTTTCTGACACGTATAAATACTTTCAAAACCCAAAAATTGTTCAGTACAGTCGCCAAAACATCATACTTATCCATATCCAATGGCGTTACTTGATTCAATAACAACAGCAAATTTATTGCAAAAGTTAAAAAATGAGCCAATGCACTCCATGCAGGAAAGGCATGGAACTTCTAGGCATTGTACTGTACAAAAACAAACTGCACAGAGCACAGTAATCCCTAGCATAAGAAATTTTAAACCTTACAAACCGGTCCAAAATATAGAGTGGTTTTTTTAAATTTGAATGAATTTGATCAATTTGCAACAAGAATGACACCTTCCTTTCCCAGTTAGCGGCCGTGTTGGAGGAGCAGCTTAAACAACTTTTCTTTCCAATATATTTTCCATAGAAAAAACAATAGAAGAACGCAGACCAGTTCGATTATCAGCTTTATTTCATAGTATTATCAAGACAAGTCCAAGCTCTTGCAGGAATAGACGACGGCGATTAGTTTTTTTTTCATTCCACTGAGGAAAGTTCAGTAAAAAAAGAATCAGCATTGAGTGCCACGATATCCAATATGGTATAGAAAACAGATAGTGGCCATCTGCTGGTAGATCGTCTCGTGGTATATCTTTTTACCATTTGATCTTTTGTATCCACACCACCTTTAGTCCTCAAGTCTCAGACAAGATATTACCGTACATGCGAAAATTCCTAACTAAATACGTTATATACAAATATCCAAATAAAAATAAATGTAAGAATCTGCTTGTTTTATCGAGGCCCACGGGGGGTTATCATTTTCAGATTACATAAGGACATGACTATAGAACGATAACCAATCACGGTATAAAAGGAATACATATAGTGTCTAAAAATGCTAAATCTTTGAGGCGATATAACATTTGTATTCTTTATTTTTATGCAAAAAAACAACAGGGCTTTTTTTGTAGAGCATTCTCCGATAATTAATTTAACCTGCTCAGTTTTTTAATTATCATTATTTTTATGGGTTTTATGGTATACAAGCGTAGGTATACATTTCACAACAATGCCAGTATCTGTATATATATATATATATATATATATATATATATATATATATATATATATATATATATATATATATATATATATGTATATATATATATATATATATATATATATATATATATATATATATATATATATATATATATGTATATATATATATATATATATATATATATATATATATATATATATATATAATATATATATATATATATATATATATATATATATATATATATATATATATATATATATATATACAGTTTTTTTTTTTTTTTTTTTTTTTTTATTGATAAAGCCTGCGGCGTTTACTGTTATTAAAAAACCATTAATTTTTCTCTAAATTCTTAAAAACTAAAATCCTTATTTATATACTAAAGTTCACCCAATGGAGTCCTAAAGGTTTATCTGTTGTGACTCATGGCCATGGCACTTAGCACTCACACACTTGCGCACTGTACTATGTTTTCAAAAGTCTATACTAAACTGCTGGCCAATTCAAGCGGGACAAACTAAATTTTTGATAAAATTTAGAGTGGAATATTTTCGAAACGAAAAAAGATTTTGATTTAACTTTTTCAGTATGTAATTGAATAGTTCTTCTAGTTTTTATACTTCAAGGCACTATTGCTAGCAGTCGCTGCAACTCTATTTTACAGGGTGTTAAGTGAAACCCTGACTTTTTTGGAAAAGTTTTCCAGTTCCGAGAATCTAGGAAGAATTTTTTTTGAATTTTCTTTTCATACTAAAATGATCCATGGTCAAATACAAAAAAACAATTTCTCCGGATTTTCTCTATTTTCAATTGTTTTCCGTATACAGGGGTTAGTCGAAATTATCGACTTCTTCTTACAAAGGAACCCCTAATTTGGCCGTTTATTCACAAAAAGCGAAAGACCAAGTAAATTTGTAGTTTGAAGTAGTCCAGCTAACAAAATTAATACAAATTTTTGTACAGGGTGTAGCAAGTTTGGATCACGGGCTAGTAAATTATTATTTTTTAATTTCTACTACTTTTTCCTAAGTTAACTATTAATTATCACGTGCTACGTTAAAGGGTTAAAATTTGTTAGGTCCGATAACAGTACTGGTTAGAAAGATCCTTTTTGCCCAAACGGGTTTTTCATTTTTTGTCTAGTCCCATTTTTAGTGATTAAACGGCTCGCATTTTGAACCTAACTTTTTGCAATTGCATCCATGAACGATTGAAGTGAGAGTGCTTTTTTGGTGGTACATAATGAATGTTTTATCCAACCAAAAAACATGTAGTGGCCAAACAGCTAATGATGCTTATTCGAAGAATTTCTTAGCATTATACAGGGTTGCAAAAAATATACCACCTATACTTTATATGGAAGTCATGTGATTTTCAAATTAATTGAATATAGTCCCAATTTTCTTGGAACTTTTTGCCGAAACTGTTTTTGAATTTTTTTGTCTGGTCCCATTTTTAGTGATACAAATGGCTTGCGTTTAAAACTTAACTTTTTGCGATTGCATTCATGAACTATTGAAGTGGACATCGTTTATTGGTTTAACCAACCAATAAAAAAGTGTCGTGGCCATAGAGCTAAAGATGCTTATTCGCTGCTTTTGTCCGCGTTTGCCCAAAACATATCACCTACATTTTATATGAAAATCATGTGATTTTAGAGTCCTTTAGGTATTCATAAAGTTCCTTTTTGCTATATTAATAATTATTAAAGAAAATGTCCTACTTATTATTAATAAAATCTAGTAACGATACAGATAAAAAGAATAATATTCATTCGGAACTTTTTCACATTATACAGGATTGTGCAGAAGTTACTACTTATAATAGAAGCCACGTGTTTCTCGATATCTTTGGATTTTCGTAAACTTCGATTATTCATTATAAAAGAAAAATATTTTACCACTGCTCTAAAAAGTCAGTACATGGCATTGAGAAATTTTAATTAATAAGAAGTGTCTTAAATTAATAGTCACGGAGTACATTTTTCTCGTCAAAAATTGGAGATGGATAGTGAATTCAACTGAACAAGTTATAAAATTCTGTATAGCGTAGTTTTTAGAAGGTATAGAAATTTCAGAAGATTTAATTACTTTTGAAAGTACTCGAAAAGATACGTAATTTTCAAATTTAGTAGTTATTTTTCCCGGCATTACTTTAGGAGATCCAAAATGTAAATTTTGGTTGTTACTTTTATAGGTAAACAGAAAACGTTTTAAATTATAGAACATTTTTTTTACTTGAAGGTATTATAAAAACTTGCAACTAACGAAAACAAAACAAATCTTAATACCTAGTAGGACCTCCCCTTACATTTATTATCTCTTGGCATCTTCGAGGCATGCTTATTACCAAATTATTGACAAATTCTTGCTGAATATTTTCCCACTCCTGAACAATGGCGTCTGCAAGTTGTTCTAGAGTCTGAGGAGGATCTTCCCTAGAACTTACCAATAATTTCAATTTAGACCAGACGTGTTCGATAATATTCATGTCTGGTGATTTTGCAGGCCAGACCATCCTGGTAATATTATTAGCTTCCAAAAACTCTTGCACAATGCGTGCTCTATGAGGTCTGGCGTTATCGTCAATTAGCACAAAATCGTTCCCAAAATTGTTTGCAAATGGTAGAACGATATTGCTTAAAATTTCGTCCCTATATACCTGACCGTTAATGGGCTCCAATGTTAAAAAAAGTTCCGTTTTGCCATTAAACATTACACCACCCCAAACAGTAACGCCTCCACCACCAAAAGGTTCCTGAGGAGCCATATTCTCCTCCATATACCGTTCGCCACGTTCACGCCAAACTAATATTCTGCCGTCCGAGTGAATTAAATTAAATCTTGACTCGTCTACAAACATGCAGTTTTCCCAGTTATCTAGTGGCCAATTGCGATGTTCATATGCCCACTGGAGACGTCTTCGCCTATGCTGTGGTAGAAGTCGCACACATTTAGCACGTCGCCGAGCTCTAAAATTAAAATTTTGGCTTAAAAATCTGTAGTATAGGTGTAGGGAATGAACCAATAAATAAGCCAACAGTAGCTTTTATTATACTAAAATGCAAAATTAGGTCAATTTTCATAACGTTAGTTCTAGGGAAGAACTAAGGAACATTACGCTGCAAGCACAAATAATGTGTTTAGGGTCGCCTATCAAAACTTTAATTTATGAACAACTTAGTTCAAGTTTACATTTATAATATCGGTGCGCAAAATCCAAGATTCACGCCTCAGCTGACGTCGATATTATAATAGCCGACTTACTAAAATGAAACACTAAAAATATTGGTACAAAAAATAAGATCTCATTTGAAGTAACTCACCTTAAGTTATTATTGTTTAAAGTTCTTCTAATGGTCCTATTGCTCACACGAATGTGTGTTCTTGCTCTGAACTCCTGGTTAATTTTCTCTGATGAAATTTTTCGCCTTCGACGAGCCTCTCTAACCAACCATCTTTCATCTGCAATGCCGACTTTCTTTTGGCGACCTCCCCCATAACGATAGTTTGCACTTCCCGTTTCGTGGAAGCGTTGACGCAGTCGAGATATTGTACTTCGCCCAACCCCGTACATATCCGCAATAATACTAATTTTTACCCCATCTTGTAGTAAACGCAAACAATTAGCTTGTTCTTTTGCACTTAATCGAGCCATTATAAAGGATAATAACGCACCAATTCAAAGAAGAATACTTTGTTGCCTTGGTAACTGTCAATAGCAAAGAAAATGTTTTATTTTTTGGCCTACTAGATCTTTTGACTAAGAAATAGAAACGCCGCTAAATTAACAGAAATCCACCTGCAAAGTATAGGTGGTATATTTTTTGCAACCCTGTATAATGCTAAAAAATTCTTCGAATAAGCATCATTAGCTGTTTGGCCACTACATGTTTTTTGGTTGGATAAAACATTCATTATGTACCACCAAAAAAGCACTCTCACTTCAATCGTTCATGGATGCAATTGCAAAAAGTTAGGTTCAAAATGCGAGCCGTTTAATCACTAAAAATGGGACTAGACAAAAAATGAAAAACCCGTTTGGGCAAAAAGGATCTTTCTAACCAGTACTGTTATCGGACCTAACAAATTTTAACCCTTTAACGTAGCACGTGATAATTAATAGTTAACTTAGGAAAAAGTAGTAGAAATTAAAAAATAATAATTTACTAGCCCGTGATCCAAACTTGCTACACCCTGTACAAAAATTTGTATTAATTTTGTTAGCTGGACTACTTCAAACTACAAATTTACTTGGTCTTTCGCTTTTTGTGAATAAACGGCCAAATTAGGGGTTCCTTTGTAAGAAGAAGTCGATAATTTCGACTAACCCCTGTATACGGAAAACAAATGAAAATAGAGAAAATCCGGAGAAATTGTTTTTTTGTATTTGACCATGGATCATTTTAGTATGAAAAGAAAATTCAAAAAAAATTCTTCCTAGATTCTCGGAACTGGAAAACTTTTCCAAAAAAGTCAGGGTTTCACTTAACACCCTGTAAAATAGAGTTGCAGCGACTGCTAGCAATAGTGCCTTGAAGTATAAAAACTAGAAGAACTATTCAATTACATACTGAAAAAGTTAAATCAAAATCTTTTTTCGTTTCGAAAATATTCCACTCTAAATTTTATCAAAAATTTAGTTTGTCCCGCTTGAATTGGCCAGCAGTTTAGTTCAAAGGGCTTGGTCCTCTTCAGCCTTCTAACTAGGTCCTGGTTGTCAAGAAGCCTAATGGCTTCGACGTTAACGTGCTGATGGAGTCGAGACTCGTGCTTGATGGCAAATCTTCTAATTTCACTAGCGACATACGGGATACCAAGATCGCGATGTAGGTCACTATTTCGTATGTACCACGGTGCACTAACTATGTTCCGTAATACTTTATTTTGGAAGGTTTGGATGCGTTTGATGTGGCTCTCCTTGGCACAGCCCCATAACTGGATGCCATAAACCCAGACTGGTTTTAAAATCTGGTTGTATATCATGATTTTACAGTGTATTGACAGCTTAGATTTTCGTCCCAAGAGCCAATACAACCGTCTATATTTGAGCCCTAGTTCAGTGCGTTTAGTTCTGATATGTTCCTTCCATCTTAGTTTCGCATCTAAGGTCATCCCCAGGTATTTGGCAGTATTTGCATAGGGAACTATGATACCATTTATGTTAATTGGTTGATGATTGCCTATTCTTTTGTTGGTAAAGTTGACACAAATATATATACAGTGACCGGCAAAAAGTTCGCAACATATGGGAAAAATTTTTATTAGGAGAGTATTGGAAAAACTTTTCCGGGGGATCGGTTCTGCATGTCCGATAACCTAAAAATCAATTTTGACATACGTCACGTGACCACTGGTATAGCGTCAAATTAAAAAAAAAATTGTTAATTTACAAAAAGTGAGGTTAGTTGACGAGATATCAAAAAAAGTTATTTGAAAAAATTGCTTAGAATTAAATTCTAGGTCCTTGTGCAATTTTAAGATTTTATTTAAAAAAATTGGAAAACTCAATTTTTTTTAAATATTTTTTTATCGGTTTATAAATTTCCAGTTTTTTTCATTTAGATAGCTTGGCTAATGTAAAGCCCATGTATCTGGATGAAAATAAACGAATGTAGTAGTTTTTCCTACAATTGACAGGACAAAATTAAAAAAAACAGGGTTTCGCCAGACGCTAGCTGTTGCAATGATTTGTATCTAGCAGCAGTGTCAAAATTTTAGAGACATTTCAATGAGATTACATTGAGAAAACCTTAATCGTCTTAAATATATCTGAAGTTCGACTTTTTGTAAAGTTAAGGGGATTAAAATAGATAATAAACAAAAAAGTACCTGTTTATTTAATCGAAATTTCATAAACGAAAACCAATGTAAGAAAAACTTAAAAGTAGTCAAATTCTGTACTAACAACATAAAAAATCATTGTTTTTCCTTGGGTGCACAAAATTTAAAACTCAGTATGACCACCATTTCTCTCCATACATACTATTGTTCTCGAGCGCAACTCTCGATTAACATTTCGGAGCATTTTACGATTTATTTGCAATACACAATTTCTAATGACATTCTCTAAATTTTGTATATTCCTAAAGGGTCGAGGTTTGTACACAGAGTTCTTTAGGTATCCCCACATAAAAAAATCTAACGGAGTCAGATCTGGTGATCTCGCAGGCCACGGATTTTCAGAAAACCGTCCTATCCACTGGTTTCCAAATTCTTGATCCAGCCATCTCTTCACCTCATTTGTGGAATGAATGCTAGCTCCGTCTTGTTGAAAGTATAAATTTCTTCTTTCGGCTAATGACAAATTGTCTAAAAAGTCAGATATCTCAGTTTGTAGAAATTCTAAATATCGTTCTGAATTTAAATTGTCTCTAAAGAAAAAAGGTCCCACTATTCTGAGGTTGAAAATTCCGCACCACACATTAACCTTAAAACTATATTGGTCTTTACTCTGAATTACAAAGTCTGGGTTTTCGGTGGCCCACCATCTACAGTTTTGTGAACTGACGGTTCCGTTAGAGGTAAATGTAGCTTCATCCGAGAAAAGAACGTTCTTTGGGAAATTAAAATCTTCCTCAATCATACCCTGGAACCAGGCACAAAAATCGAAGCGGGCGTCATAATCCCTATCTTTTAATACTTGTACAAATTTAGGTTTGTACGGATGAAATTTGTTTCTTTTTAATATCCTCCGCACAGATCTTTCGTGAATGTTAGTGATCTCCGATATTTGACTAACTGCTAATTGGGGTGTTTCTGTGATCGACAAACACACGTAATATATGAGGGCATTAAAATGTATATTACTTACGACTATCAATGATTGGAAAATGTTTGGTGGATCCGTTAAAAATCTTGAGATCAAAAGCATATTACAGTCTGGAGGAATTTTGTATTGATACATTTTGAATATTATTATATTATTATGGTTTCTGCTGTAGCTAATTTTTGATTGTTTTGTCCGTAAATTTAATTTTTAATATTAAAATATATTAGAGTGATAGTTTTAAATTTTATTTTTATTTATTAACATCATATTTAGGTTTTAAATTTTAAAATCTTAATTTTACCTTGTATTTTTTAGAAAAATTTTATTTGTATATTTATTTATAAATACGTTGAATATTTTATCTTATAATATTATTATTCTAATGTTTTTCACGGAACACTAAAAATAGGGTAAGATTCCAATAATAATTTTATAGACACATATCTTAATATCATTAGTATTTTTTTTTAATTAAGTAAGGTTTATTATTGATGAAACACCACCTAATATTTTCCCACGAGCTGCCACTTGCTAGAATCAATTTATTGGTTCGTAATTAAAGTGTTTTACAAAGAAAGTAAATTTTTTGTAGAGCATAAAATGTAGTATAAACGACTCCAACATACTAATATGTCTAAAACTAATAGGACGTGGGGGGTCCTTTTACAAAAATTAAAATTCCTAATAAAAATATTTTGTTTTATTTTATGGTGATGATTTATTAATATATAAAAAGTTAAATAATCCTGGCTGCCACTCCTTTTATTGCTGCAATAATTACTATGTTTACAGGCTCCCTTTAAAACGAGTTAATATAAAGACACAGGGTACCTAGTTTTAATTTAACATTAAATTTATGCCCAACTGTACACAGGGTGTCCGAAAAGTATTAGTATGGGCAAATATCTTTTATATCAGTTAAGATAAAGACACCTATCTTATTGGTTAATAAAGCTACGTTTCCATGTAATTTAACTTTTTCAACCCCCTTGAGCGGCGACGCTGGGCAGTTAAGATCAAAAATTTTAAATGCAACCCTACGCAGTGTGGTACCTCATTTAAAATGTCTTTAAAAAAGAAACATATCAACGGAAACCCGAGGTCCGTATCTTAATTCTTTTTAAATGAAAAGCCTTTAAAAATTAAAACTCGTGAAAAAAAAACAACATTTAAATACCTTTATTTCTCTTATTGTTAAAAATGACCACCATAAACTTCTTGGTAGTAATAAAGTCAATTTTGAAACTCACTTCTTACAGTTTCTTACAAATGTGAGACTTTTACAATGTCAAGTTTGATCTGTACACTTTTAATAGAACAGGGTCCTAACATGGGGTTAAAATTAAATGTATAAAAACCCTATGGTCTGCCTTTAAAAAATGCACTGTATAAGCAAGCCCATTGTAGATTTCAGATGTAGTTGTTTAATCCAGTTTATAGTTGAAGGAAACTAAGCAACTAAACCGTTTTATTAGCGTTTAAACACGGGTTTTTACAAAAACAATTTCACTAAAGCGTTTTAAAAGCAGCTTGTAAACATAGCAATTCTTATCGGAACGTTAAGAAAAAATGACCGGAATGGCAAACTAATTAACTTTGCATTTTTGACCAATTAATATTTAACAAAACTATATCCAGCCAATAATTTTAATACTGGATATAAAAGTTGCGTTATTCGTTATTTGCTTATTATAATATCATTTAATTATACTACTAGTTTAATTTTCAGTATACATTTAAATATAAATGTGTATTTATTTTTTTCCCACTACAACTTGTCTCCATTTGGCCTGCAGCAAAGCAATAAAATATCTTATATGAAATAGCTGAAGCTATTTATTAGTACTTCCACGCTGAATTAAAAAAAATAATCCCTTTCTGACCTAACCAATTATATTATGATGTCGGAAGAGAAAGGTGATGCAAGATTTTAAAGATACTCGAACAATTAATGGTAAAATTTTTGTAAAAACTTCATGATTTTAGAACAAGCACCTAAAAGTATAAAATAACCTTTTCGTACTTTTTTTTCAAAGCTCAACAAGTTTAATCATCAACTATATTTTAATACTTAAATAAAATAACATTAAAAATAACATGAACATACTATATTTCTGATAATAGTTTTCCGCAGTGCATTTCTTTCGGCTCCTTATTTTCGAATACTAACCCCCTATGGTGAAGATAGAGGGTAAAGTAAGACGACCTTTTTGAACGAGACCACCACGATATCAGCCTAAACACAATGCCGACAGAATCAATAAAATTGGTGTAGTCATTCCGGGGTAATCACAATCAGTATAAAAAATACGGGTCGAGACGAGAGCCCCATTTTTAATTAGATTCTTTAAAAGAACAAACATGAGACCAAGTTTCTGATGCTAGAATCGTAAAGCTGAAAATTAGGTATTTTGACTTTTATCTATTCTGAGAGGACTATTTGAAAAAAGTACAAAAACTCTTGTGACCCTTCTAATTATTCATTGCTTCTTGCCCTAAACTGGAATATAATTCAGAATATATTTCTTAGCTGTTTTCAAAAGTATGATCGAAAACCTACGAGCATCTTTTTATTCCTAGTCCCTTCAATCAAGATTAAAAAGAAACATATTATTTAGGCTTCGGCATTCGTAAGCTGTCGAAAGATAAAAAAATCGAAAGGTTATCATATAAAACACTAAAACGAATGACAAAACACTCTAGCAATATCAAAACCTAAAGATAAAGATAAAAAGGACAGTAAAACTTTGAAAGTTTCCGAGTAACCTTATCTGATCAATGTTACTTCTTACTGTTATCTTTCAAGAAACAAGTTCACTCATGATTATCTGTATTACATGCCTTACCTACATTACAATACAATATAATTAATATATATATTTTATTTAAAGAAATGCAAATCATACATTAAAAGTAGTGAAGGGCAAAATCGTATTATTTTAAATATCTCATGAACTGGTTATAAATTATTTTTATGATTGACGATAATTTAAATCATATTACAAATACCGCGCTGCCACTTTTTATATGGGGAGGCGTTATTGATTATTGGTATCGTATATTATGCTATTTATAATTTAAATTGATGCTGCTGCGAAGAGCCAATCGCGTTGTTGCCGATTCCTAAAGTTTCTAGCTTTCATTTTAATTTGTTAAGTTCTTTTATTTTAAGTAAACTAAAGTTTTTCGGTTTTGGCACTAAATATTATTTTATTATTATAAGATTTAGAATTTAAGTATATATTAATACAATCCAAAAAAATTCAATAAACTCGTTTTTCATAACATTGAGCAAACAACCGTGATATATTTATTTTTCGCTCTGATTTTAAAAACACTATTGATGCATTGTTAATAATTATTTTATATTAATTAAATATAGATCACTTGAAAATACTCAGTAGGTTTAGGTAGTTACCAACATCTGCTGCCTGCTGTATTTTTCAACAATAATTGAAATCTATAATGATTGTAATTCATGTTCAAAATCATCATTTAATGAAGATTTATTATAGAGGCTTTAATCGGGTCATTTTTATGTAATTAGAATTATTGCTTCATTTCACTTCTACGAAGGCCACCAGCGATTAAGTTTTATGAATATAAACAGTATTATCTACTGTGCAATTACTATTGTAAGCCATATACCAATTTTAGCCTAAGATTAGAGTGCAAGTAGAGCGCTTTGCAATAACGTAAAATAAAAATCTCTAAACTGCTATTTCCTATGACCAGCATAGTCATAGGAAATTTATTAGCTTTGAGATGAGAGCCATATTTTTAAAGTATGTAATATTGGAAGCAATTCTACATGTTCTAAATGTTTCACAAAATCATAAAAAGAGTTTCAAAATTTTGTATTGTAGAAGGCAAACATATTTAGTAAAGAGGTTGTTATGTTAGGACCAAAAATTTAATTTATATGTTTACCTTACCGAATAAGGAAGGAAGTAGGTAGGAAGGTGGTAGAGGAATTCTTCCTCGACCGAGGTGGTACCACCCCACACATCCTCTTAAAGGGCTGGTGAAATCCCTAGGGATGTTTCCAGCTCTGGATGTGTGAGTCGATTCCCCAGTACACCCACGGTACATAGATAGTACTTAGACTTCGGTCTTCGTGGGCTGTCAGAAGATAAAAAAAAAATTCTTTAAATCTTTATTTAGCTGTCCTGCTTATATTACCTATGAATCTTGTAAATACAGGGTGTTTTTTTTTTAAAGTGTTACAAGGCGATATCTCGAAAACCGTTTAAAATATTTTTATGAAATTTTGGTGAGTTAATAGAGAGATGGGGGGACATATTTTTGATATTTACCCCCTCTTTTTATTTTGAGGGGTGGGGGTAACTTTACAATTTTAAATTGGATGGTGTACTTTTATTTATAAAACTTGAATCTGCATAAAAAACTACGTGTGCGCATTTCCGAACACTCTGTATATGTTTTTAAGCCTTTTAATTCTTATACATTCTTGCATACCTTATAAGAAAGACATTAAAAATATCCGCGTTTAACAAATTCTAGGAAAAATGTAATATTATTGCCTACTCGTTTATAGATCGTAGACGATGATTCATAGTAGCTGGGTGACTGCATCAGGTTCTATTCTACTTTTTATGATCGAAACATACTTAATGGAACGTTTTTGCCCAATGTGGTTGTGTGTTTGTGTACATTGAAAATGCACATATAATATTTTAAGTCCTTCAACTTATCGCTTAAAATCTGTTAATTTCATGGATTTATTAAGAATGGATACGGGATGATTTAACATTCTTTGAAGCCAAAACAAACCATTCGAAACGACACTGTAAACACAATTTGTAAACATTGGCCACATCTTATTTTACCTTGTATTTTTGTACAAAAAATACGTTAGAAGCATCACAAGATTTACTAAAAGTAATAAAAGCCCTAAAATATTTTATTTTCTGCTAAATAATAATAAATTTAAGTTAAAAAGGTTTTATTATTTATAGGTTATGTTATTTCTAAAGGTGTATATTTAAAGTCGCTCCGAGTCATCTATAAATCTATAAATCGCACTTTTTCTTTCCTAGTTCATTAGACAAAGACGTACGTGTAACCGAGTGTTCAGACCGAGGTTCAGCCGTTTTCCTAAGCAACCAGCACAGACAGCAACACTTCTGAGCTCCAACACTCCAATGCTATTTTATCTCTTTCTACTACCATTCTTGGTTCAATTACGTAGTTCGTAAACTAATCTCCTGGGGGAACTGTTTTCATAACAAACAACAATTATAAGGCTTCACGGTCGAAACGCTCACAGTATACGGACATCGAATCCTTTCTTAATAAATCCATGGTTAATTTCATCGCATTAGTAAAAAGTCTTTAAGTTAAACCACTGCATGCGTAGAACCGTTCCTTTAGATTAAAAATATTTAACTGTGACTATAAACTACTTTAATTCCTTCATTTAGTGCGTACTATAAAAATCAATTTCATGCATATAAACCAAAAATCTACAGAACATTCGCAACCCATTGTTTGTTATTACATTGTTTATTAAAAAATCTTAAAACACATCACTTTGGGTTTTTGGGAGCTATTTTGAAGGAAAATTTGGCCCTACTGCGGTTAATCCTGATCCACACCAACCCCAAATTAATTAATTTTCTTAAACATTATGAATGGGTACTGTACAATGAGTATAAAATATTATAACAAACATACCTTAATCTGAAGTTGGAAAAATCCTCGTCACAATTATTGAAGTAAAAATTTGTTCAGTTAATCACTACAACCCAACATTTGAAGGAATAATGGTCGTCTCGTAGCAACGCGACTCGAACACTGAAAGGTAAAAAAAAATTAATTTGCATTCAATATTTTTCTAGAACTGGTTTTGATAACTTTAGAAGTTGTTTAGCAAGCGAGAGCAGTTTTAAATTCCAAAAATTTCGGCAAAATTTTTCGTCATTTTACATAAAACATTTTAATTTAAAGTGATTTGCAAGAAACAATAATACTAATGAAAACACCTAACAGGGTAAGTTAGTTACTACGTTTTTCTTTCTTTGGATTCAAATTATTCAAGTTCTGGAAAAGCAAAAGCAAGCCAAACAATAATGATGTTTCTAGGAATAGGCTTGGCAAGAACCAGATAGGCATACAGTTTATCTTGCTGATAACTTTGCCAGCACATCAATAATTTAACTCTTAAAGGATTCTAGTACCCTTCTCTTTATATCTATAAACGGGAAAACATTAAGACAGCAATGATACAACAATTGCGCTTATGTATGTATTACTGTGTTTCAGAGAAACACAGGCAAAATTTAAATTAAAAAAAATGGTAAGTAAATAAGTTAACCCGTAATAGCTCATAGGATTAGAGAAAGTTTATTATTTTTTACGCGAAGAAATAGAGAAGAATATTGTTTTGTGAAAAATCGAGACAAAAGTAGAAAACGTAAAACTGCTAACATAGTCATGTTACAGTAGTACGAGTACTTAAATAAAAAAATTCGGTCAAGTGCAAGCTTTACTTGCACAATGTATCTATCAGCCCTCTGAACAAACCTCGGCCGCCCGATCTACGCCTATCTGCCGCGTTACCCGCCGCCGACGGCACCAACGCGGTTTCACATCGCGTATGCGCGGAGTTGAGTGGGGAGCATTTCGACTGAGCCAAATTAAAATTTTGTAAGGATAAAAGTTGTTGCCTACATCGTGAGGAATATTTTTGTTGAACATTTTTTCTCTAAAACCAATGGTTCAGAAGTTATAAGGAACTAAACAATTAAATTGTTTATAAAATTTTTGCTCGATTTACACCTAACCCTTAATGTTCATGATTTTTTAAAGATTTTTCTGAGTGACCCTTTTGGTCATAAGGAATGGAATTTTTAAGCGTTTTCCCGCAAAATGTTTAAAAAAATGCATAAAAATCATTTATCTTGTTAAATTCGTGCTTCAATAAGCTAAATTATAAATTTTTACGTCGAATAGTTTCAGAGAAAATCGCCTGTGACAGGCGGACGGACGGACGAACGAACGGACGAACGGACGGACGGACACCGAAGTAATTCCATAATGGTTCCGTTTTGCTAATTCTAGCACGGAACACTAAAAGCAAAAATTATTTACGCGGTTTTGGCTTGGGAGCTCAAAATTAGTCACTGACAAAATAAGAAAGGAGAGGTCAAGAGGAGAGGTGTATTGTATTCACTTAATAATATCAAACAAAATTTTAAAAATCTCGGCCTAGTCCCCCTGGTTCAAACAACAAGTCCAGACCATTTTGAAAGCAGTTTCCTAAAAAACCTGAGCGTTTTGCAAATGCTCTTTTGAACTGAGTCTTTGATTCTACTATAGTTACAAAGGAAAGCAATTATCTCGCCTATCTACGGCTGGTAAGCATTCAATCTTTTTTTAATTAGTGACTGCTGACTCACCTTACCTTACCCCAAAAAATAGTTTAACCTTAAAATACGCACATGTTTCTATTTCTTAGCGTACCCGTATTATATAAATATTTAATTTACTATGAAAACCACTTAATTTTTAATTAACCTTTTTTGTATTGTTTATTTTTGGAGAAGTATATTTTACGGACAAAACCGCCAGTGTCAAGGATATTTTTTCCAATTATTTCTTTAGAACAATAAAATAGATAATTAGTTACAGGATTAATAGAAACCGCAGCTAATACGTATAATTTTGTACTAAAATTAAACGTTAAAATATTTCGTAATCAAATAGAACGAGCAATAAAATATAAACATAAGTTAAGAGTCAATTTGTTACACCTATTGGTTCCAAAGAGACTAATTATTGAAGCATATTTCGAAAATTAATATAATTTCTGAAGAATACTATGAACTTCAGTACATAAAAGGTTGCTTTAATTTAATTAGCTTGTCTTTTTCTTAGCAAATTGATATTTGTGTCTCATAAAAGGTTGCAAAGTTAGCTAATTGGGCTCTTTTTGCATTGTGACACATCACATAAAAGTAGCAGTCTAAAGGCGAATTAAGTACAAGTGTGACATATTAATTTCATAATACGAGTATAAAGTACATAATTATTATTTTGGTTGCAACGTTGCAACGTCCAAGATTTGGCCTATAGACTTAAACCAGACAAAAATATCTGTATACATGGATGCGAGTAGTGGTATATAGGGGTCTCTGCGCCATGCCAAAATGACGTCACAGCATTGACCTTGAACGCCCACGTGTGTGATTGTTATTTGACACATTTGTGATGCATGTTTTCAAGGTTGTCGGCACGAGAACTTGGCCTTGAACGCGAACAGCTGCTTCTTTGTTTGCTGATGACCAGGTGTACGACGCTTGTTTCAAGGATACATTTGTGATGCATGTTTTCAAGGTTGTCGGCACGAGAACTTGGCCTTGAACGCGAGCAGCTGTTTTGCTGCTGATGACCAGGTGTACGACGCTTGTTTCAAGGATACATTTGTGATTCATGTTTTCAAGGTTGTCGGCACGAGAACTTGGCCTTGAAAGCGTGGCCAAAATAGGTCTTAACTACATATGCATTAGTTATTGTTGATTTAGGTCTTCTTAGCCACTTGGGCGCAAGCTGCTGAGGCCTTAACTACTTGGGTATTAATCATTTGGCCTTGAACCAAATTTGTCATATGCCAAAACATCAACCTTGAGAGTTGACCACAAAACTTGATGCTTGTAAGTATTTTAGGTCACACAGACTTTGACGTATTATGTATTAAAAGGTTATGTATTTAGAGGGGCAGGCATCTACAATGGCCATTTGTTTCAAAGTTATGTAATTGTTATGCATTTTTAAGGTTAGGTGTTTATATTGCTCAGGTGTACGATGATTGTTTCAAGATCAAATAAATATTACACGTATTATTGCGCATAGGCATGACAATAAAGAAGAGCAGGTGTAGCCATTTTTAATTCAGCGACCAAATCGTAAACTAGTCAGACCATAGGGAAACACTGCCTCATTTAATCTTAATACTTAGATTTTTTAGGTTAGATATTAAGTGTATGGAGCAACAGCGTCAAACAAGGTGACGTAGTCATGACCGGGTCACTGATTTAAAACCGTCTTTAGAGTATGTTTAAAAAAATATCAGGTATTTTTTTACTCTGGAGAGGGCGTGCGATATCGTATTAAAAGACAGAAGGGGTGGCATATTTATTAGAAATACTTAATACTAAACACTTATACAATTATGCATGGCTGGGTTATAGTTTAAAAGTTGTATGAGATATAACATAAAAATACTTAATGCTAAACCCCCTGGCTGCTAGTTGGCTGGAATATATTTAATTAACACACACACACACACACACACACACATCATAGGGTTTTACATATTAAATTTTTAACCTGAATTCTATTGGAAGATATAGGATGTGACATTTTTTTCTTTGAAGTATTAAAAGATTTTATATAATTATGCGCTGTCATTGTTCTTTTCTTCACAGCTCGGAGGTGAACTGCTACAAATTTGAGAAAATTCTGTAGCGAGATCCGGGGAGGGGTAACATCCTATCAGGTCCATGACGGATAACGATACCTAAAAATTACAAAAAGTTACACTTTATACCTAATTACTTATATAGAAGATATTTCGTGGGCACGCGTTGAGCAAGCAAAATTTCAAAATTAAAATTAGTAGGTAAATAACAAACAAGTGCTGTCAATATTTTACCGACGAAAACATGTATATTCGGCGTGAAAAATACTTACAAATACATACCTCGATTTTATAGGAACTGTGATTTTAGGACTCCTATTCCAGATTTTCTTATAATAAAATCTATGCTGCTGTAACTGTACTGGTCTGTGTTTCCATATTTTTCTTTTAATTTGGGTGACTGAAGCAATAACGGCCTTCCTTTAGCAGGCAATCTAAAAGTAATGTAATATTTATTCTATAGCTATCTATATAACACATACTGTAAACTAATTAAAAAAAACACATTTTTTTAATCTCTATGGTTTTGTATTACATTTTGCTTGTTCTGATGGTTCAGGGTCTATACCTTGTTCCTTCAAGGATCAGGCTTAACCTTAGCAAGCTTTGAAAAACGTGTAAGAACAAAAGTTGTTCCTTACATCTTGAGAAATATTTTTTGTCGAAAAATTTGACTCTAAAATGTGCCCTGGAGGACCCGTCGACAGAAGCAGCTATATTAACCCTCATTCATGGCTTGAACAAAAACAACCCTTTCTTAAAGCGGGGGCCTTATTTTACAGAAGAAAACAAGTATATTTAGCGTGAACAATATGCACTTACGAACACATACCTTGGTTTAGCTGGAGCTGCAGTCTGAGGCTTCTCATTCCAGTTAAAAAAAATCTACATCATATATACATCGTTGAATTGGTCTTGGCGAAAACTACTTTTCCATATTGTCTCGGCTCTGTCTGCCCCATTTTGAAAGATTTCTTAGGTATGCGGTGTTCAAATGAAGTTTACCTCTGAAATAATAAAAACTCTGTCAAGTGCGGGCTATACTGTCTGTTTACAGTGTGTTTTTTACACTTATATTTTACAGGGTTTTTTTTTGTGTATTTTTAGTCAATTTTGAGAGAAACCCTTTTCGTAATGACGTTTCAGAACATTTAATATACCTAAAACTTTTTATGACCAAAATGACCAAACTAATCAAAATTTCAAGAATTACGGAGTTTGCTCAGGAATAAAGGGAGAAGTGTAGCTCAAATCGACAAAGTTATAGGAAAATACTGTAGAGTAAACTTTTGTGATAGGAAATGACTTTTCAATATTTAATTTTGGAAAAAATTGAAAAAGAGATTTTTCAGATTTATAATGAATTCAAAGGGGTAATATAGTTAAGCTATAGGAAATAGGGGGCGAAGATATGGGGAGAGATGGGTGGCATAATCGTTTTTAAATAAGATCCGAGCGATTTGAGTCGTAAAAAGTAATAAGAAGTGGGTCAAAAAAAACCTGGAGAATGGATATGTATTTTGGGGGGAAAAGCTGAAGGTTTATGAGAAAAATAATAAGAAAACAGAACATGAAAAGTGTTTTAACACAAGAAACAATTTTTCAAACATGGAAAAAGTCCAAAAATTAAAAAAGAGCTATCAAAAAGATAGTCAGGACCAAACTAACGTGAATTTTACAACTTGTGTACGTTGTGGATCTCAAAGAGCTCTATGTTAAAAACAAAAGACTGTGCTAGCATAATAATAGCCTTAGGAGAAAAGACAGAATGACAGGGTCTTGTAACAGAAAAATATTTGGAGCATCTTTTGTAAATTTCGACCGTTTCTTGGAAAAGTTATTAATAATCTTCAGACAAAATAGCTACCAAAATACGTTTTAAACATGTTTTCACGCTTGCTATGTGCTTTAACCGTATTTGTAGCTTAAATCGTACAATAAAAACAAATCATTAGCCTGGCATTATTGCATATACAATATTTTTTTTTGTCTTTGAAGTAAAATACTTTGTATAGTCGTGAAAACTACCTTCTGTCGTTCATCGCCGTGCTGTTGGGGATTTATCCCTTTTCTACCGCTACTTCCACGGATTTTGCTCTGAAGAACTAGTCAGTATTATTTCCTCTTGACTGTTCCTAGCAGAACAGCAAGAGGCGCGTTACTGTACATCTACAAAAGCCTCTAACAGACCACTTCTCCCCCTCGTTCCTACCTCGGGTCTCCGGAATACGGAACAAATTGCCTACAGATGTTTTCCCTCGCCGTCCCCGTCTCCAATCCTTCAAAGCCCGTGTCAATAGACTACATTTCCCTTCTCTTCAGACGACCACGGTATGTTAGTACTTAGACTTGAAGTCTATGTGGGGTGTCTTAGATAAAAAACTCATCAAGATATAAATTATTATAATGGGGAGCTTCTTCCAGTGACGGATTTGATTTATTCGGAAAATATTATAATATTGGCTTGACTGTTAACTTAGGCAGTACAGCGGGTTTGTTCTGAAAACGGTAAATAATTTAATCGTTTTGTTGTAGAGCCCCAGAGCCCCAAAAGACCAGCTCTGCTGGGTTAAAAAATGTATATGACAGACTGGAAAAAATGCTAGACTTGGTGAAACAGCTTGTTAGCTGTGTGGCGGTGTAGTCCCTACAATGTTTGAGAAATTGCCTAAAGGAAATACCATGTACAAAGCGAGTAAGTCTATACTATACTACTATATACAACAACATTTTTAAATATTATTTGTAAAATAGGTAGCTATATAATTTTTAAATTTTTTATATCTCAAGAAAAATTCCTGTTTCATCTGGAGTATCAATTTTATAACAATAAGTTAGTTGTTAGCCCTTCTAAACAGCTGAATATATTTCAGCACTTTTGACAATATTGTGAAGGAAAATTAATGTTGGTCCGTCCTTCTAGTCGTTTTATAAGCAAACTCTTGCTATACTTAAATTGGGAAAATAAAATCCTCCAGAACTGCGAAATTTTACTGCTACTTTAAGTTTCTTTTCTCCTAAGGCTATTATTATGCTAGCACAGTCTTTTGTTTTCAACATAGAGCTCGTTGAGATCCACAACGTACACAAGTTGTAAAATTCACGTTAGTTTGGTCCTGACTATCTTTTTGATAGCTCTTTTTTAATTTTTGGACTTTTTCCATGTTTGAAAAATTGTTTCTTGTGTTAAAACACTTTTCATGTTCTGTTTTCTTATTATTTTTCTCATAAACCTTCAGCTTTTCCCCCAAAATACATACCCATTCTCCAGGTCTTTTTTGACCCACTTCTTATTACTTTTTACGACTCAAATCGCTCGGGTCTTATTTAAAAACGATTATGCCACCCATCTCTCCCCATATCTTCGCCCCCTAATTCCTATAGCTTAACTATATTACCCCTTTGAATTTTATAAATCTGAAAAATCTCTTTTTCAATTTTTTCCAAAATTATATATTGAAAAGTCATTTCCTATCACAAAAGTTTACTCTACAGGATTTTCCTATAACTTTGTCGATTTGAGCTACACTTCTCCCGTTATTCCTAAGCAAACTCCGTAATTCTTGAAATTTTGATAGTTTGTTCATTTTGGTCATAAAAAGTTTTAGGTATGTTAAATGTTCTGAAACGTCATTACGAAAAGGGTTTCTCTCAAAATTGACTAAAAATACATAAAAATACACTGTAAACAGACCTTTCCAAACCAGAACATTTACGGCAAAATTGATAAAAATACATCAAACAAAAATTACTTTGGACAAATTTTCTTCTAAATCAAATTTTTTACTGGGTTTTTATTTTAAATAAAAGGGGTAATCCGAGGCTTATGTCGTGTTTTCTTTATTTCTTTAAAACAATTTAGAGGGGCCATAAGGATAAAAAACGATAAAAAACAACCTGTAAGTTTACTTTAAAGATACCTTTAAGATGTCCCCAGTACTGTCTCAAATAGAAACTAAAAGCAGGTATTCAATCTTTTTATTTGAAATAAACAATCTAGAGGGGCCACAAGGGTAAAAACGATAAAAAGGCACCTTTAAGATGCCCCTCTAGTAATGCCTCAAATAGAAACTAAAAGCAGTTATTCAATCTTTTAATTGAAATACCACTTTACTCAGGCATTAAAAATAGTTGCGCGGCGCCGAACGCTAATTGTGCAAGTATAGCCCGCACTTGACAGATTTTTTATTATTTCAGAGGTAAACTTCATTTGAACACCGCATACCTAAGAAATCTTTCAAAATGGGGCAGACAGAGCCGAGACAATATGGAAAAGTAGTTTTCGGCAAGACGAATTCAACGATGTATATATGATGTAAATTTTTTTTTAAAGTGGAATGAGAAGCCTCAGACTGCAGCTCCAGCTAAACCAAGGTATGTGTTTGTAAGTGCATATTGTTCACGCTAAATATACTTGTTTTCTTCTGTAAAATAAGGCCCCCGCTTTAAGAAAGGGTTGTTTTTGTTCAAGCCATGAATGAGGGTTAATATAGCTGCTTCTGTCGACGGGCCCTCCAGGGCACATTTTAGAGTCAAATTTTTCGACAAAAAATATTTCTCACGATGAAGGAACAACTTTTGTTCTTACACGTTTTTCAAAGCTTGCTAAGGTTAAGCCTGATCCTTGAAGGAACAAGGTATAGACCCTGAACCATCAGAACAAGCAAAATGTAATACAAAACCATAGAGATTAAAAAAATGTGTTTTTTTTTTAATTAGTTTACAGTATGTGTTATATAGAGAGCTATAGAATAAATAGTACATTACTTTTAGATTGCCTGCTAAAGGAAGGCCGTTATTGCTTCAGTCACCTAAATTAAAAGAAAAATGTGGAAACGCAGACCAGTACAGTTACAGCAGCATAGATTTTATTATAAGAAAATCTGGAATAGGAGTCCTAAAATCACAGTTCCTGTAAAATCGAGGTATGTATTTGTAAGTATTTTTCACGCCGAATATACATGTTTTCTTCTGTAAAATATTGACAGCACTTGTTTGTTATTTACCTACTAATTTTAATTTTGAAATTTTGCTTGCTCAACGCATGCCCACGAAATATCTTCTATATAAGTAATTAGGTATAAAGTGTAACTTTTTGTAATTTTTAGGTATCGTTATCCGTCATGGACCAGATAGGATGTTACCCCTCCCCGGATCTCGCTACAGAATTTTCTCATATTTGTAGCAGTTCACCTCCGAGCTGTGAAGAAAAGAACAATGACAGCGCATAATTATATAAAATCTTTTAATACTTCAAAGAAAAAAATGTCACATCCTATATCTTCTAATAGAATTCAAGTTAAAAATTTAATATGTAAAACCCTATGATGTGTGTGCGTGTGTGTTAATTAAATATATTCCAGCCAACTAGCAGCCAGGGGGTTTAGCATTAAGTATTTTTATGTTATATCTCATACAACTTTTAAACTATAACCTAGCCATGCATAATTGTATAAGTGTTTAGTACTAAGTATTTCTAATAAATATGCTACCCCTTCTGTCTTTTAATACGATATCGCACGCCCTCTCCAGAGTAAAAAAAATACCTGATATATTTTTAAACATACTCTAAAGACGGTTTTAAATCAGTGACCCGGTCGTGACTACGTCACCTTGTTTGACGCTGTTGCTCCATATACTTAATATCTAACCTAAAAAAGCAAATTATTAAGATTAAATGAGGCAGTGTTGCCCTATGGTCTGACTAGTTTGCGATTTGGTCGCTGAATTAAAAATGGCTACACCTGCTCTTCTTTATTGTCATGCCTATGCGCAATAATACGTGTAATATTTATTTGATCTTGAATCAATCATCGTACACCTAACCTTAAAAATGCATAACTATTACATAACTTTGAAACAAATGGCCATTGTAGATGCCTGCCCCTATAAATACATAACCTTTTAATAAATAATACGTCAAAGTCTGTGTGACCTAAAATACTTACAAGCATCAAGTTTTGTGGTCAACTCTCAAGGTTGATGTTTTGGCATATGACAAATTTGGTTCAAGGCCAAATGGTTAATACCCAAGTAGTTAAGGCCTCAGCAGCTTGCGCCTAAGTGGCTAAGAAGACCTAAATCAACAATAACTAATGCATATGTAGTTAAGACCTATTTTGGCCACGCGTTCAAGGCCAAGTTCTCGTGCCGACAACCTTGAAAACATGAATCACAAATGTATCCTTGAAACAAGCGTCGTACACCTGGTCATCAGCAGCAAAGAAACAGCTGCTCGCGTTCAAGGCCAAGTTCTCGTGCCGACAACCTTGAAAACATGCATCACAAATGTATCCTTGAAACAAGCGTCGTACACCTGGTCATCAGCAAACAAAGAAGCAGCTGCTCGCGTTCAAGGCCAAGTTCTCGTGCCGACAACCTTGAAAACATGCATCACAAATGTGTCAAATAACAATCACACACGTGGGCGTTCAAGGTCAATGCTGTGACGTCATTTTGGCATGGCGCAGAGACCCCTATATACCACTACTGATGCGGTCCACACGCCTCTAAAAAAAGTATAATACCGACACGGTTTTTTTTAAAAATGGGTGCGAGAACACTTGGGCCGTTGCGTTGTTTTGAAAACAAAAGGCTAAAATATGTATATCGTGTAATGTAATTGTACCTAACAAGTCCGGAAAGTGATTCTTTTCCGCACGCGACTGCAGTTTACCCAACGACGCGAAGCGGAGTTCGGTTACCAGCCGAGTGCGGAAAATACTCTTTCCGCACCTGTTGGGTACAATGTTTTTCTACGAGCGTGAGGAAAATTATCTAGTTTTGGTATTTTTTAAAATATTTTATTTCAGTTAGGCGTCAAAGTGTAAAATCCAAACGTATATTATTTTCATTTATTATTAACAATATTAATGGTAAAAGCACAGTTACTTGCATTGTTTGGTTTTTAACTGATATAGCAAGATTTCTTGCCATTCCAAAATTATTTATGTCTTGTGTATGTCCAACATGAGATGGCTGAAAGTCAATCGCTGCTGATTGCTGCGATTTGGAAGGTCCAGCCTGGTTTTGGAGGATCCAATGTGCATTTTGTTTTTTTTTGTAGAGAATCGTCCACATATCCTTCAGCAACTTTTGGGGACTTCCATCCACCATGGCGCTTAAGATTCGTGATGTCTACTCCACAGTCTACTAGCAGAATGGCTGAAGCCCCCTAAAATAATGCCAAACAGTGTAGAGCTGGGGATTTGGCAGTTTCAGGTATCCAGTCACGTCTGATGGCATCTTGCCGATTTTGTTAATTCCAACACATTGGACAGAGTATTTTCCGTTGGTAATTTAAGCAAAATCTTCTATGGGGCATGCTTTGTGGCCGGAGTAATGCATATTTTTTTATTAAGTTTCGTTCCCCGCTTACCACAAAGCTTGTGCGTTGATGGGTTTTATTATCAGAAATCGTAATATGCATCAAGGATTCTTTGTCTTTAATATTATCTAGGGTCAAATAAGTTAATTCTTTACGGCGGCAGGCGCCTGCCACCCCAATAAATGTGACAACTTTAGTTAAAAGGTATACATCATCTGGAACCTCGTTCAGAAATTGCCCTATATTGCTTCTTGTTAGGGTTTTAATTTTTTTTGAATGAAATCCAACATTAGTTTTCTTAAAAATGGCGATCACTTTATAACATTTGCTTATATCTAAATTATGTTTTAATTTTAACATAGATTTTAACATTGAGTACCTTGACTATAACGTGGAAGTTTTGCAAGTTTTTAAAAAGTCGAAAAAGTATACTACTTACCTATGTTTTCTTCAAATTATTTATTTTCTTTTTTGTACACCATTTACTAAATGTTTCCAATTCTTTGGCCTAACGGTATTTAGATTTTTCTGGTAACTGTTCGACGTTCACATTCTTGGTTTACTCGGTACTATACCAATCATATTCTCTTCAATTTCTTCCTCGATCTCCATTTTCTACTCAAAAGGTGGATAAAACTCGAATAACCTTTATATTTTCACTTTGAGGTCTATAATGACAATCAACAAATATGGGTAAATAACACAAACGTAATTGCGTAGCAACGATATAAGTAGAAAGTGTCTGTAATTATTCGGTGGATTCATAATTTCTGGATGGATATTTTTTGGGTATTCCAATATTTTACTAAATATGTATGTTAACTTGGACCTCTTCGGTCCTGGTACAGCGACGCTAATTACCATTAGTCTAATTAAGAAGTGGCGATATAGTAGGGTTGCCAACCGTCCTCTATTCCAGAGGACAGTCCTCTTTCTTATCTTACCTTCTCTTTCCTCTGATGCATAGAAAAAGCCCTCTTTTTATAGCTACTAAACTAATACTAAAGCAGGTGCTGTAAATGTCTATTTCTATTTTGAATTTTAAGAACGTAACAAGGAAAAGAAAGTCAAAAGAAATGTTTGTGGAAGCAATACATATTTTGTCTATCGTATAGTTTTTGTTTTTTAACTAATTTTTGTTCAAATAAAAAGTTTTTAGAAGAGATGTCACGTTTCATTCATAGGCGTGTTCACGGGGGGTGGGGGGGGGGGGGCAGGGTGGGCCATGGCACCCCTTAATACCACCTCATAAAGACAAAACAAATTTGAAAAATAATATTATTTCATATTTTTTATTGCATAATCTATTTGCAAGTGCCACAAATCGCACAAAATTAAGAAGCACTATGTCACAAGAGCGATTGGATTCACTTCTTTTTTTGTATATAGAACAAGACAAAACAAAAAATGTTAATTATGACTCGTAATAGATGGATTTAACACTCTTATTCAAGGAACAAGAAGAATGAGGTTGTAAATATAAAAATTTATATACTTAGATACTTTTGAATTCTATTTCTTGTATTGTAAAATATGTATATGTTTCAGTGTTTTGGTTTTCATATTTTTTACTTTCATAATTTTACGAAATAAAGCGTTTGCTTTCAAAATTTATGTTTTCCTTTTTTATGAACAATCCGGTGTTTGACCCAGTAGCGTTTTTAGTGGGGGGGAGGGGGTAAAAACGAAAAAGATTTTTATTTCGAAATTAGACAGTAGTTGGTGAATTCTTGATGAACTTTGGGCGCTTTTCCCGTTTTTCATTTAGTGGCTGACACCCCCCGAAACAAAATCCTAAATGCGCCACTGCCTGAGCCCACCCTAATTAAGGAGTCTGCGCACGTCTATGGTCTCATTTAAATGAATTTTTATGTATACGTCCTTTACTTTTATTTTTAAAAGTTGGCAACCCTACGATAAAGGTATGTGATTGCTAATGTATTGTTTCCCGCATCAGAGCTGAACAAACTTTCAGCACTAGTGCTGAAAATATTTTCTGCACTATAAAAATAAATAATCTAATTTTAGCATTTTTTCCTTAAGGCTGCATTTGCCGGCCACACCCATTTATTGCCAACTTAATTTGATTTTAGTACAATTTTTTGCTTTATTTTTCTTTTCTATGAATATTATCAAAATATTAACCGTAGATTCATATTCTATACGTATTTTTTAACGTGTTATGAAAAGTTTCAAGATATTTTATAATTTATTTTAGGAAAATAACATTTAAAAACAATATTGAGGTCTTAGTGACAGAGAAAATGTCACTATAGATCTTTTAAAATATTAATCTTCTGAATGAAATACTATACACGTTGAAACTTTAAATAATTGACTGAAAATTGCTTGCCTGATATGAATATATACTTAATAATTATAATATATTGTTAAAAATTTTAAAGCCGAAAAACCATGTCAAAATGAAATTAAGTTGGCCAACATGGATGCCACGTGGACAATTCCGCCTTAATCAACATCGGATTAAAATCAGTTTGTTCTTAAAATCTTGATCATCTGAAATTCATTGACCCTCGATGTCAATGGCGTAATGCGAATAAATTAATTGGTGTCTTCTACCAGTAATTTAAAAACTCATCCACGCATTTTATTTTTGACATTTTTATTGGAAAGCAAGAAAATATATGGGAATGATCTTCCATTTACTATATTCTATCCAATTTGTACCGAGAATGACGACAGAAAAAACAATTGAACAAGAATTCACCCTACTGGTCAGTTCCATGGGTATTTTACATCCAACAAACCCAAGCACACCCAAGCAAACAAGAATTCAACCTACTGGTCGGTTCCATGAGTATATTACACCAGAACATATTTTAGCAATCGCAATATTCTTCTTTTTTTTCTATTCATGTTGGCGAAGGTGCATTAGAAAAAAAAACAAATATAAAAAGAATATGCAATTTTTGTCGTAACCTGTGCTTGCTGACGTTGTAATGGGTTACTTCCCCGTTACACCGATTTTTAAAGAATGTCGTGAATTCCACTTTTCGCTTGTTGATAAACGCGCCTGAATTGAACCAATGTTTGCTGTCTCTCTATTTTGGCTATGCGGGTTTTATTAACGTGTGATAACGTTCTCGAGTAGTGTACTCTAGAACAGGTTCTGTAAATCATTGAATATTGTAGCTGCTTCTCTATGTGCTTTATGGCCATCGCCGACTATTAAAACTATTTCTATTGTCTCTTTTCCTGCTAATTTATGGGGCATTTTAGCGTAAAGAATACATTTATTTTGAAACAATAAAATTAGTGACAATTTAAATAAGATTTTCATGGAAACAAGGTTGTGTTAAAGGCATTCAGCTACATGATGGGTCATTTCGATATACCTAATAATAGCTGAACTCAAATTTTTGAAAATTTCTTAATAAATTCAGCTTTTATTTCCAAAACGTTTGCTTGGGTTTTCAAAAAAAGGAGAAAAAATAATAAGTTTTAAAAAAACTTTTTGAGACACCGAAATACGAAATACTTCCAAAATGTGTTAAAAACTACCTTTTCTTTAAAAAAAATCTGCTTAAGTTTTGCAAAAAATGGACAATAAAGTTAGTTTATTCTTGGCCCAATTTAAATTTTAGACTTTCCCTCGTATATGGTAAAGATTTTATGAAATCTTTTTGCTGATATTTTAGTTTGGGAACATGCAGATGATTTCCCAGAAAAAAATTTTTACCAAGTCTAACAATAAAAAAATCCCATATGGGAAGAACTTTATGGGACACGCTATATACTGAAAAATAGATCTATAATACAGCCTACCTGCAAACAGTGACGTTTTTGAGAGTACGATGCGATACAAATTGTTTAATCAAATATACCAAGTAGTTCCTCAATTTTTAAATGTAAATGTTGAAAGTCTCAACTTCAGAACGATAGATTCACTTTCTACTGGCACCGTGACTTCAGCTTTAAACTGAAACCAAACGTTTCTAGGGCGCAATCACTGCTTTCTCAATAACTAAAATAATCTTTGAATCCCTCTTTTCCGAACTTTATACTGGGTCGGCGTTTCTGTTGATAATAATCATTCCCATAACGCCCGGTCCAAGTAATGTGAAGAATCGAACAAATAAATACATTGCGTAATATTTCGGTAGCTGTTATACCCAGTTGCAGTTTTAGAGAACACAGAAATTGAAGCTGCTAACACTTATATTGTGAGACTGTAAAGACAACTTGACAGGCTTCAGGTTTGAAATAATATGTCATATTTATGTTTCTCATAACCTAACTTTATATTAGTTGTAAAGAGAGCAAAAATGAGAAAGACAGCACGAGAGAGAGAGAGAGACACAACTAATCACTCCGTTGTAAAATGGATTTCTGTTATTATTCTCAATTCAAATTGGATAAATCGTAGTGGTGTATCGTCTGTCTTTGATATTACAACTTTTATTTAAATTACTCGGCAGGATTACATCCTTCGAATTGCAATTTCTCCAGCTTACAGGTACATCAGTTTTAAAAATTCAACGTCCATCAAGGATAGCCATCTGCTAAATAACCCCCTTTGTGATAACTTTGATTACAAATATACTTCTTTCGTACTGTCAATTACTAAAAGTCATATGACCTATTGAAACCATTGCGAAACCACCAAAGAGCAAAAACTAATATACCCGGAGAGAAATGCTGAATGATGGGTTTATTTATGCCGTCATAAAAATAATAGACAAGCTTCCTGGACTGCAATAGTGCATCATATTCATAGGCGAGAGTAGTACTTACCATTTATGTACCGTGTATATCGTTCCGTTGTTTAAAATCGGGTTAATGAATATTAATGTTCAATAAAAGTGAAAATCTTTGTCGATTTTGTTATTTCAGATTTCTGAAAATGGTTTCCGTAAATATAGTCATACAAAAATATTATTCACTTATTTGGCGGTACAGTTAGATATCTTTCGCCAATAAAATTTTCGTTTAGTGGAAGAGGCGTTAAATATTCCATTCGGACTAACTGTTCTCCTGCGATATGCCAAAGTTGGTTTGTGCGCCTACCAGTTGAATTCTAAAAGTAGCAGCTGACGTCAGTCAAACTTATGCCGTAGGTATAACTCCTGTCTGTCTGGTACGCTATCGTACAAAGTGATTAACAATGCAGCTATACAGGACGAGACTAGCAAATGACTCAATATATTTTTATAAAAAATCTCGTAATTTTTATATTTGAAGTTCATAGTTTGCTGGGGGGTCAACGATTTGAAAAGAATATTGCTATTAAGGTTAACAATGTGATATGAACACTTGTTTAAAAATTTGGATAATTCTTTCACCATTGATTCGTTCCATGATGGATTTGAAGTAATTTAAAACCAAAAAGTAATCTTTTCTTTCAAAATGTTCCACGTGAAAACGCCCCAAGAAAGAATCAAGTCAAGCTTGCTCCGGACTCGCCGTATTTTAAATTGACCTCATAGGTGTATATAGACTATATAAAATGCATTAAAACAAAGAGAGAAACAAATATACGCGCTTTAGGAAGTTAAAATGAGACAAAATTTGTTGACAGCCCACCAATAATATCGCTTTCGGGGCGCGCGTGGGCGTCAACGCCGCCGCGCCGGTTGTCGGGTTGTCATAAATTCTGGCTCACTAATTTAAATCTGAACAATTTATTATTAGAACAATATTCGCGATTCGCGATACATTTAATACAAGCTTGCCCAATTTTATTTTAAGATATTTAGGTAATTACTAATAATAATAGTAATTGCGCTATAAAATATTAAAACCTACAGTAATTACGACTGACAATAACTTGGCAACTCAACGCATTTGTTTCAGAATTGCATTCGTGCTGCCTCCAAGCTCTTATTCACCATTCATCATTAGTCGCCGCACTCACCGACATTTTTTATGTTGAAGAAGTGATTCGGCTTTCGGTCTAATTTTGTTGTGTTTTATTTGGATATTATTTGTGTTGTGTCCTTTGTGTAGTAGTGTAGTACTTGAGTACTTATGTTAACAATGACTTTAACAGTGCAAAAATACTGCAGTCTAGAATAAGTAGTGCATTAACATTTGAAAAACGTTTAGAAATTAAAGAAAAAGGACGCCCCAAACCTCTTTTGGATCTAAAACAGACCACAAAAGACAGAGAGAAAGACATCAACAGGTATTTTAAGCCATGTATGTACAATATTTCTGACTGGATTTGCGGGTGCAACGTAAAAAATGCCTTTTTCTGTTTAAAAAGTTTTGCAGGTAATTTTAAAAAAGTCACAGCAGAAATGCAATTTTAATATTTTATGTTTTTGCGGTGTTATTTGTGGGTACATAAATAATTTCTTGGCAGAATTAGGCACATTATTAAAGAACCTTCGTTAGTTAAAATAGTGTATTTTGCTTGTTACGTTGATATCACTACGGGTGATTACAAAATTTGCCTGTAACCTGTAAAAAAACTCACGGGCCGCGCCTGCTTCTTGTATCCCTTTTATATAGTGCATTTTTCAAAGCGAGCCACAGGGATTTACACTTAAAATTTTTAACCCCATGTTAGGCCCTATTCTATAGGTAGGTATAGAGATAAAACTTAAGATTATGTATGTTCATTTGCCAAACATTAATTTTTCATTCAATTTGTATGTTTTTATCTTTTCGTACCAAGTACACGTCACACATTTTCTGAAATTAAAATCGTTAGCGTCGCAATTTTAGGTATTTTTTGATTTTGGAGCTTTTGTGGCATATTTTGGCAAATTAATAAATATAATGTTAAGACTAACCTATGTCAAGTTTTATCTCTATACTTCTCATTAGAAACAGGGATGAACATAGAGTTAAAAATTTAACATGTAAAAACCTCATGAACCGCTTTTAAAAAAATGCTATTTATAATAATAATAACTACATGTTTTCTTGTTAATCTATTTGCGATCAATTCTAGCCTCCAAAAATGTAGAACACTGACTAAATTGTCCATGTATGTAAGGATGCACGTATGGTGTATTTTGTTTATACTTCTGCCGTAAACAAATTGTGTTGGTAACAAATTTGTTTCGGCGGCTAACCTTATCAAGAATTGTTACTATTTTAAAAGCATACTTTAACATACGTTTTTAGTTACCGTTAAAACAATTACGCACTAAACGGTTTTTACGACCCATTTTTAGAAAAACAATTTCTTTGGGTATCCTTATTTAACACAAATATCTTTTATGACAATAACTTTTGGCTAGGTGGTATTAAATTAGCATATCACCGAAAATATTTATTTAAGACTAATAAACTTTAGATGCGACTTGATTGGGTTGAGATATAAAAAGAGTCAACAATCGAATGACAGTTAATTGCACAGCCTAAAGCGGAGAAACCCCTTCGCTAATTTTTTGTTTCTCCAACGACCTATAAAACATTAAATCAGACTCAAATTATTTTTAATTTATTTTTGAAATAAAGTAACTTAAACTATCAATTTTTTAAAACAAATAGTAAAATGTAGTATAATAAGTATTTAAGAATAATAATCCAATAATTCCAAAATATGACTGCAAATTTTGACGGACGCTATGCCCAATGAGAGTGATGATATTTCAGTGTTCTTAAAAATGGCCTTAGCGGTTTTGCCTAAACTTGAGCAAGCTTCAATCAATAAGTAATAAATTGAAACTTAGATTCATCTTTGGCACATTAACATGGGTGATGTCACATTTTAAGTGTCCAATTAGTTTAAGTCATGATTAAATTGTTTGTGCAACTGGATGTAATAATAGCGGACAAATGTGTTCTGCTCTTGCATTAAAGAAGTAATGGAAAACACAGGGCCGGGTAAACAGTAACAGCCAGATTCTCCAATGCTAGTCCGGTCTAATTTGACAATCAAAAGTTTTAAACTGACAAGTGAACTTGTTTCTGAGCTTTTTCGCAAATTTATCAGGAAAAGGACAATTTTAGTACGTACTTTCAACAATAATAGAACTAGATTCATTACAGTAACTCGTTTCAAGATGAAAATCATTTGGAAACCAAGTTAATCGCTGAAAGATCACAATAATTCATAAGTTTTCAATGACAAGGACAGGACAAAAACCTGTCAAAACATAACTGATCAACTTTAAGATCTTAATTTAAACCAGTACTAAATCTTAAACTTTCTTAGTGAATCTGAACGTAAGTTTTTACCTTTAATGGGGATCATCAGACTGGCATATTCTGTACCGTTCCTGTTTGGGAAAAATTAGCGACAATGCGGCATTGCTATTAATTGAATTGCCTGATTGGTTACGTTAGTCTGATGATCCCCAACAAGCGCGAAAGCTTACTGTCTACCCGGTCCGGGGTTTTCCACTAGTTCTTGAATGTCCCGTACTTTAATCCAAGAGTACAATAACATAATGCTCTTATACCGTTTTAGTAATAAACCGACTTCCTAATTGCCAGGGCCCCTAACCAGGTGCTAACCCTGTTCCGACCTTAGGGTGCCCTCCGATTTGCTTGGCCCCAATTTACCTAAGTCCGGATGTCCGGAAAATGGAAATGACGCATTTCCGCAGGAAAATTTGTGTGTTTCTATTATAAGAGAAGCTTCCTAAGATCAACTGTAACGACATACGACGATCATATAGCTCATTTCAGCTAAACGAAAGTTGATCCTAAGTAACTAATTATTCTAATTGTTCGGACACTAACCTTAAACACGTCTAATGATTTATTCTGACATTTAATATATTTTAACACATTTTGCAAATAAGTTCAGAGTCAGTTATGTTACTCATTTTTAAAAGTTTAATTAGTACCTAATTGCTTTTGTAAGTCACAAAAACGTCCCCTATTTCAAGAAAATAGGTAATAATAAATTTAGCCTTATTATACCATTTACCTTAAATTATAGAGTTGCGCTGAGCAGTTTTTTTCTTTAAAAAATTCTACGATTATATAAAGTTTGTAATATTTTGCCCCATTTTAGGTTTCTGTAATATTACTGAAATGGGGAAAAACGGCCCATTTCATAATCTAGTTACAAATTACCCACATCCCGCCGTCATTATCGTTTCTATGTATAACCCTATAGATATCTAAACGAGCTATAACATTTAATAGTAGTTAATACGAAAATATCTTCATTATAATTATTTCTGTAATTTATTTTTTTAATAATTCTCAATTTTAAAAGGCTGCCTATCGGTTATATTATGTACTTCGTTCTAGTTAAAAGTTAATAAATTAATTAAAATATTTTAATGACTAGTAGTTTAACAGCGAATAGGGTTCTTTCCATGATCACTTTAGAACGAATCTTATATGTATTTAACCTGCTGGATATTTTAGTTAGATATTGCTTACTTGAGTATAGTCTACATAGAGGATGCCCCTGAGAAACCTGAAATATCTTGAAAAAAAAATGCAGAATTATAGGAAAAGCTAAAAAAAATATATTTTGTCATATTTGCGTTGTGGGTTGTTTTCATCCCTCACTCTACCAGGATGATCTTTTTAATTTTTTAAATTGCAACACACAGTGGTAATATGTATATTACTAATTTTATTGGTGGACAGTTATGAACAAAAATTTACTATCTGTAATAATTATTTTGATATTTTTCTTTTGGAAGTAACTCGAATTTGCATTCTAAAAACACATTTTCTATAAATTCATTGGAAGATGGTCAGAATAAACAGAAAAATTAGTGAAAAACTAAACTAGAAAAACGGTTTTTTACGCCAAGTTGAGCGTCACAAATGTGAACAATTTTCTTTGTTTAGTTTTACTGTTTCTATTTTTTATTTTGACCATGTTTTAATAACAATTTATATAGAAAATGTTTATTTTAGTGGCGGATCCCATTACTCTACTAGAAAATATATTAACATTATTACTTCATGTACAGGGTGTCCGGAAAATAAGTGTACGACGTTTGATGACAGACTTCTGACGTCAAAATAGGTCGATTTATTATTATTTATTATTATTTTTAGTTATATCCGAAATTGCTTCGTTTAGCCTGTAGAGGGCGTCAGGGGTTTTGGTTTTGCCCAAATTTAATGACTTTTGGTGTATAGTACACTGAAAAATGACGATTCTTAGTGGTATAGTTACCAGCTATAAATATGCGGAAGTGTTATAAAAATCTCGTCACATGTGAACATTCCTTCTTATTTTTATGTGTATCAAAGTTATGACAACCCAGGTATTTTTGTTGGGTAAACGGGTGTATTTGAAAGCTTTTTTACCTCTCAATAAATTTTCGTTGGATGAGCGGTTTTGCCAGAAAAAAATATTTTCAATTACCTGCATACACCTATTAACTGTAACAATAAACAATGAGAAAATGTTGGACGTACATGTACATAATATTAAAATATTTTAGAAAACTAAGTAAAAAGCAAATATTAATTAAGCCATTGTGCAAAATGGCAGCCATTTCGCTGAATCCACTACTTATTAACAAACTTTAAAAAATGAAATTGTACACTATCTAATGTCTCTGAATTATTAAAAAGGTTTCCAACATTTAAAATTCGCGCCAATAAATCACCGCGAGTGTTTAACGGAGTCTTGTATATTTCTTTTTTAAGAACGCCCCACAAAAAGAAGTCACACATATTTAAATCTGGAGAATGTTGTGGCCATCTAACTGGTGTATCATTGCCTCTTCCAATCCATCGATTGGGATATTGGTTGCGTAAATATTGCTGAATAGCAACAAAAATGGTGTGGGGCACCATCATGCATATACTATAGGTCCCGCCGAAGTAAAAGAGGCAAATTTTCCAGAAGAATTGGTAATGTGTTTTGCAAAAAATTCAGATAAATATTTCCATTTAACCCATTTGGAATCACAATAGCACCAATAAGGTACTTCTCAATAATTTCTGCCCAAACGTTTATTTTAAGTTGATGCTGCTGGTGTGCAACTTTAATGTCATGGATTTTCATCCGCATAAATATGTTCGTTGTGCAGGTTGGTGACTCCTGATCTTGTAAAGCACGCGTCGTCAGTAAACAAAATGTTTCTACAAAAATTTTGATCACGGATTCTTTTGTTTCGAGTAAATTAACAAAATGTGAGGCGCATGGGAGGATCAATTGGTCAAAGTTCCTGAACGTTTTGCAAGTGATATGGATATAACCACTGTTCATTTATAGTATCATTTAGAATATTTGGATGAATTGGGCCCAAACATGAATGCAAACAACCTGACGATGGATTATTAAAAAAAACATTGTAACGTTAATAACGACTACATATTTTATGGTCAACTTCAAAACACTATTTCAGAAATAAAAAATAAATCTCATGAGTTGTGGCAAATTAATAAAAATATCTACAAAATAATTGGACAATAATTCTATTGTAATAATCAATTTACAAAATGTCTTTAAAATTTAAAATAATTTATTTGCCGGTAATTCGTTATTGGGATTATGACGTAATCCAAGGTGGTCATTAAATTAATTTTTCCGAGATCTTAAGCTAGCGCCCACGTCTTGAGATAAAAATCATTAAATTCACAGAAATCGGCCAATAAGTATTTTAGGTAATTTATACGTAAGTGACGTTATTTCTTAAAAAACGTAGTTTAGCTCACTAAATAAGTTAAATTATAATAACATAAAACGTGGATGAGCGTTAACTAATTTTCCAACCTTCATTATTTAAATATTTTCCATTTCTATCCAAAATACATCATCATAAATAATTCAGTGTATCATTCACTGGCAATTGCATCGCTATGGGTCAAATGATGATAACATCGCTTAGCAACAAAATTATTATTTTACCTGAAATAGGTATGCTAGATGCGATTATTATTATTGCTAATATGCGCTAAATTTTTAATTATATTAAATGAGATTTTTTAGTAACATAAATTTATTTCGGTTGGTATGTTAGTTTAAAGTAATTATTATGGTGCTTAATTATTATTGTTAATAATTAAATGCAAAGCAATAAATAATACACCAAGCTTCAGTTCCAGTGACTGACAATACAGCAGATAGTTCAAGAATATTTTATCTGATATAAATCCTCTAATAAATCTTTAAGATATGATGAATAGGATGTTGGTTGGGGGGGGGGGGGTGGGGGGTGGTGGCTGCAGCCCCCAGCTACCCCCTTGGTGCGACACTGGTCATCATCATTCCAGGATGTATCCACAGATCCTTGTATTTCAAGCAGAAAATATTTCATGCTGCATATAGATCGATTGTTGGCCAGTTTGGAACCCGAGATCAAAAAAAATATTTTCTGACTTTGGAGTTCAGGTTTGTTCAGCTTTTTCTTCCCGGAGAAGCCTACCGCACCGGTTAAAACCAATATAGACATTGGTAAATTTTCCAAACTAATATCATTTTAGGCAAAGAATATAGCTATAGGTACCACTTTCTTTGATCTAGATAATTGTTGACGTTTTAAATAGGGTAGCGCTCAATGTTTTAATATAATAAATGGTGTGTTTCTAAAGTTATTTTTGGTATTTTTATTGTTGCTGCAGGGATAAAAAATATCGTTTAACGGGATTTAAAGTATTTTTAATCCCTCAGGGATTAAAAGTGACACTTTGGTCCCTAAAAATAGGGACTAGCTAGCTTAGCTACGGAGTGCAAAAATTCCTTATAGTATGAAACATTTACCCAGTGAACATTAGAAAGTCGGATGAGCTCGGCGAAATTTCTGCAGCATGCATGTCTCCACAGTTGTTTCTTTGAGCGATGGCCGCAGCGATGAAAAACTATTTTTATGTAAAGAGATCTACCGTTCGACATCTAACTATGTAACCTGTGCGTAGGTAAAATGGTCTTTGAAACTGCTTAACTGATGTATTGGAACACTATCAGTATAAATCTGTCTCAATTTAGCGAGGCCAACATATTTTCTTAATACACTATCAAATTTTTCTATAACACAAACACTTAACGACTTTGTGCATGTAACATGTGTAACCGAACCTCGTAACGTAACATGTTCGCGTGTCATGTTCGCGTTCGTCGTGTAGAGTGTGGTCTAGGAAGCATATTTAGCGCGAAAAAATTGCAAACTTATAAATATGATATTGGTTATTTTCTGTACTAATCCAAGGATGAATTATAATAAAAACAATATACAGGGTGTTCGAAAAGTCTTACTATGGGCAAAGATCTAGTACAGATGAAGACACCAAATTGTAGCTGTATCTTATTGGTTGATAAATCTACTTTTTCATGTAATTTAACTTTTTTACCAACCTTGAGGGGTGACACTAGGGTGCTGAGGTCAGAAATTTTAAACGCAACGCTATCCCGTGTTGTACCTCATTTTAAAGGTGGTCAGAAGAGAAACGATTTAACGCAAACTCGAGATCCGTACCCTAATTCTTTTTTAAGTGGCAAGACTGTAAAAATTAAAAATCGTGAAAAAAATAAAAATTTAAGTAGCTTTATTTCTCTCATTACTTTAAAAGTTATTCAAATTGACCACCGTGAACTTCTTGGCAGTAATAAGGTCGATTTTAGAACTGTGCCAAGAAGTACCACCTGCCATTCTCGAAAATGTGAAAAGTGAGTTCCAAAATCGACTAAATTACTGCCAAGAAGTTCATGATAGTCATTTTGAACAACTTTTAAAGTAATAATAGAAATAAAGGTATTTAACTTTTTAATTTTTTTCCACGATTTTTAATTTTTAAAGGCTTGCCATTTAAAAGCGGTAAATTACATAAAAAAGTAGCCTAGAATTTGGTGTCTCTATCTTTACTAATAGCAAAGGTATTTGCCCATACTAAGACTTTTCGGATACCTTGTATATACAGTGTGTCTACTTAAGTTGGAACCTTATGGAAAACTTTTGTATTATTAATTTTACGAAAAAAGCTACTCTTCATAAAACGTTTTCATGGTCTAAAACCTAAAACGCAACCATCAGATATCAAAATGTTTTAGTCATATACAAGGTTTGTCAGAAAATATGAATTTTGCTTAGGTGAGGTACAGTGAGGTACTTTTATTTTTGACAATATGGGTAATTGTTATAAAGAAAAGTTTATTAGAATTAAAAACCTTGGTTTTATATGCATTTACTTCCATCTACCCTTGATAATATTTTTTTCAAATAAAAATAAAACTGACGTGTCTGAGCAATTTTCCATAAAATTTGTCATTTTTTGTATAATGAATTTATTCCATACCACTGTATATTAATTTGCCTATTAAGTATTAGCCACCCTTTGTTATATGTTTAATATTTGTATGTCCTCCTTATTCCCAGATGTTCTTTCTACAGACTTCCTCAATCGAGCCTCTAAGACATTTGTACCATCCACCGTCATGTTTGATGGAAGCTTTGTCGCCTACGAATCTGCCCATTCATCGTCCTTCTTTAACGACTGTGGGAATATCGTTTTTGCAATCATAAATTGCATCTGACGTCTGCAAATCAGTCTAGTCACCGTTCGCCGATCGCATTTCCAATAAAATTCCGCCAATGGAAAGTTAATACTGTTAATAGATATACTGCATACACCAGGCGGCAGTACCGCAGCTCCAGAAAAAGCAACTGAAATTATTTATCTAGAGACGGTTTTCAAAAGGTATTTATCGCTGAAAGTGTAACAATTTTTAGAGTTTAAAATCAGAGAAAATTCCAAAAATTATAAAATGATTCATTTTGTTATAACTGAATAACAAATTAAGTATGTAATCCATAAATACGTAGGTATTAGAGTGAATTAGTTTCAGTTAAATCAAAATAATAACTTATTCTTGCTCAAATATACATACCTATCAGGCAAGAATCCGGTAAGTACGTTATTACACTATCAAAGGTGGTCAAAGGTCGCTATGAACAAATTTAAATAAATAAACCTAAACAATACACATTAAAACAATTGTATGACATTGTGACAAGAATAATTGTTGTAACTCCTTTGGTTGCAACACAAACAGGTTTTACAACTTTGTGTCAACCTATTCTTTTTGTGGACACAGTTAGACAAATTGAATAGCGGAATATCGAAAGCATAGTATAAAATAAAATGGACATTATACTGCCTGATAATGACACCTATGGACATGTTTGTCAATATCTTTATTAAACAATTATTTAATTTAGAATATTTCTCATCAAAATGCTATCAACTGAACAAAGAATTTTTATAGTCCAGTGTAATGGGGATGGCCAAGTATCATGCCGCTAAATCATAGAGTAATTTAGCGAGAAATTTGTAGGAATCCCAATAACTCCCAGTTCCAAAGAACTGATTCGGTTTTGAATCTCAAGAAGAAGAAAAATGACCAAAACGATGCTGCCACAGTTTTAGTTCTTCAATCTGTTAGAGATATTCCTGTGATGTCCCTTAGATCTAGAAGTTGTGAAAAAAACTCATATTCAGATGATCTTAAAAGAAAATAAATTATTTCCGTTTGAATCCCACTTTAGCCAAACATTGGAAGAGGGAGATGAAGTAGATGAGTGAAAAGACTACTACTTATAGTTAAGGGTGGGAGGCCAAATTTTAAGTGAATATATCCATTTTTATAAATGTATTATGTTTTCTGATGAATGTACATTTTCTACCAATGAAACTGCAGCATCCCAGCATGTCAGGTACTGGTCTCGAGAAAACCTCTAATACAGAGTAATGAGGCGAAGTCAATATTTTACAAAAGTGAACATGTGGTGCGTGATATCTGTCCATGGCACTATAATAGGTCTCTATTCTTTTTAATAATACCTGCAATAGAATATCTTACTTTACCTACTAAGAAATGCTGGATACATTTTTTTTCCTTGTTAATTTTTTAAAAGCAGATATGGGCGGCTCCAGATTTCCCGAAAATTTTTAAGAGACGTTATGTAACTTTTAATAATATATAATCGGCACTTAAGTGCACGCTGAACGAATTTTAAAAAACTGCATAATTGCAATCGAAAGTAGGTCCTAATAATACGATGAAGTAACTGCAACAGGTCTTGGGTGTGTACAAAACGTTGGTCATGTACTGAAATCTTGCACAAAAATAAATTTTAAATAAGAGTGTTTTAATATGCACCTGTGAAGAATACTGCCGTACAATTTCAACAGAATATATTTTTGTTTCGTAATAGTTATTAATGATAAGATGAATTTAATATGCTAATAATATAGATCATACACTCATGGACAAATATCCGGTCAAGGAATATTTTTTATTTATTTTAATCATTTATAATATAATATTATTTTAATAACTTTTTTTATCCTTTTAAAAGACTTTGATATAGCCTTTGAGGAATGGTAACATTTATCAGAAATATGTGCTTTCTGATTTAAAAACTATTAAATGAGACGAGGGAAAACATATTACATTTTCATCCTTAACTTTTAAACACCTTGAGGATCAACTAAATGGTGAAGCAAATTTTCGATATATTTTAGCGTTAGATCTTGTCCATTCTTAGAAATACATTTGATTCCTTTTAATATCTGCTGTGTAGGAAAAAATTTTGATCTTTAAAGAAAACCTGGCAATCAGGTATTCTTTATAACCGACTTTACAAGAGGGCGTTATTAATTCGACCAGTCTCGTCTGCGTCTGTGAGTTATTTTTTACGCATGTTTTGTGTTTTTTATATTCATTCTTCAAAATGATCCCACTAAAGTGAGAGAAAACCTAAACAAATTAGGAAACACTAGCAAAAATTGGGCAGATCGACAACTTTGTGTGTTAACTTTAGAATGGGGCAATTAATTATTTTTTTGCTTGGTAGATGAGTTCTCTCGAATGGTCCCTTCTTAAGGGTTTTTTGCTAAAGTAAGAGGAAACTTGCTTAAACAAATTACGAAACACTAGCAAAAATGGGGAAGATTGACAAATTTTGTGTATATACTTCGGAATGGGGCAATGAATTTTTTGTTTGTTTTGTAGATGAGTTCTCCCTAATAGTCCCATTTTAACGTTTTTTTGCTAAAGTGAGAGGAAACTTAAGTTACAAAACACTAGCAAAAATTGGAAAGACCGACAAATTTTGTGTGTCTACTTTGGAATGGGGCAATGAATTCAATTCTCAAGCAATGACATCAAAAGTATGGGCAAATTGGAATTCCTCGCCTCAAAGGACCTCCAAATCCCTAATTTCATGCCGCTATGTCGTTTTGTTGGGAAATTATTGAAAAAAATCGAAACAAAATTAAAATTTTGATACCCTGTATCTTGGTTATTATTAACTTTAGAATTAGGCAAGTTTGAATAAATCGCATCTGTATAACAGTCACTCTGTATATTTTCCAAATGGCCCCCACTACCACCAAGTGAAAACTTCTATCCACTATACCATCCTGTAAAATTTAGCCATTTACCATGCAAAATTGTGGTTTTATATTAAATTTTCATACACATTATTGACGTGTGGAGTGTTTAGTTTTGCATTGCCTATTTCTTTCTGACCATCTGTTACAACCACAACTTCATTATAAAAAATACCAATACTACCTTGAACAGCTTAAATATCTCCCATGATTCAAAAGGTTTGAAGACTGAAAGTAAAATGTATTATGTGTGTTCATACGTGCTTTGCTACTTGACATTGAAATATCCATAATAGGAAAATCAGTATATAAGTATTTATATTGAAAATAAGAACAAATGGTCACATCCTATTGCAATATTTTAAAATTAGTAAGGGGTCTATTTAAAACTGATTTAACCGATTCTTTTTTTTTTATTAAACATTGAATAGTCGATATTAATATGAGACTGACAATAAGTATATGTCAACATAGTTCTTATTTTACAAGACTTTTGTAGTGTTAGGTTTACCTTGTTTGCCTGACGGGGAAACGATTTCCTAACAAAAAAAAAATTTTGAGTCCTAATATACTTGCCCTCAAAATTATAGCGAGACCCTTTAAGGAAAATTACGCCGAAATGTGCCACTAACATTGTCTAATGTTCGCGGTCCCAGCAGCACAGGGACCCTTATATTCGAAATGCTACCGACAAAGCCAGATACCGACAAAGTCGGGTGCCAAAAACCCAAAGCCCAGCCATTATTTTTTTAAAGTCCCATACTCTCTCACACCAGAGTACTAGTTTCTACATATTAAACAATAACGACACCTATGGACATATTTGTACATATTTGTATTTATTAAATAAGGCAATTATTTAATTTAAAATACGTCTCATCAAAATTATATCTACTAAACAAAGGATTTTTATAGTCCAGTGTTAAGGGAACGGCCAAGTATCATACCGCTACCACATGGAAAAATTTAGCGAGAAATTTGTAGGAATCCTAATATCTGAAATGACAATCTACAACAGAATAAAAATGTCCGAAGAACTGATTCGGTTTTGAATCTCAAGAAGAAGAAGAAATATGACCAAAACGATGCTGCCACAGTTTTAGTTCTTTAGTCTGTTAGAGAAACTCCTGTGATGTCCTTTAGAAATCGTGCTAAACATCTTCTAGAAGTTGGGAAAATAATTCATATTCAGATGATCTTAAAAAAAATTATGTCCGTTTAAACCCCACTTTAACCAAACAATGGAAGAGGTAGATGAAGCGAAAAGACTAGATTTTTGTTCATGGGTGAGAGACCAAATTTTAAGTGGAGATATCCATTTTTATAAATTTATTATGTTTTCTGATAAATGTACATTTCCACTAATGGAAAGCGGACATACTGTATATCAGCAAGCGTCTGATGCGAACAAACGCCGAAAGTTGCGAAGCAAAAATTTCCTGCGTGTATAATTTTTTTAATTTTAACATTTTAATTAACCTATACCAATCTACACCCATCAGCAAAAACAACCGGACAAGAAAAATTTGGATCAAGTTTGATGTCAAATAACTTTGCTAATTTTAGACCGTTCTTAATGAAATTTTGGTATGTTGTAGACGCCTTTATCAAGATTATCACCGCTTTTTAATTTAAGAAAAAAATTGACGAGTATGATATTATACCGGGGGAAACAAATGATAGTTCTTTCCTTAAGTTTTGAACACCCTGTGGAGGAAGTAGGCGATGCGATGATGTTCCAGTGTATCTCATATGGAAGTCGCATCTTTTCTCAAAATTTTGTTTCTTTGTTCTTCCCGATATCTGTTCTCTTTAAAAAGATAATCTTTAAAAAGAAATTATTTAGAAAATCCCTGCAAGTTTTAGAATTTTTATGTCGTAGAATAAATTCAATATTTTTTTCTTAATTAAATAACATGTGTCTTTTGTTAGCCGTTATGTGCAATGCATGGTAAATTAACAAAAAATGTACATTTTTGATTAATTAAACAAAAACAGAAAACTTAACAAAGTTAATAACATCTAAAAACAGAAAACAATTGTAAATAATACTATTGGAAATTGGAATTTAATGTCAAATTGTCTATGTCTCAAACATGTTCAAGGGGTTCAAATCTGGGCTACGAGCTGGTCACTGTAACCGCTAAATGTTTACTTCGTCCAGATATTCGGTTGTCACCACTGTGACATTTGGTTTTGCATTGTCATGCATCAGGCAAAAGTCCGCTCCTCTGAAGTGGGCAAATGTTACGACATGTTCTGCTACACATTCATTGATATACCGGTCAGCAATTATAGCACCATTTTATTATAGTATACCAATTATAACGAGCTCGGTGCATTAGTAAGTGGACACTCCAGCCCACACCATTATACTTCCACCTCCAAATGTTGCCCATGGATAAATGCAGGCGCCTATAACAGACAATCAAACACGACCAGTTGATGATTATATTGATTATATAATTTTACTTCATACCTCATTAAAGTGTCATAAATGTATTTTGCCACGCTGCACGCTGTTTCCATTGAATTGAAAATAGTTGCCGGATTGGAAAATGCTAGATTTACATAAAAACAAACTATCAATATATACATAATCTTCACTGTCATTTAATGCCTCTTTTTTACACAAATCGGTTTATTAAATTTAATGCATTCAAGCGTTATTCTGCTATTATTACTTCATGGTTAAAAACAGCTACTACTCCATTATACAGGGTGTCTTAGCAAAATATATTCACCATTAATAACCCGAAGACAGTTTCGGTCAGATTCTCCAATGCCAGACCAGTCTAATGTGACAACCAAAAGTTTTAAACTGACAAATGTAAGATAAGACAACTAAGTTTTATAATATGAATTTATTTCTAAGTTTTTTCACAAATCTGTAAAGAAAATGACAATATTAATACGTACTTTACATAGAAGTAAATTCATTTTAGCAATACGTTCCAAGGTGAAAATCATTTGGACACCAAGCAAATTTCTGAAATATTAGAATACCTCATGACTTTTTAATGACGACTTATTAACAATGACAGGACAAAAACCTGTCAAAACCTAACTAATTAGCTAGAAGATCTTAATTTAAACCAGTACTATTCATGGTACATTTCCCTAAATGTCCATTAGAGCTCTATTGGTACCGCTGATCTGTGTGTCTCGCTGTCTCTGCATGTGTGTTTGCCTGTCTGCCTGTCTGTCCGCCTGTCAGTGGCTTAGAGCTCGTAAACGGGATAAGATTATCCTATTTAAACAAAAATTATTCAGAATTATCGGAATGTAACTCCACCACTCTCTCTTCTGCTTTTTTATTTTTTCCAGGTACTTCATGCACAAATAGATGTATAGTTTCTGGTCGAACCTGAAAGGAAATATTCCCATCATTAAATTCTGCAAACAAATTATAAAATCCATGATTAATTTCAAACATGCACCAAATTGGTGGAAAGATGTGGAATATATTTTTAAGTAGATTAAGTAAGTAACCCCTATAGTTTACTGTAAACAAATAATTTTTACCCGACCACATCCGACACATTAACAAAAAGATCTCATTAAAAAAATTAAAATAACTACAATTTATGTATTTCATTATTAGCTTAAAAAAGTACAATAATTATAAGCATATCTAACTAAACATATATTATATATAAGTACGTACCCTGTTGTTCAATGTCCATAGCAAAAACTTTCTTTAAAAATTTCACTTCACTTTAAACAATTTAAAACCCGAACTGTAATGTTGTTGAATCGAGCGTCGAGTACAGACACGTGGATATTAAACATCGATGGACTAAATTCCGACTACCTACATTTGGCGCAATTGAGTGGGAGGTTTAATTTACGAACAGTTTATCATGACAGGGTTAATGAAGTGTAAGAAAAACACAATTTAAGAAGCTTCTAACGAAGTTTCTGTTTTTTACTTTTGGCGCGTTTTTGAGGCCAAATACCTACTCTTCTGTACATCGCCAGAACTTCATAGTTTTATTTAAGTAGAAATACGTATATAGCATATGTTATAAAGATTTAGGTTGCAGTTATACTTAATAATGAATAGCTATAGACAAAAATGTACATTTTTTACTTAAAATTGATTCAGACCTGCAACTGAAATAAATGCACTTTCTCCAAAAAATGTAGATGATGAGAATAAACAGCAAAGATTCTCAAAAATTAATAAAACAGCGCTTTTTTATTATGTTCAACGTGCACCAGAAATCAAAATTATTCTCGTTTTTTGTTCCCAGCGTGCGAAGAACAAAAAAACAGGTTTTGGTTTCTTTTTAAATCTGTTACTGTTCATGATAGAATCTTTTAAATCTTATTAAAAAAACTAAAACTCGGCTACGCAAAATAACAATCAAAAAGCTAGAAATAAGTTGAGTGTCGGAAAATGCAATTTATATACCTAGTTGTATTACAAATTTTGTACACACAAAAATGTCACATTATAAAATCGGAATTTCCATGTCTCTTTTACACTCATTGTGTCAGGAAAATTGGTTAGATTCTTTAGTAAAATATTGTTGTACATGGCGGTAATCAGAGCTCAATGAGCTTTCAAAAAATGAGACAAAAAATCTAGGGCCGTATTTAAAAAATTGGGTTGATGATGGCCGTTCGAAGAAGAAACATCCGAATAAAAAAATTAAAACACCGTGTTAACGCCCGTTAGCAGTTGTAGTTAAAATGCTTTTCGTTTTACTCCAGCTTTAATAATAAGAATAAGTCAAGAATAAAATAAAAAGGACACCCAAAAAACTTCATTTACTACGTATATCCGACACAAGGCATTTTTTAAAGTTTATTTATGCGAAGTTTTTTTCCAATTTTTCTGCCCTTGATTCGATATGTCACTTGAAAAATGTTAAAAACGTTTAATTTTTCAATTTAAACAATTCCAACGTCCCTTATTTTGCTTTTATTTAAATTTAAAGTTTAAGGTATTCTTTAAACGGGAATGCGGCCAACTATGCACCCCTTTGAAACTATTTTTTTCTACGAGCGGGCGGAAAATTGAATTTTCCACACACATTTTAGTGTGGAAAATTAATTTTCCCGCACCGTGTGGAAATAATTTTCCGCACCGTGTGGAAATAATTTTCCACCTCAATATATCAAATTAATAATAAGCCGGTATATTATGGTGGTTGCGAAATGCTTTAGTTACCATGTGTAACTAACCAGCTATTTACTTTCATTTTTGTTTGTTTATTGTCGGAAAACTGTCAGTGCATTTCTAAAATATTTTGCTCGTGAATAAGTGAATCCGCATTAAAAATGAATATTTGTCTCGAGGGAATCGATGAAAATACCAGCGAGGGAGTTCCCGATGAGATTCTTCTGATAGCAGAAAATGTGAAAACGGACCTGTTACCAGAAAAATCAAAGAGAAGAATATGTTTCTAAATAAACTATAAGCACTTATAATCAGATAAAAATATCTCAACTTTTGATTAATTCTGTTGACTTTCCTCACGCTCGTAGAAAAACTATTGTACCTAACACTTGCGGAAAATGTTTTTCCGCACTCGGCTGCTTCACCGAACTCCGCTACGCGTCGTTCGGTGAACGGCAGACTCGTGCGGAAAAATTCATTTTCCGCACTTGTTAGGTAAATAGCTATTTCTGATGCTCCTGCATTTATCATAAAAATAAATTGTTTTTAAATAAATTAAGGCGGATAGTTTTCACACCCTGTAAGAACTGCAAAATAAGATACCCGATCAAGCATAAATATACTACCTAGCGGAATGTAATTTAAAAGCATAGAACTGTGAATACCGGTATTTGTTTTTAAGTCGCTTATACGGAAAGTGGTATTAGACCATTTGCACAATGATCCTGTTTTTAACGAAGTGAGTAGCGGTAAACTACTGAAATGATCAAATCTCAATTTTGTAATAAAAATCTTTATCACCATAACAGTTTTAACTAGATATATTGCAATATTTTGTGTAACAGAATATCTAATGCAGATTCCACGAAATATTATCGATATAAAACTAAATAAAGCTAAATTTAAAGAAGTTGAATTATCAGTAAGGCTGGCCAGTTTGGTTTGTCACCAAAGGCGTCGATGCCGGAAATTATGTAATGGATCGGTAAAAGCACTATGACTATAAATTTGTCGTAACCTGGTTCCGGAATGTCAGGACACTGCCGACGAAATTCCCTAATACGTTTCGGGGATTTTCAGAACACGGCTTTTGTCTGTGCTATTAATGTACAGTCGGGAGATTTACTATTCGTCCACTTCTAATTTTTCAAAGATATAGATAAAACTTCTACATTAAATTTAGTTAAATTGTAAAAATAAGATAACAGATATCTCTTTTCCCGAGAAATGAAAATAACAATAACTCTTCATATTTATCAGGATCCCTTGGACAAAAAAGGCAATAGAAAGATAATTTGATAAAATATAGGCGAGTAAAATTATTCGTCCACTTAAACAAAAAATTAAAGATGTACATAGAATGTATTTATCTGTTCTTATAGTGATAAAAAATTCCTAAATATAGATTCTAAATTATTTCTAATAGCAGTTTGAGACTCCGCGGTCTAAAGAATACAGCAAATTTTTAAATTTGTCGCAAATCATCAGAAGTGCCTCAAGAAATCAGACATTTGATAATAAAATTATATCAAGAAGGAAGATGTCAAAGAAACATAAGAAAAATTGTTAGAAGAAGCCGGTCAACAGTTGAATATATTATCAAAGAATATGAGACAATCCATACAACGAAAACCTTGTCTGGGAGAGGAAGAAAAAGTACTGACTTTTTGAGAGAAACAAGAAATACTAAGAAAAGTCAGTGAAAATCCGCAAACTATTGCGACAGATACAGTGAAAAGTTAAGCCAGTGATTACAAAAAGGTTATCCATGTAACAATAATAAGAAAAATTTTAGGAAGCCAGGGTATACAGGCACGAGTTGGTCGAAAGATACCATTAGTAAATAAGAAAAATAAGAAGAAGCATCGCGAGTTTGCTCAAGGGGGTGGTAAGAGAAAGGAGCGCGGGGCAATAGGTCCACTAAGAAAAAAGATTTTTTTCAAGAAATGAACCGACTTCACAGAAAGAAAATCACTGGAATGTGTAAAATAATATTTTTACGTATTTATTACTGAGGTTAATGGCAAAGGTAATTTTGTTCAAACTTAGGTAATTTGTACACCAAAGATCTAAACTTTAAAGTCAAAAATATTCTGTGTGAATGCGACTCAAAAAAACAAATTTTGTATTAGAGACATTTTAATATCTTTGGTAATTCCTATAATAACGCAGTTTTAGCAAGAAAATATTCCTCTTTCGCTGACATACGTTGTGTGAGCAAACTGCATCTAGCTTCTTCAAAGACATCTATAGTACTTACATTACTATTTAAATATGAAAATAAGCCTCAGATAAAAAGATGACCCTGTATTTTTGTACTCAATATGTAGTTGTAAAATATCACTGACTAATTATTAAGTTGATCCCTTTTATTATACTATGGTTGACGAAATGTATACTAATAAAAAATAACGTTTCAAGGTGCCAGGTTTCAAGGTAGCACCCTGTATCAATGAAACGGAATCAAGGTATACACAATTAGAATTTTTAATGTCGACTAAGTTATTATAATGGTAAGCAGGTACACCAATTGCAAAAAAATTGTGTACTTTACAGAAATGACCTTAACTTGAACCGCGATGGATGGATTGGTGAAAGCTGAAGATGTTCTTAGTCTTAGTCTTCCAAACAAGGAGATAAGTCAAAGAATCGATCGTTTCGCAACAATTATCGTAATTTAGCCCGATGACTGCCTGGAATTCGGCATTTAAAGTGTCTTACTTAAACGAATTGCACTGGGGGTGTCGAGGTACTTCATTCTAGCCAGCGAGCGGCAGCGTAGGCTAAGTACATTGCAATGCGTTACTACTGAGCACAGAGGAAAGTTACACCTTTTATTTTTTATGAGTGTATGTATGAATTTAATATTTAGCTATCTCTGTTTGCTGTCTTTTATAAAGGAGATTGTAGAAACAGATGGGAATAATTGTTTTTTTTTTAAATACTTGCTTACTTGCCTAGAATTCATAGTATCTAGACTCGATTACTCAACACCATTTTAACTGAATAAAATAAGTTTTAAAACTTGCCCTAATTATGAAGGAGGTTCACACTTTACATCGTGTTTTCTTTGAACGTCCATGGTTCTCACAAGTATCTGACATTATAAAGTATTTGTAAGAACTTCCCATTAAACATTAATTCGATTATTATTGTTTCACGTTCCACGGTTTAACCATATAACACCTAGTAAAATATAACTAGCTCCTTGTACATTCACTCTTTGCGCCATCCTATGGTTATTCTCCTAGCTTCTAAATCTTTAAGGGGAAAGTATATGTAGAACTCTTTCCCAGCAAGCGTAGTATTAAAATAGTAGCTTTAGTAAACTTTTTCTTAGATCTCGCAATGTGGTGGCCAAGTCACTTGTCATTTACGGCACTCCGTTGAAGTCTGGTCTATTTTACGTTTAGAGGTTGGCTGAAAGACAGGACCGGACTTGTACTCACCATTTAACTTAAATAATAAACACCAAAAAAATCTAGTCTCTGAAATCTATAAAGTCCAAAAGTAAAATGTTTAAAGCTCACACTACACAAAAAACACCAACATCACAAACACAACACACCTAAATCAAATGAATATAAAACGACGCGACCTGTCGCGTCAGCTTGATACGGGTCCGCTACTCACTACTACTGATTTGGGCACTTTCCGAAGGAACCAATATCAGCTGTTGATGTCATCTGTGATTGTCAAATGTCGAAACGCTGAGTTTTATCATAAATTGAACTCTACATACTATATCTGATACCATGAATCTTTCTGTCTTTTCTTCAGGCTTCGGCCTCGTTTGTTAGTGCGCGCTCACTTAATCCTCTTTTTATATCATATCCCTTCACAGGCATCCTGCCATTCTCACTTACAGCTGTCTCATTGTAAAACTTTAAGCTGAATCTAATATTTGAAGTTTTCTCGCTTCGAGAAACTGTGGTGAGATAAAAGCGATATACCTACAATAGCCGGTGTTGAGCAACTTTTTGAAAAATTTTGCGACAACACTAGCGATCAAGCGAATCACAAAGCGATTTTTGTGTTGTTTTAAAGAATTTTGAAATTATTGTTCGGCAGTTCTTAAGAAAAATGCTGTATAACTACAAAAAAAATTCGGCCAAGTGCAAGCTATACTTGCACAATTAGTGTTCCGTGCCATCAGCCCCCCACTTAACCCGAGCAAACCTCGGCCGCCCGATCTGAAAGCTTTTTTAAACAGTAGCCCGATCTCCGCGCTACCCGCTGCCGACGGCACTAACGTCGCATTACATCGCATATGCGCGGAGATGAGTGAGGAGCGTTTCGACTGACCCAAACTAACAATTTTGAAAAACGTGTAGGGACAAGAGTTTCTTCGTGAGAAATATTTTTTGTTGAAAAACTCTTTTTTTAACCAATGGTTCAGCAGTTGTAAGGAAATAAACAAATGCATTGTTTAAAACAATTGATTGCGCTAGAATTTTTTAATCCTGATAATTTTGGATCAATTTACACCTAATTCTCAATGTTCATGATTTTTTTCAGATTTTTTGAGCGATCCTTTTCGTGATAAGGGTGTGGGACAACAATTTTTAAGCGTTTTTCCCAAAAAATGTTTAAAAATGCATAAAAAATACATATATATTGTTGAATTCGCGCTTCAATAAGCTTTCATTTGACTCACTACACACACGATGCCCTTTAATTTTTTTCCATTTCCCAATTTACCCCCTCCAATTAACCCCCAAAATCAAATTCAATTTTTGATTCTTCATGTCTATAATTGGGCCACCACACTCTATCTCTGTACTAAATTTCAAATATTTACGTCAACTAGTTTCAGAGAAAATCGCCTGTGACAGACAGACGGGCGGACACCAAAGTGTTCGGTTTTGCTAATTTTAGCACGAAACACTAAAACGAAAATATAGAAACTAAACTTATTACATAAAAGAAAATATCGTTTTCGTTTCGTCTTTGTCTTCATTATCGGGTTATTTGGCATCTTTGTCAATTTTGTCGCCTAGTGAGCCATCCTTCCTCTTTAGAAATCAGCTGATTGAAGCTGACTTTCTTAATTTAAGTCGCCAATATATAGAGTAATATAATTACTGAACTGAAATTAAATTTGACGCTATTTGTTTAAAAACCGCATTATCTTCTCCAAAGAAGCTGTAGTTAAATATTGTATATGGTAAATCCAAATTGTTACTGGGTTTGAAAACATAAAAATAAATTACATTTATGCAAAATTTAAATAACTTTAAGTCATTCTTTCCGTTTATATACCCACTAGGAAAATCGTTTATGTACCAAGATATAATTAGCCGCCTTTCTAAATTTTAAATGAGTCGAAGCCAAAGGCAACAAAATAAATGCAGAGGTGTTAAATAAATGCCTGTGTAATATAATATTATTAATATCATACAATAGTTTTATAGATTTAAGTACGCTTGTTTCCCAGTGCAAATAATTTGTTGTTGATTGGATGATTATAATTTTTATTCTATTTATTATTACATACGAAAACAAAGAAAATCAAACTGACATAGGTTCCATCGGAAACATATACAGGGTGTCCCCAGTGGGACGCATCAACGGACCCAGTGAGGCCTAAGCATTAAGGGTTACGAAGACCCTCACCCATTTTATTCTCATTTAAAGAATAAAATAAATATTTTTGTTCCATTTGAGATTCCTCGTTTACCACTGTTATTTAATGATAAAAACAACATATATCCTGTTCATCCCTTTTCCATAGGCCGGAAATAAACTCTAAAACAGTGGAGGAACGCCTTGCAAACCTGAACATTCTGGCACGGCACAACAGGGTTACCCTGGAATGGGTGCCCGGACATCAAGGAATACAAGGAAATGCAGCCGCCGACAGGCTACCTAAAAAGGGACCGACAGAAACCTTGATTGGTCCTAAACCCGCGGACTTTCGTACCAAACAGCACGAGGAGCAATACAGAAACAACTGACAAGACAACATCAGCTGTACACTGTACAACCGTATACTGGATGAATGTTCCTGATTTAAGACAATCGCGATCGTTTATCAGGGAGCCGGACAAAAGCAGAACCAAAGCACTTCTGCAACTAAGCATAAGGAAACTTAGAATGGCAACAGGACTCCTTACGGGACACTGCCACCTCAAAAGGCATCTCAATCTCAATACCATTGGATCAGAGGAGCATGTGGGGAGGAGGAAGAAACCCCTCACCACCTAATATGCCACTACCCTGCTCTAAGCATGCCAAGACTTGGGCACTTCAGGGAACCATATCCTGAACCTGAAGAAATAGCTAAAGCCTTTATCAACAGTGTTTTGAGCTATGTAGAGAACACTCGACTGATAGGGAATTGATCCTTAAGGGGCACAATAAGTTATTGTGCCCCTAATAAGCCGTCAGTAAGCTTCAGGGAAGGTGGGCAATGCACCGCAAACCTAAGCGAATAGAATCCCTGTTCCATAGAATGTAAAATAGCGCACATTTAGATATTCATTTCAAAGTTTTCTGTTAAGAACTGTTAAAAATTTTTGTTCTTTGGTATTACATTAATGAATCATTAGTTGAAAGTGGGTTATTCTGGTATTCCGGTATCGCCTGAAAAACCTTTATCAAACATTTCTTAGGCAAGTTAGGTAACAGCACAAGACAACTGTGAAAAATCTAAACTCGTATGCGGCGTTAATCCAAAGATTACTTTATTATGCAAGCAAGAAACAGGAACTCGTGTAATAAATACAACGGCTGTAAATGTTAACTTTTATTGCAATCACCCAATAAGAATAGAAAACATGGTCAGCCAAGATTACTTATTTCGTTATTTCTCATACCCAGACTCTTGTCTTGGGTTTGCTTGTGTGGATAACCGGGATGCATATTTACAGATGCTAGCATGTGTTGACACCAGGGTGTTGAAATCAGCGAGGGTTTGGAAAAACAGTACATTTACAAATGCTAGCAGATTTGGACACCAGAGGCGATCATAGTGTTGAAACCAGTTTTAGATAACCTGAGCAGTAGATAACCTTTTTCCATGATTGTGCCTGTACGGAAAATAACAATAAAACGTTGTTGGAATATTGAAAAAATATATTTATTAAAGCAAACGAACAAAATAAAAATAAAATATTAGGTTAATGAGCAGATCCATGCCTTTCAGCATTAGGCTGGTTTTGTGAGATGTTAAGATGAATAAGAAATAAAAGCTAACCCAGATCGGTCCTACAAGGTGCAGAAATTAAAATTGCATAATAGTCGTGAAATACGCTCTCGGACAGGTTTGCTCAGTTTTAGGTTTCATCAGTATCTTTTTTAATAAAATGTCAGGTGTATGCGGTGCTGCCAAAATTTTATACCAATACGAATCGCGCAGTCGCATACTGATGAAACCTAAAACTGAACAAACCTGTCCGAGAACGTATTTTACAACTCTGTGGCCACAAGAAGAAATTATATTATTTCTAAGAACAGCTTTAATGCCAAAATTTCACAAAAAATAATTAAATAGTAACAGAGCCCTAACCCGTTGCCAATACACCTTTTAAAGCTGATATAAAAATTTGTGGGAAAAACTAGTTGTAAATTTGGCAACACGGTGTCTCCATCAAAACACTCGCATCACAAACATTAAAACTGCGGGACATGAAGTAATCTTAATTTGGAATTGCTTTTAATAATGGCAAAATCCTCCCTATAGTTTTAAAAGTTGAATCTCTGATTGCGGAATTACATATTATTATAGTATCAATTTAATACCGGTGTCAACATCAGTTAGCATCTGTAAATGTATGCCCACTGCAAACGCTCACTGGTTTCAACACTCTGATCGCCTCTGGTGTCCAAATCTGCTAGCATTTTTGTAAATGTACTGTTTTTCCAAACCCTCGCTGATTTCAACACCCTGGTGTCAACACATGCTAGCATCTGTAAATATGCAACAGGGATACTTTATTTACTTAGGTATACTATATATATATATATATATATATATATATATATATATATATATATATATATATATATATATATATATATATATATATATAGCCGACAAATGTGTGGTAAATAAATTATATCAATATTAATTTGTTTCAGAATTCTGATTTTTGTCCCAGTTCCTCATAAGATCACTGCACTGTACGCCGCATCGTGAAGAATTATTCTTAGAAGTTACGAATAAACTAATATTTATGTAACATAAGTGTAATAAAAAGAATATTCAAAATGATGCATCGTCTTTTCTTGTACCTACTTAGTCATATATGTATACTTGTATACGGATTAATTTTGCGGACGAAGATCTACAAATCTTTTAAAAATCCTATAAAAATGTACCGTTATATGGAAATGTCTTAACAATTTACATAATATGAGTGACGGACGTCAGCTAATCCTGCCAAACTCATACTTTGGGCGGTCACTGCCTACCTTATCCAATACTGACTTGCTGGGATGTGGATCCACCGAAAGTGGTGCTGTACTCTGTGCAAGGCAGTGTAAAGCGGTGCCATGGATTTTTTTATGACGAACCGTTTAATCAATCAAATTTAGCAATGGGTTACGTCAGTCTGATGATCCCCAACAAGGATGAAAGCATATGCAGGGTTTACACATGCAATGATTTATTGGCGCCAGTGACATCTGGCGCGCCAGCAAACCTAAAATGCATACGTAAACTGGTGTGCAAGCTTCATTCATGCATGCACGGATTAAAAAAGTTGGTAACCTTCCAATTTTTATGCGCCAGTTAATGTTTCAAACGCCATTGCAAATGTAAACACCTTAAAACTGAAACTGGCATGCCAAAAATCTCTGAATCTGTGAGTGTAATCTCCACTGGCGTGTAAATAGAACTGGGGTGGCCACTGGCGCCACTAAATCCATGCATGTCTAAACCCACCATTACTGTCTACCCGGCCCGAGGTTTTCCATTAGTTCTTGGATGCCCCCCATTTTAATGCAAAGGCAGAACTCGCTGTCTTTTTCAGCCGCTATGCCAATGAACATTTCCTAATATTTATTTCGGAAACTCTTTTTTGTGTGGAAAAAATATTGGCAGATCAAATATATTTTTAAATGTTTTATAGCATGTTATTTATTAGGTAATTTGGGTCAAAGAATCCAATTTTACATAGCAATGTTAGCAAGAAATGTTTTAAAAAAATATTGGCAAGAGAATGAGGCGGGATAAGTGCGATACGAAAGTTTCTCTTTAAAGATGTTATCAAAGACAATTATAGATATAATAATGTGTGGCTTTTTGGGGTTAACGACCAAAGAACATGAGTTCTTAAAAAAATAAAGTATGTGGGATGAGTGGGATGTGCCTCGAGAATTTTTAAGACTTCTGTGTGATATATTATTTTCTTTTTAACGATATTGTGTTAAAAAATTAATATTAAATGGGCATACCTACTACATTACTGAAGAATTAATAAGGGAAGGGAGAAAGATAATAAGTGCACTAAAAATGCAATTCAAAGTTATCGCGTAATATTTCGCCTTTAGGGTTGTCAGGACCTACAAATCAAATTTTGCGTATAGAATTATACTATTGAATAGTTACACTAAAAAGAAAGAAAAATATTTTTTCGAAAGAAAAAAACAAAACTTTTTCATAAGACAAAAAACTCATAATTATCATCTATAAAAGGATACCTATTAAGTTGCTGCGCCGCGCCGCTTGAAAAAAAGTGCTAATTTTTCATAAACGCGACATACAGACATTGTTTTGCTAACCCTGAGACTACAACGTATTATTTATAGGTACCTTGATGAAATTGACTTATACCCACATGTTTAACATATCTGGTTACGTTTAAGCGCCACTATATAAAAAGAATATTTCAAATGCCCTTAGACTGTTGCCGTTTTTCTTTTCATTTTTTTCACACATCTTATGGAAAATGGTTCCCAGTTCCCAGTCGAATGGACTAAAATTTGATTATGACCTAATTTATGACTTCTTAATCAAAAGTCTTCATGGGCCCAACACACTGCTATGGCCAGTTTTTGAGATATGGAAGGACGAAATGTGGGATATTAAATGCATTTTTAATGGAAAAATTTCTAATCGACCACATATTCCATTAGATAAAATAAAATGTCGGTACATAAGTGCTCACAATACCCAAAAATTTCCCTTAAACCCCAAACTGTAAAACTCTAACCCCTCAAACCCTTAACAGTGGAGGGTTTTTGGGTTTAGGGTTTTAGGGCTTAGAGTTGCAGGGTTTTAATGATTTAGGGTGTGTGGTTTTAGGGATTTAGGATTTGCGGTTGAGGGGCGTTTTTGAGTATTGTAAGTACTTACGTACCGACATTTTATTTTTATCTAATGGAATATGTGGTCGAACAGAGATTTTTCCATTAAAAATGCATCTAATATCCCACACTTCGTCATAATGCATCTAATATCCCACACTTCGTCCTAGACTATAGAGTAGCAATAGCAGGGTGTTGTTACCCCCACTCCTCAAAATACAGAGAGGGAATAAATGTCAAAAATATGTTTAAATACCCCCCCCCCCTCATCTACCCATTAATTCACCAAAATTTTATGAAAATATTTTAAGTTTTTCAGCAGTTATCCTCTAGTATCTACCTTATACCTATACTTGTTCAGTCTAAGGTTGCCACTTGTTTGTGATTCTGTACCAATAATAATAAAAGATGTCAAAATTTTTTGCAATATATTGTAAAAGCCCAAACCTAAACAAACCCTACTCTGGTCCATACTTCAGTCAATACAACAAAAAGTTAGAAAATAATATTTAATGTTAGATTTTGCTAAAGTTTCAAAATGTGTAAATTCTTTAGTTTTATCCTGTAGCTTGTCATCTAATTTTGTTCAAGTACTTATTTCAGATTTTTATTTAAACGAGGAATTAATATAATATGGCAAAATGAGAATTAAAACAGTGTTTTTGTTATACCGGCTTTTAAAAGCCATATAAACAACTCCTTATAAGAAATAACTGAACTCATTATCACATATTTTAAAAAAATTAAATTAAATTGATGTAATTTGACTTACCGAACTTATTATGTAAACCAATTCACAAAATTGTAATAAAACAAGCCGCAAATACGCCGACGGAAATTTAGTCCGTATTATTTCTGCGACGTAATAAGAAAAACTAACGATAAACGGCAAATATGCGGTCTCCTGTTAGTTAGCAACTTTACAGGTGACTCTCGGCAGAAGACTAATATTAATCTGGTAGAAGTGGTTAAATGCAAAGGCGGCTGTGACGGCCGCGGCCTACTTGGTATACTAAGTTGATTACTGTTCTATGTTGATGATAAAATAAACTAAATCTATTGAAAATGAAATTATGTACTGGACTGATACTGGAAGATACATAAGAAAACAGGCTGGTTTTTATTGCATAACTTGACAGCTAGACTAACGTCCAGTGCTGGATGGGCCACCGAGGCTTGTAAAGAAAAGTACCCGAACACAAGACTACTACTAGAAGCCTGCAGGGCAGGGTCCCAAGAATTTAAAAATTAAAAAACTTAGAGATCCAAAGTAACATTGCTCAGTATAAGAACTCTGGTTGCTATCTAGAGACATTATTAGAGGGGTGAGAATGGATTGATACCCTATATAATATTCCTAATAATTATTCAGTCATTTTCATTTATCAATAGCATGGGCATGTTGAATTCTTTTAGAAGTATCCCCTAACCAATGCTGGACTGCCGGTGCAGTAACGAAAACGTTAGAGCAAAGTTTACAATATATCTATTACAATATAATATATAAATAGATGTATATATATATATATATATATATATATATATATATATATATATATATATATATATATATATATATATATATATATATATATATATATATATACATATATATATATATATATATATATATATATATATATATATATATATATATATATATATATATATATGGACACATATGGGAAAAATTTTTATTATTGGAATATTGAAAAAACTTTTTATGTCGATTGTCTCTGCATGATGGGTAACCTAAAAATTCATTTTGACATTTGTTACGTGATTACTCGTTTGCCGGCAAAATTGAAAAAAATATATATTGTCATGGAAAACTGGTATTAGGTGACAAGATATTGAAAAAAGTTATTAGAAAAAAGTGTTTAGATTTTAATTTTATACTCCTTGGCAAAGTCTGGAGCCAAAATTAAAAAAAATATTTTACATTTTTTGAAAAAAAAAAATGTACAATATTAGTTTCATATTCCCATGAATTTAATAAAAATGTGTTAAATGATCGAAAACCAAGGTAATAACCTATTATCTCAACATTTTTGTTATTACTTAAAAGTTTTATTTGATAAAATTTAAATTTTAGCTTTTTTCCATGTACTTGGGTGTGGCCAGGCCCTGTATCTGGCAACCATTTTGGTAGACACGTTAAATTTTCTTCAAAATTAGAGCAAACGGTCTTTCGTAAGCATATTGTTCCAGAAGTAACTATAAATGGTAAATATGGTTGCCAGATACAGGGCCTGGCCACACCCAAGTACATGGAAAAAAGCTATATTTTAAATTTTATCAAATAAAACTTTTAAGTAATAACAAAAATGTTGAGATAATAGGTTATTACCTTGGTTTTCGATCATTTAACACATTTTTATTAAATTCATGGGAATATGAAACTAATATTGTACATTTTTTTTCAAAAAATGTAAAATATTTTTTTTTTTAATTTTGGCTCCAGACTTTGCCAAGGAGTATAAAATTAAAATCTAAACACTTTTTTCTAATAACTTTTTTCAATATCTTGTCACCTAATACCAGTTTTCCATGACAATATATATTTTTTTCAATTTTGCCGGCAAACGAGTAATCACGTAACAAATGTCAAAATGAATTTTTAGGTTACCCATCATGCAGAGACAATCGGCATAAAAAGTTTTTTCAATATTCCCATAATAAAAATTTTTCCCATATGTGTCCAACTTTTTGCCGGTCACTGTATATATATATATATATATATATATATATATATATATATATATATATATATATATATATATATATATATACAGGGTGTGACGAAATTCACTGCATATATTGGAATGTGTGACTCCTGGGGTAGTCTACGGACATACCCAGTACTATCGTAACTTACCCATTTTTTTGAAAAGATCCCCTTAATGACTTTTCTAGAGTCGAGATGCGCCCGTATCTCGACTCTTTCGCTTTCTTGCACCCGCAAACGTTACCATAATACGTAAATATTGTTAGTGTTAAATTTAACTTAGTTTTCAACCCTATTACGCCAACTTAAGAAACGCTATCGACTATAGTCAAAGCATAAACTAGATAAAACGGAGCAAAATATTAGTTAACAACGCACGGTGGGGTATTGGAGCAATCTAAGCGGCCAAAATTAAGTATATACATTAAAGTCATATTTCAGGAAGAATTAGTAACTTAAGGATATTTATAAGTAACTTATAGTAAAACCAAAACATAGACGTGTATAATATGTATACAGTGTGTCCACTAAGTTTAAGTTTATTATGAATAAAAAAAAAATAGTACCTAAATAAAAAAATACACATATTCTTATAATAAATGCGACTTAAAAATATTAACTTGACGAATCCCATTCTTCCTCGTCTGAATCAATTGTTTCTTTTTTGGCACTGGCCTCATTCCTACTGTTAAATAGGTCTTAAAAAACTAAGATAGGAACATGGAATTTATTTTGCTCAGGTTGGATATTATCTCATACCAATTTATCACAAATAGCTGTCAAAAGGGACAAAATGTCGATTTTCAATTGTTTATAGCTCCCAAAGTAACAATCACTGACACGTGATACATTTTTATACTCGTTATTTTACGTATAAACCAAAAATGTAAAAATTACAGGGGCTCCCATTAAAACATATTTTTATTTAGAACCTATTTCGAGCCACCCTGTATATGCAAAAATAATTTTAAACTGTGCACCTTAACAATCTCTAAAACTTTTGTATTTAACATTTTTTGGTAATTCCCAAAACAACTGAGATAATGAGCTTTACTCTATGGTTGATTCACCTTGCACTTATTCATTTCAAATAGCCATACTTTTTAAACCTGTAATTTTCCGCAACAAAAATTAAACTTTTATATTAGAACAAAACCCGAACTTTCAAAAAAACCTAAAATCAAGTCCGGGAAATACCGGGAAGTATAACTTCGTGCATACACATTAAAACTATTTTTAAAAAATTTATAATAACAAACTATTAATTGAAGAATCTCATTTTAAAATTAATAAAATTGGTAATATAAAGTTAAATACACTTACCTGCTTCCTCACAATCCATAATTTACTATTTTTTAGTCTATAGAAACAATACAAATCATAATACTTTAACTCACGTATACTAACTATGATATCAATTAATATATTTGGTCGAGGCCAGCGCTGCATTTCAACTGATAGTACGATTCTTAACAGTGTGCGATAAGCCGGAGAAGGATTTTACTATATTTATAAACTATTTTTGCTTCCAAAAGGACCCCTATTCTCTACCTCCCATAAAATTTACAAAATAGATTTATGACCGCTCAGATTCAAAAAATACCCCACCGTGCAACGGATCGAACGTTTTCTGTGCAGCAAAAAGAAACTACATTATTATTTAGAACTAACCTCTAAAGAAAAAATATTAATAACATTAATAATATGCAACCCATATACACGCGTGTTTGTATTGTTGCCGATGCAGTAGTATACGTTCCAATAAAAACTAGAATGGTAAAATTATTTCAACGCTAGTCGCAGGAAGTTTGTTTTTGTTTCATATAAATGCGAATTGCAAAATTGGCGAAAAAACCATAAAAAGATTGAATTACTGAACGCTTCCTCCGGAAGGACAGTCCTTCATTCGAGACTAATGTCCTTCCATTCTTCTTTCCTAAAAATTGTCCTTCATATTTGAATAAATGGTTCGAATTTTCTGAGGCAAATTGGCACAATGTAGTTTCCAAACTTAATTTAAAAAATGGATTTCCTTTTTATCTTATGTTGAATTTGAAAGTATATTTTTTATTATTGAAAATGAAAATCTAACGGTAAATATGGATGATATTTTTAATCAGGTCTCTGAGGCTAAAAAAAATATAAGTTAATTACTCCTTTTGAAAAAGATTATAAAAACTTTACACCTCAAAAGTGGAATTATATTTTTAGAAAAATTCCAAACATTTTTTCTATTGTTTCGTTTTTTTAAGTACTCCAGGGAGACCTGCTTTTTCTGAAAAAGCTTTGTTGCGGAATTACGATTTATTAGGTTACAAGATTTAAAAAATATCTGGCATTTATTTCAACTTATTTATCGTCTGTCATGCTTGAGAAGTTGTTCGAAATGTCCCCCTTCAACTTCCATGCACTTTCTCACTCTTTTTCTAAATGAATTTCGTACCCGCTGCAACATTTCAGGAGTCACTAATAAGCAGGCAAAGCAGATTCGGTCTTTCGCATCATCTAAAGTTGTAGGTGCAATCGCCATCACTTTGTCCTTTATAAAACCAAAAACCCCACAAGAAAAAGTAAAGGGGCTAAATCCGGGGACCTAGCAGGCCAGTTGACCGGATCAGCTCGTCCAGTCCACCTGTTTTCAAACATTTCATTCAAATGATCGGGCATGGAATTGCATAATGGGGTGAAGCTCCGTCCTGTTGAAACCACATGTCAGGATTTATGTTTTGGTTTAATAATTGGGGTAATTGGCTTCTTAAAAAATCTGTGTACGTTTCTCCATTTAAATTTCTTTCAAAGAAATACGGACCAATATCTCTATATTGACCAATGATGTTGATTTGGCAGAGTTCTCATCCAGTGGGGATTTTCCGACGCCCAGTAGTGGATATTTACCTAAAAAAACAAATAAAAGAAAAAACACTAAATTTCTACTAACAGGGGATAACTTACAATCCTACCTACCCACAATTATGGAAAGTAGCTTTGTCAGAAAAAATAACATTCATTAGCAACCTGTTATTCCCTTGCATTTTTCTTGTGACCCAATTGCAAAATGTAACGCGATTTGCAAAGTCTTGCCCATATAGTTCTTGGTGGAGTGCAATGTGATATGGATGAAAAACAGGTGGACTGGACGAGCTGATCGGGTCAACTGGCCTGCTAGGTCCCCGGATTTAACCTCCTTGAATTTTACTTGTGGGGTTTTATAACGGTCAAAGTGATGGCGATTGCACCTACAACTTTAGATGATGCGAAAGACCGAATCTGCTTTGCCTGCTTATTAGTGACACATGAAATGTTGCAGCGGGTACGAAATTCATTTAGAATAAGAGTGAGAAAGTGTCTGGAAGTTGAAGGGGGACATTTCGAACAACTTCTGAAGCATGACAGACGATAAATAAGTTGAAATAAATGTCAAATATTTTGTTTTAATTTGATAACCTAACAAATCATAATTCCGCAACCGAAAGAGCAAATCAAAAAAAAATTGTAAACTTAGGTAGTTTTTCACGTAAATTTTATAAACAAAAGTAAATCATCCCATTTAAAATTCAAAAGTTACCCCCCACCCCTCAAAACAGAGGGGATAAAAAAACTCACCATGTAGATTTTTAAAAACCCTTAAAAACTATTAATTAAAACATTTTTCGCTAACTTGTCTAGTTGTTACAATAACCAGCCAGTCCGGGCCTTTTTATACACAGTGCATAGATACTAACTCAACAAACAGGCGCTAACCAGAGTGAACTCGCCTTTAGTAACATAACTAATTCAAATAAAAATTTTAAATAATGTTGAATCACAACGAGCGTTACCATGTATCGTTTACTTTGTTAAGTATTATTATTTAATTTGAAATACATACTTAGTAATTATAAGGAACAATTATTTTTATAAATGAACCAAATTTATTAACTTAATTCTAGTTTATAAATCATTAGACTTTCTGTATATTGACCTACAATGATTTAAAAAGTATTTGAAATTTTTGTCTTACCTCGTTTTCAGTCTCATTACTATTACTAAGAAAATTTTTAATATTCTCGATAAGACTTTATGAAAAAATAATTATACTTAGAACACAATTTTTAAAGACAGCAAATATAATATTCATATTTTTATATTATTAAAAAGTACTAGAAAGTAAAGTATTCCATACAAACATCCAGGCTGTTGAACAATATTTTTGCCCATGTTGCATACATTATTTGTTTACAACCTTGGTAATACACCTACATCAAAGAGAAAATAATTTATTAGCACAAAAGCAAATATTTTAAGCAGGTAATAAAATTTCTACTCAAATCGCAAGGTCAAAGGTCCATTCACAGATTTTAAAAAAATTGTTAAAACTAACAATCAGGAATATAATCGATCTATCAATCCATTAGGTATTTCTCATGTCTATCCTTGACACAGTTCTTCAGGAGGGAAGCTTTTCGTAAAATAACCCTTAAATACAATTATTCGTTCATTTTCATTTTTACTGCAGTATATGTTCTGCGAAGCCCGGACCACCATGACACCCTGGTCTGCGTCCCCAACCTTTGGTTTCGCGTGACCTTAATAGAGGGCAATCTACCGACCAGGGAGTATAAAAAAATGCCTTTACCCACAGGACGGTTTTGACGTTGAATCATTTTGCAGTTTTCCCCTCATTCCAGACCAAAAACATACCGTATTCATTTCTTACAAACACAACATCCAAACCCATACCAGAAAGTCTGCCATGGGATTCGAACCGTGCTCTCACAGCGACTCAAAATGAGCTGCTCCTAATATTTCGGCCACCACCAGGGAGGTCCTTTGTTTCGTTACACAAGGCAACTTAATCATCCGCAAAAACTTCCTGGCGACTTTTAAAAACACCCTCCGACACAATTTCTTTATAATATAACAGGAAAGGAAACCTTAGCAATAAAAGAATACTGTTAAATTCATAAATGTATTTCTATTTTTTACAATATCTATAAATTGACAAGCAAAGACTCTAACTTAAGATATTTTCTTTAAAAAATAATGAAAACTCTTCACATTAAGTAAAACTCCAAGATATCTCAGAAAATGTTGACAATCTCTCGAAAACTTGTAGATGAGATCTTAATAATACTACAGTCTACATAAACTTTTTGCTTTGTTCCGTAATATACTGATCTAAAAAGGACTTTTTTCGTTACAAGATTAATACTGCATTGATATTTAAAAAAAAATGGTATGTTGTACGCTAGATATATAAGACAAGATAAAATGTTAAACACAAGAGACTGCCGAGCCTTGACCTAATAAGTTCAAAAATCAAAGTAATCTAGTCATTCAAGTCATTTACACCTGCTTTCATTAAAAAAAGAACGTTTTCTAGTGGAAACCTTATTACGACAGGCTCAATGTCAACTACTCCCTTTGGGATCAATATCTAATTAGAGGCGCTTATTATATTAACCTTTTTATTTTGATCTCATCTACAAGTTCCCAAGGGACTGCCCACATTTTCTGAGACATTGTAGGCAACGAGAAAACGAAATTCCCCTACTTTCGAGAAAACAATGCATGGTCTTAGGTATATCTGCCAGGTGATGTATTTTATATTTCTTTAACCTTAGAAAAGTTTTCTAAATGTATCATACTCGAATTTAAAGAACCGAGATCTAACGATTTTCTTTGCATTTTCATACCAGTCTGTAATTTCTGAAGGACCTTAGCACTACATAAGGGTACTTCTTGTGAAGTTGTGTGATGAAAAAGTCTTTTATTTACCAAGTATTCCGACTTATTAGCATTATATTCTAGACAGGGACTGAACTGATATCCCCACATTATTTCTTTATTCAGATACGAAGTCAGACTTCTAGTTAACTGTCCAGTTTTAACTGAACTTCCTGATAGTACCACTACTATTTCCAACCTAAAAAAATGGGGATTCGTAAAATATGCTATACATACAGGTGACTGATGAGAATTCTGGCCAGTACAGCCCCTGAACCCGCGCACCTACTGCCACCGCCGACGATTCAAATATCAGTAAGCGTGGTGAAAAAATTTTAATTTGAAGAGCGGTGCAACCGCAATGCAATGCAGCCATGTTACAGTGTAAAAAAGTATGAATATTAAAAGTGCCCACCTGTTGCAAAATATGAACTGCTCGAGTAACAGATTTGACATAAAGCGGTATCATTGAGACACTACCTATTATATGTTGGTTTTGGTCAACCGACGGTATGTGAAAATGTATAGGTAGACTCTATCTTAGACTTAGCTCTAGGCTCCGCCTTGGACTTGTTCTTAAACCTAGTCTTAGACTCCGCCTTATATTTAGTATTGGGCTCCGACTCAGACTTTGCCATAGTCTTAAAACTTAAAGTTTAAACTTTGCCTTAGATTTAGCCTTAGACTCCGTCTTATACTTTAGAGTTAGCCTTAGATTCCGCCATAGACTTTAGAAGGTCGTATACATACTCCGCATTAGACAACCTTTAGCCTTAGACGTAGTTTGACAAATCAAATTAAATTTTATATCTCCTAAGTTACTTTATTTATGACATTTCAAAATTGAGTACCTACTCGTACAATTTATTAAAACATAAAATGGTAAATTCTGGAATAACAGCCCTAACCTTCGACTTAGCATCAGACTTAGTCTGAGACTCAGTACTAGAATTAGCTTTAGCCTTAGACCTAGTCTTAGGGATCTAGTCTGAGACCTAATATTAGACTTAGAAGTAGCTTACACTTCGCTTTATGCTCTGCATTAACCTTCACCTTAGCTTTAGTCTTAGCATCAGACTTAGTCAGATCTTGATTTATGCTTAGCTTTAATACTTAGTCTAGGAGCTAACCTTAGATCTTGTATTAGGCCCAGCCTTATATTTGAAATTAACCTTAAACTTAGCTTTAGCTTTGGTATTGGACTTGGCCTGAGCCACAGACTTGCCCTTAGAATTCGCCTTAGACTTAAACTCAGATTTAGCATTAGATCTTGCCGTAATCTTATTCTTAGCATTATACAGCTCTACATTTAGCCTTTGACTTAGCGTTAGTTACATTACATATAAAGCGTGTCCAGAATAAACCATTTGAACACAAACAAAATTTTTAATTTTCGAGTTTACGGAAAAAGTTATTCTTCATAAAAAGTTCTGCTTATTGAGAAAATATCACTCAAATCAAAAATTTTGACCCAGCATGTACTGGGTCAAATATGTCAAAAAAGTAAAAACTATAAATGCCGTAGAAGGAAAACTATTTTTAATTTTATTCGCAAAGTATAATAACGTAAGAAAGTGTTGTCCAGAACCGAAAAGTGATCGAATATGAAATTTGACTCAAATGAAGTGGTGTGTTCTCAAAACTGTAGGTGGAGGAGTGATGAGAATCCCCACTTTGAAATTTAGTGTAGTGACAAGTATTCTTTCAAGACAAACGTTTGGTGTGGTGTTTTTAAGAGCAAAATTGTAGGGCCGTACGTTTTTCGAGAAAATATTACCGGTGAAATTTACTTGAACTTTTTGAACACGGAATTATTTGAACTTTTTCACTGACGTCCACTGGATATAAGAAACGCACTTTGGTTCCAACACCACGGTGCTCCATGTCACAGCTATGCAAGAGTGACAGGATTTTTAAACCTGACACTTCCCTAGAGGTGGATTGGACGAAGGTCAGAATTTACTAGGCCATCAAGGTCCCCAGATATAACCCCTAGATTTTTTCTTATGGGGATTCTTAAAAAAGTCTATGCCACAGACCTTTCGCAAGATGAGAAGGTTAAATATGAGTGAAAAAGTACTGGGCTCTGGCCAGAAAAATTAAAAGACGTACGTACAGTACGTACGTATGTGAGTACATATGTATATATGTACCTGGTTGTCATGAGGTCTCGCGCCGATATATTCCAGAGCGGACTGTTGGGTCCCATTTCATGAACTATATCAACAGGCCAAAATAGCATTCCGAACGGTGCAATGTCTAGTTCAGTTGCGTAAGTAGGAATTAGAACCCCTTCTTGGGTCTTAACTTCTTTGACCATATACAAACGAATATCACTGTTGATCCAGTGTTTACCTCCTCTGTCATTAACTCGGACTATAAGACATAGTTTACCATTCCGTAACGCAACCTACAAAATATTTATGTATAATTTACAAGCTTGCTTTATACTTCTTGCAGGTTATGTACTGGATATGTTATAACTATAAGAGTAGAATAAAATAGTTGTTAATGAAACCCCTGACAACAATACCGCCGCGCGTCGTGGTCATGAGCTAGAGAGGAGGGTTTCTTCAGCTTTTTTGTAAAAACAAGATCAGTGATGAGTGGATGACTCCTTTTTAAATATAATTAATGATATAAGTTTACTGTCTACAAGAAAGCGACAAATACAAATTTTGACGTTCCGCACCTTAAAAAAAAATATTGTAAATTTGAAACAATTGTAAATTTCAATCCAATTTTAAGATAATTTAAGAAAACATTTACCTTTTTATCCGACTATGGCGGAGCCAAAAAGGAAAAGTTATGATTTTAGTACTCTATACAGGGTGAGTTTTTTAAAGTGTTACAAGGCGATATCTCGATAACGGTTTAGAATATTTCATGAAATTTAAGTTAGTAGGAAGATGAGGGACATATTTAAACGTATTTTTGACATTTACCCCTGTCTCCATTATGAGGAGTGGGGAACTTTGGAATTTTAAATGGAATGATGTACTTCTGTTTATAAAATTCGAATCTACATACGTAAAAAACTACTGATATGTATAATTTTTTTTTGATTTGCTCTTTCGGTTATTGTTATAAAATAAAAAAAAATTAGTTATCATTTAGTTTTAACTTATTTATCGTCTGTCATGCTTGAGAAGTTGTTCGAAATATCCCCCTTCAACTTTCAAACACTTTCTGAATCTTTTTCTAAATTAATTTAGTACCCGCTGTAACATAAGCAAAGCGGATTCGGTCTTTCATATCATCTAAAGTTGTAGGTGCAGTCGCCATCTCTTTGTCCTTATAAAACTCCACAAGAAGAAGTCAATGGGGAACCTAGCAGGCCAGCTCGTTCAATCCACCTGTTTTCATATAGTTCATTCAAATGCTTACGAGCCTGTATTGCATATTGCACACTAAAATTCGCTTACATATTTCATTGAGCAATAAACTGAGAAATAATCGGTAAAACATCAAAATCCTAAAATGACTTAAGTAAAAATAACGCATTTAGATATATGGAAACTAGTAATAATTCTGAAATAAGTAAACTTGATTTATTGGTAAAATTTCTTTATTTTTAAATCGAATCAAAACCCATAATTCGGTAACCGAAAGAGCAAATAAAAAAATGTGTGCACCTACGTAGATTCCAATTAAATAAAGAAAAGTACATCAGTCCAGTTAAGAGTAAAAAGTTAGCCCCATCCCTCAAAATAGAGAGAGGGGGTAAACGTCAAAAATATGTTGAAATATGTCAAACCCCCAACTCCCTATTAACACACCAGAGTTTCATTTAAATATTTTAAACCGTTTTCGGGATATCGCGCCTTGTAATACTTTAAAAAACTCACCCTGTATATGTATTTATGTTTGTTTCCTTGCAGCTTCTAAACTATAAGATTGATTTTAACTAATGAGGTGTTAATTGATTCGTCTAAAATGCGCGAGTACACAGGATACTTTAAATTTAAATAAAAGCAAAATGGTGGACGTCAGAAGTCATATTATAATTTTTTTATATTATTTAATTACACAAATTACAAGTAGTTAAAATTTTTCGTGATGTATCAAATTCAAGGGCATAAAAAATAGGAAAAAGAGTTCTTATAAACAAACTTTGAAAAATGCTTTGTTTCGGATAATACTTACACGCTGCAGCGCTGGTGCATGGAAATTATTGGAGTATTTTCTTGATTTATTTATTAAAGCTAGAGTAAAATAATGAACATATTTGTATTACATCTCTTAATGGGCTTTAACATGGTGTTTTCATAAACCAGAACAATTTCAATAAGCCAACCGACTTTGAGTGATAAGAATTTTTAGAATAATCCGCATAATAGAGTCTATATCTGAGCTTTGCACGCACACTTAAAAGATTTATGAAATTAGTAAATTGTAATGAATTTAATACACATAACTAAAAAGCTTTAAATAAAAAGTTTTAAAAACAAAAACCCAGCTACACAAAATATCAACTGTACAAGTTGCGACTGTAAATAGGATTTATATTCATACAAATTTTTATACGCTATGTACCAAATGGCTGTCATACATATTTATGAGAAAGATGGTTCACAGAACAGGCATGCATGTCGCCAAATACCAAAGTCTAGTATAAATTAACATACTTCAAAAATTTGCCGCAACAAACATTTTTTTTCAACTTTTTACTTGCATTTTAAAATAAAAAGCTGAGTAGCAGGCTCGTCCCGTGAGTTCCTTTACAGGTGGGGCAAATTTTGTGAGCAACTAGTAATATCAACATAACCAGCAAAATACACTTTTTTAATTAAGGTTTTTTAATGATGTGCCTAATTGTGCCAATAAATTATTTACCTACAAATAAACACCGCAAAAAAAACATAAAATACAATTGCATTGTTGCTGTGACTTTTTTTTTATTACATGCAAGCAGTTTCTTGCGCTGTTAAAGACATTGTTAATACAAGAACTCAAGTACTACACAAAGGACACAACACAAATATCATCCGTCCATTAGAAAAACCGAAACACCTCTTTAATAAATAAGTGCCGGCGCGACGTAATGAAATGTAACCAAAAGTTTATGCAAATACAATGCGCATATTAATTAATTTTTCTTTGTCTAACCCAAATATCTTGCAATCAGTGCCGGTTCATCCATTGGGCGCTTGGGGCTGGCGCCCAGGGGCGCGGGCCCCGGAGGGGCCCGAATTAAGTTTGCTTAAAATAAAGTAAAGTGGTTTGGGGCTCTCAATTATTTCTCGATGCGATGCCCGGCTTCCGGCCCATCCACCACTGAAACGAAGCATGGGATCCTAAATACAACAAAAATTATGAAAATTTGCTTCGACTTGCAACGCCAGAATTGAAGTATTTCATGTCATAATAATATGCGACAATATTTCGCAAGATCATTCAAAAAGAATTGATTGTTACAAAGAAGTAACAACAGCCTTCAGATACTTTTTTACCCAAGATAAAGAAGAAATCAAGACGTCAATCAACCTTCTATGCGAGGAATATAAAAAAGATGTTGATGAAACCAAAGAGAACTTAAATAATGAAATTACTCATTTTATGGAATTGTGTAAAAATTTAAATAAAACTACAATTTATGAAAAATTTGAGGTGATCCAGAACGTAAAAGCAACTTTTCCCAATATTTTAACTATCTTGCAAATTTATTTGACCATACCAATTTCAAATGCATCAGGCGAGCGGTCTTTTACGGCCTTAAAACGAATAAAAACATATTTAAGGTCAAATTTGGGCCAACAAAACCTGGATGCCTTATCCCTATTATATATAGAAAATGCTGAACTACAGCAAATGAACTGCGATGAGATTATATATGAGTTTGCTAATGCCAAAGAGGAAAAAAAAGATTTAATTTTGTTTTGTATTTTCTAGAATGTTTTATTTCTTTGTTTGTTTTTGTTTTGTATGGTTTGCAATATTCTGTTTTTTGTATTTTTTGAGGAACTGTCTTTCATTTTGTTTTTTCCTAAGAAATGTACCTATAATATTGTAGTTTATATAATAAACATTTAACAAAACATGTTTTTACTTGGCAAAAAATGTTTTATTTCTTTGTTTGTTTTTGTTTTGTATTGTTTGCAATATTCTGTTTTTTGTATCTTTTGAAATATTATTTTTTGGAATTCTTTTTTCTTTTTGTTTTGTTCTAAGAAATGTACCTACATTATAGTTTATATAATAAACATTTAACAATTAAAACACGTTTTTACTTGGTGAAAAACCAACAGCAATGGGGGCCCCTATGTCTCCAGTGCCCAGGGCCCGAAGTTAGGTTAAACCGGCACTGTTTGCAATAGTATATTTCACGGAGCTAACCCAAATATTTTGCAATAGTATATTTCATTCGAACCGAATGTATTTCCATAGTGGCCCGAGACAAGCTGGTCCATTTAAAATACGGCCGAGCCTGGAGCAAGCTTGATTTGGTTCTTTATTGGGGAGTTTTTGCATGGAACTTGCTTTATTTGGGTTTATAATATAAATTAATTATTAAATTTAGGTGGGTCATTGACCAAATGACCTTATAGACGAGCCGCGCCTGCTGAGTAGGTTCATTTAATAATGGTATTAAGTAAGTATTAGACTAAAGACGACGTGCGACAATGCCTATTCTGTAAAACATCGTTTCCATTAATAGGAACGCCAGACATTTTGTAGTATATACAAAGTTGTAATGCAATATAAATAAAAATCCGATTTACAAACACGAAACTTGTTTATTACTTTTATTTTTTTTATTGTTTACTATATCCAACCTCCAACTCGAAATACGTACACCAAATCACAAAACATCAAGTACCTACCATTGCTCTTTTGCTAAATATTTGTCCATACATATTTTTATCCTTCGTCCTATTTAATTTAGCGTATACAACTGAGACAAACGCTCCATCAATAAGAATGGTTGTAAGAGTACTGAAAGTTAAGACGACAAAATATAGTGTACAATGTTCAGTGGGATGAATGTAACCGTAACCAGTTGTAGTCACCGTTTCAATACCCAACATAAAATATTCCTGCAAATTTTTAGCTCCTTTAATACAGATATCATGATCTAAAAAATAATGCAAGTTATAAATGAGTAGTGGTTACAAGCACAAGTTAAATAAAATATGGGTGCAAGAGATATAAGAGCTAAAGGGTAAATAAAGGAGAGTTGACGCACTAGGTGAGATGACGCAAATAACGGTTCGGTTGTATTAATGCTTATGCGCTAAATCGGGTAACACTGAACTAAACGGTTGTTTCTGCAGCAATTTAAAATTGGTCAGAGCCAATAACATTAAGATACGATAAAATAAGATAATTTTATAGATGTCATAATACAATGTATTTACACAAGTCACAACATTATTAAAAACAAAATAAAAACAGTTTATAAAATAATTCACAAAGCAATCATCCTAATGCTCAGATTACATCATAACCTCAATCACTGACTTCGCAGTGAAGAAGGTACCTGCATTAAAAACAACACTAATCCAAAAACAAATTAAAGTTAAGTTAAAATTGAAGGTGCATGAATTCCTCTGTAGTAAAGAATGCCCTATCCACCATCAATCTTTTTACTACAGTCCTAAATTTTTGACTTAGGGCCATTGGGACATTCTGGTACCTCTTCAGTCTGAAGTATGCAGGTATCAGATTGTTCTTGATTCCGGTGTCATGACTGTGGACTTCAATGTGTTTTCTGTATTCATCTTCGTGGTCTTTTATGTATATTAAGTTTTCAAAAATATATGCCGAGGGCAAAGTCAGGATTTTTAGTTGCTTAAAAGCATCTCTACAGTCGTCTCTAAACCCCAAACCAGCCAAGATTCTAACAGCTTCCGCTCTGTAGCCCAAATATTCTATCGGCGTGTGCCGCTGCGTCCGCGTGTCCCCATACTAACAATACATTCGTCATTACCGAGTGGAAGAGCGCATAGTATGCTACTAATAGCGTGTTTCCCGGGACTATGTCGGACAGCCGGCGCAGTGCAAACAAGCAGCTTCCAAGCTTTTTTGTGTTTGTCCCATCTCAATAGTGGATCGATGTGAACCCCTAAGAACTTTACGTCTGTGATTTCTCAATTGGCCGCGCCCACGTCCCTCAAAGAAAAGAGTATCCTTTTTGTTCTTGAAACATTTAGAAGCAGTCCGTTTGCACTGAACCAGTCCGCAGCAATGCTCTGAGGGATCCCCAGCTACTCGATTGCTCTGTTAATAGAGTCCCGGCCGAGAGAAAAAGTAGTGTCATGCATCGGCAAAAAGGGCGAATCGTGGCCAGTTGGTTGCAGTGGTAGATCATTGATGTAAATTAAGAAAATCAAGGGGCCCAGGACTGACCCCTGCGGTACTCCCACCTCAACACCTCATTCCCCAAACAACACCCCCTCACCCTCACTCTTTGTCTCCTGTTGGAGAGATAGTTTTATATTAGCTCTATACTACTCTTTGAAAATTTATAAAATTTGAGCTTTCCCAGAAGCAAGCCATGCTACACACAGTCAAATGTCTTGCTGAGATCACAAAGCAAAACTGCATTAAAATCCCTATCCTCGAAAGATTCCGAAAGAACCCAACAATGCCGTAACCAAATCCATGATGGCCAGGATTGTGTTTTCCCCTTCTGAAACCACACTGTAATTTCACGAAACAATCATTATTTTCAAGAAAGTGAATTCGACCCTTTGAATTTTGATTGCCTTTTGGCTAAGCTCCACTACTATGGATTTAGAGGTGTAATTCACGACTGGTTTCGGAGTTATCTAACTCACAGATCTCAGAGAACAATTATTGAGGCTCGGTTTTGTCCTCCTCTTTTAGGTCTCTGAGTTCTGGCATCCCTCAGGGGCCCCATTTTCTTTTTGCTCATCATAGCGGATCTTCGAAATGTGAGGTTTTGCAGCCTTCGTATGCTGATGATATTCAATTGCTACTTGAGTTTGATGAGGGTGATAAGCAGGACGCGTACAACAAGATTAATTGTGATATAGAACAATGCTTCTTTCATCCGTGATCTAAATATGTTAAAGCTCATAGAAAGTATATTTATACACTTTGTATGTTTTATTAAGCAAATTCTCGCTAACAAGTCACCTAAATATCTATACAACAAATTAACTCCAAGAGGGTGTATTCATCATAGGGATCTGAGAGACATACTGAGAAGATTTGAGGTGCCGAAGTACCGCACCAGCTCTTTTAGGTCCAGCTTCTCGTATCTTGCACAACTCATAGCCAACAGCCTTGTTACTAAATATCCTGACTCGCGCGATAATCTCAAAAATAAAATAAGTCGTGAAATGTGGGATGATACCTTTTTGTATTTTCGCCAGGGGCGTCGATTTAGGGAGTTTTAGTACTTTTTTCTTTAAATATCTAATTTGGTTTAGAGCTTAGTGTATTTATACCTACTTATTTATAGTTTATAGTTAGTTTTGTTTATACAATTTTTTTAAAACACTGTAACTATTTCTAGGGCAAAGATTTTAATAGCACATGAGTGTATTTTGTCCTTTTGTGAAATTTGACACAATAAAATTATTATTATTACTATTATTATAAATGGCAAGCCTTTAAAAATTAAAAATCATGAAAAAAATTTAAATACCTTTATTATTTCGCTTATTGCTTTAAAAGTTGTTCAAAATGACCACCAGAAACTTCTTGGCAGTAATAAAGTCGATTTTGGAACACACTTCTCAAACTTTCGAAAATGGCAGGTGTTGCTTCTTGGTAGAATTCCAAAATCGACTTTATTACTCCCAAGAACTTCATAGTGGGTATTTTAAAATAATAAAAGAAATAAAGGTACTTAAATTTTTCATTTTTTATCACGATTAAGATACGAACCTCGGGTTTGCGGTAAAATGTTTTTTTTTGAAGACCTTCAAAATGAGTTATCGAGTTGCATTTAAAACTTTTGTCTCAACTCCCTAGCGTCACTCCTCAAGGATGTTGAAAAAGGTAAATTACATAAAACAGTAGATTTACTAACCAATAAGATACACCTAAAATTTAGGTCTCCATCTTTACTAATGGCAAATATATTTACCCATACTAAGACGGACACCCTGTATATTTCAAATAAAGGAACGATTACTTTGGTGCTTTGTTTTACTATAAATATTCAAAGCTGTCAATATTACAGCTCAAAACAAAATGTTATTCAGAATTTGACGAACTTATCTCATTATTGTAGTTAAGTATAGAGGGAATTATTATATTAATTCCCTCTATATGGCACAATGTACCTAATTCATAAAAATTCACGTCAAAAATTGAAAAACACCCAATAAGGCGCCTAACTGTGTTACATTCAATACTTTTTACCTAAATCATTATTAAAATCTCCACTAATCCACGAGTCGTAATAAAATAGCACTGCACAACCACAATAGGCTAAAACGTTGACCAAAGCCACAATCAAACTTAACCATCTCCATTGCATGTTAACTAATGTATTCCACAGGTCTCTAACGAATCGAATAGATTTTTGAGGAATTTTTGTAAAATAAATGTTTACTCTGCCCCGTTTGGTAACTAACCTGGCATCAGACTTTCGATAAGATGCATTTTGAAAGGAAGCATTTCTTCTAAGTGGGTCATTTTTGGTGCTTCTGCAAAAAATATTTTCAAGAATATTGAGAAAATATATAGTAAGCATTATTTAAGTACCCATTACAATGACAAATACATAAAGGCATGCCCCAAAATTGGCAGGGTAAGATCACAAGAGAATTTCTGCAAAAGTTGACCTGAGCGCCCTAGCGTCAAAGTTTCTTCAGTTGTGTCCATAATTTTAGTGCAGTTCTGTAAAGAGAGGTTAGTAAGTCGCGAAATAGTAGTGAAGGGAAAAATAAAATGATTTATTTTATTGGGACTTTTTGTCACGTGTTTTATTTTGACTGCCAAACAAATGATTTTTAAATATGAGACTGAAATTGTATTTTACTTTATTTTCTAGATATTTCAATTAAAATTAACTTTACGGCACCTTAAATTTTAAGTCATTTTTCTTGTTTTGGAATTTTTAAATTGTTTTCAAAGTTTAAAATAGTTTTAAAAATAATTTCCGTAAATTTAGTTACTAAATTTTAAAAATTAATATTATATTACTTTTTCGCCGTGAAATTCGAGAGACTTGTTCCAGTTATGCGTGACAAAGGTAAGATCTTTGGTGACGACATCCGTACTGTCTGTCATGGACGATGTTATGTTTTTCTAGATATTTTAGAATTTGCAAGTTGATGACCTTCTCCATAACTTTGCTGACAACTGACAACTGAGAGATAGGTCTATAACTGGATGGAAAGGACTTTCAACCTTTCTTCGGAACAGGCTGTACACGAGCAGTCTTCCAGCTGTCTGGGAAGATACCCTTGTCATAGGAGATCTGGAAAAGACGTGTTAAGATGGGTGCAAGTTCCAGAGCGAATTTTTTTTTAGATCAATTGTTGGTATGCCGTCCAGACAGAAGGACTTTTTGGTGTCAAAGGGATAAAATAATTTTTTGAACTTGTTTGACCTTAAGTATTATGTTGGACATTCTGGTACAGATGTAGCGGTTGGAAGAGCGAAATTGGTAGGAGGAATAAGGGTGGATTGGCAGCGAATTGTTTGGCAAATCATTCAGCTTTCCATTTAAAGGTGGAGATAATTTTGTTGTCAGAGGTCAAGGGAGAAAAAGTGCTTCCACTGAAGTTTTGACTAAGGTTTTAGGAAAGTAACCAGAAAGGTTTGCTGTCGTTGGAAAAGTTATCTTTTATGCAGTTGTTAAAAGCATTTTTGGAATCCAAGATAGTTCGAGTGTATTGATTTCTTGCCTCGGTGAAAACCAGATGATTTTCGGGTGTAGGATTTTGGAGAAACCTATTGTGAGCTTGTACTTTGTTGAGCTTGACTTTATCACAGATCTTGGAAGGGTCTTTTGATGGTGGCGTTTAGGTTCCTTGCGGGTATGTGGAATGAAACTTTCAATACCTACTTGAATGATATCTGTGATAAGAGCAAATTTCGAAGGGATCGGAAGTGGAAAAACAGACAGGGTTCCAAGGGAAAGCAGAGAAGTTTCGAATACCATTCCAGTCGGTAGAATTATAGTGCCAGATCATGCGTTCCGGCAGGATTTCAACGAACTCGAGATGTATGGCACAAGAGACGGTAACGAGGCCGTGGTCTGATCGCCCGAGGGGAACGCACACAGATGTGAAGTATGCTCGAGATGGGTGGTAAGGATCTAGTGGGTTTGGACTATGGGTAGGAACGCGGGGAAAGTATGTTGGCTCCCTTAAATTGGTGAGCGACTTGCTGATTGCAAAGTTTTCTGCCGCTTTGTCTTCTGGGTCGGTTTTAGTGGAACCTAGCCATTCCTTGCATTTTTACTTTTAAATAATAAATACACGAGAGCTAAAATAAGCATTATCTTTCAAAATAAAAAAACATGTTTTTCTTTTTTTTTCTTACAATTAACAGTTAGGAACAGGGTTCCTCATTCATAAAATACAATTCATGAAGGTTTGCTCCAAAAAGACATATCGATTTTTAACTGTTATTCTTAAAGTGTTAACGTGATTTATTCCGCTTTATATATTTCAAGAGTTTTCTTGTAAATAACAAGACATATATGCCAATATATATATATATATATATATATATATATATATATATATATATATATATATATATATATAGACAATATAACTGTTTTGGTCGACAGGTTCCTCCTTAGGCGTACCGCCCTAAAATATTATGGGTCTAATCAAATTTAAACATTGTTCTACTTACATAACACTGCGTTGAGTTTTTAAAATCACAGGGAAATCTAACTTTGTTTCTCCGCCATTCTGTAAAAACTTTAACAATTCATCCTTGTCCGTAGGCATTTCGTTTACGTTTTATCCATCTTGTAAAAATCACGGTCTTTGTCAACGTGATTTCAAGATAAGATAAAGGTATATTGACAAATTATAAAAATTATAATCCTTAGATCATTTGGTTTTATACTTGTACGAAAAGGATTACAGGCCTATTTCATATTCCATACGAACTAGGTAATTTGCTATGGTTGTGGAAGTCCTTGGCACTAAAATTACTTTTTATTGCAGCTTTTACAAGTGGAAACCTACTGTGCAAAATCCGGCAATAGATTACTTCATTACAGAATAACGTTCTTTAAATCCTAGATGTCATATTGAAATAAAACGTAGCAAAATGTTTATTAGTGTTTATCTAGCACTTACACGCCTTAAGTTTTTTCTTTATAAAATATATATTTGCCCAATAAAAAAATAGGAACCGGTTTCAGCCTCTGGAGTATTCCTATTCCATTCTGAGTAGTTGACGTATTTAATGGAAAATTTTGGTTGAGATTATGTTCAAATATAAGCGCATAAATATAGGGTATTTATGAGTTAGGGAATAAACAAAAAAAGTTCATTATTCTTGCCAAAGATTTATTTTTATATACATATAGACATTATTTTACAGCTTTAAAACTTAAAAAAATACAGTCTCAAATATAATAATTAGGTATCATCTTAATGGCATTAATATTTAAAGCTATACAGGTAGTCATTAGTAAAACTCACAAATAAAACTATTTATTCGTCCCTAATTGTGTTTTCTTAGTGGTAAGTTATAAAAAAGCAAGTTTTTAGAAGACAAAATTAGATTTCATCATAATTCTACTCTTTTTACCCATAACAATGCATACACCAGCTCCCATATTCTGCTAATTTTGTGGTCCAGCTTTAAAATTATTTTGACTGTAAAATGACGAGTAACATATCATTCAATTATACTTGTAATCAACGGAACTTTGTAGGTCGACTACAAAATTAGTAAAAAAATAAGTAGAATATACGGCGGAAGTCGGATATGACCATTTTTATAATTAGGAGTATTGTGTATGCAACAGTATTTTTATGAATATATATATATATATATATATATATATATATATATATATATATATATATATATATATATATATAGATATATAATGTATATACCAAAACAAACGAAATATATCAAAACATTAAAGCAGTTGCAGATAAAAACGATAAAATATGTTTACAATATTCTGTGCAGAGATTCATAAATTAAAAAGTTATAGCCAAGTTAAGCTGCTATATAAACTTAGCATTTATACTTTCGTGCTTTAGTACTCGTATTGTTTGTGTAATTTTTATGATAGAAGCAGAAAAAAAATGTTATAACTATAATATTAAAACTACCCATTATTTCATTCTTCACATTCCTTAGAAGTCGCTGAATCTAATAAAGATATTTTGACTCAGAATTTGAATAGACTATACAGTGTGTTACAAAAAGATGTTAAGGAATTTTAAGGGCAAATTCTACATCTAAAAATATGATAATAATTTTATTTAAACATGGATCCTCAAATGCTTCTTTTTCGAGATGTGTTTAATATTTTCTTTTTTAAGCGGTTTTTTTTTAATTTCTATTTAGATTTAGAGCATGTATTGAAGCATGAGGAAACCATTTCCAGAATCTAGTATAAACTTAAATGAAGAAGCACTGTTCCCTGAACAAAAAATATGTAAAAAAAATCATTTTCATTATTTGTTTTTATTGTAAGATAATAATTAATTTTATCTCGAAAATCAGAGCGAAAAAGTTTACGCAGAATTAATTGGGCTAAGAGAACGATATTTTGCAAAAAATCAGTGGCGTGCCATTTTTTCGCTAAAAATAAAGACTTACCTGCACGCACGCCACTGATGCAAGTACATTAAAAAATAAATTTTTGCACGTAAATGTACCTCTTGAGTACATACTGGCGTGTACCAAAATTCATGTCAATATCTTAACGCATATTCGACAAATTAAAAAAAAAACATTTAAAAAAGAAAATATTAAACACCGTGTACCTCGAAAAAGAAGCGTTTGAGGATGTCTATATAAACTTATTTTCATATTTCTAGAATCTGCCCTTAAAATTTCTTAACATCTTTTTGTAACATCCTGTATAATAATCATGCACTTGCTTAAAGAAATTAAGTAAAACATCGATGATAAAAAGCTTCACGAGAAGGGAAAAAAGAAGTCGACGCAGAAATAAACAAAATTATAGCGGTAAGTAAAATAAACAAGTATAGAGGGTGTCTCCTTATCTTGAAAACTAACTAGCAGAATTTCCATATTTAATTTCCAACATAATCCCCAATTGCTAAAGTGCACCTCTCAAAAATACGCGAGAAAATCACATTTAAATTTTTTATAGCAACTTTTATATGGTTTTAAATACACGCCGAGCAGCCGCGCAGCAGTTAGCGTGTCTGTCTACGATCTTCAAGCTGCAGCAAAAACCTATTACAAAACCGTGCAATGAACTGCATCAGTTTTTCTTTTAAAGATGGAGCATGGCTCTGAAGAATCACCTGCCGGATAGGGCCAACAAACCTTACCAAGGGCTAACAGCAGCCCCAGCCATAGCCTGGCTGCGTCTTCTTGATAGACAAAATGATTTTTGTGTTGTATATAGTATGCTAGGACGTGTTGTAAAATATGCAAATAATAAATATACTTAAAAGTAAATAAGGGATCATAGTCTGCCATTGCGGCTGCTAGGCGTATATTCAGAAAAACGTATATATTAGTTGTTACGAAAATTTTAAATGTGATTTTCTCGTGTATTTTTAAAAAGTGCGCTAACGTTTGGGGATTATTTTGTACTCGTGTACTAGTGACTTACTCTTTCCTATCTTAGTTTTTCATTTTCTATCCAAAAATATCAACATCATGTTAAACCGCAATAGCCCTGGCTGCGGATCAGCAACAATTTTAGTAAAATCAGATATTTTTGGATAGAAAATGAACACCGGTCTCATCATTCATTCACAATACTTAAAAGTGTTTATCGCATAGCTGCTTTAAGTTTTTCAACTGTATCTTGATAAAGTTAAAAGAGAATTAAGTTGTTTATAACTGTTTATGAATCGATCGACATACATAATGTCTAAAAAAAATCCTTAGGTAGTACCGCAAACCAATGTTTCAAACCCACGATGGAAAAAAATTCGAATTTCGATCGGACCAGAAACTTTTTTACATAGGGTTTACAGTCGCTAGGCAACAAAATGACGACTTGAGCCGCGCTCAACCAAGGGGTAATAACCTTTGGTGGATGCAGGCTTGGATTGTCGTGTTACTAGGGACCGTGGTTAGAAGCCCACGTTAAGCTAGTGGTCCCGAGGTGAAAGAACTTTAGACCACACCATTAGGTGTATAGGTCGATAATCCTGATCAACAAATTATTATTACTAAATAGCATTAAAATTATTTGTACCAAGATCTCAACATATTCAATGAAGGCGCGAAATCCTCTGAGGTAGATTCGTATTGGCAAAAGGTGAATTTCAAAGAAAACTAATGTTCGTAACCTAGAAGACAATTTTATACTTGGATGCATTCATAACAACACAAATTTATGTTTGAGACCCTCTATTAGGAAATTTTCGCGAGATTCCGTTGAACTGTCAGTAGTGATGTAAGGATACGTATCCAAAAATCCGTTGGATCCGAATATTAAAAGAATCCGGATTATCCGGAACCGGCCGAGAACTTGAATACGGATTCGGAATCAAAATAAATTCGCATCGGGTGGTTACTGATGCAAAGTGCAAAGAGAAAACGGAATCGGAATCGAGTGTAAGCGAACAACACGGTCTGCGATTTGGCATATTTGATATTGTGCTTTCTCTTTCTAATGACATTTCCTAAAAAAAGATGGCATAGTTATCGGGGTAACGGGTATCATATGAGATGAGACCCATTGGTTAAACTAGTCCCGCCTCACCCGAACCGAATTCAAACGAGAACGGCGCGACGCGGTGCCTTCTTATCCCTAAACTTCGACTTCGACTGGTATGATACCGATACCGCATCGACCTACCTAGCCGTGTATCCGGATAGAAAATGTTTTAGTCTGTTGCATGCATACGTATACATGATCTGTAACCGCTTTCGCGCGGGTCAAGAAATGGATTCGAATTCGGATAATGGATACGGATATTAGCTGATTCCGATTCCGTATGATTCGGATATCTAATGAATACGGATATTTACAACACTAACTGTCAGTAATAATACGCTGAATATCTGCAGCTAAACCAAAGAAGTTACTCGAATTATTCAACTCACGAAGACCAAAGGCTAAGGACCCATGTACCGCTGAGAAATTCGACTCACATCCAGAGCGGGAAAAGTCCGCAGGAATTTCACCACCCTTTAAATGGACGTATGGTGTGGTACCAACTCGGCAGAGGAAGAACTCCTCCACCTCCATCCTTGTTTAAAGCAGCGATACACGGTGTTCCCAAGCGGTCACCCATTGAAGTACTAACCGTACCGAGCGTCGCTTATCCTCGGTGATCAAGCGGAGAATGGTGCAACCAGTGACGTTAAAGGGCATATACGTATTACTACTCTATAGCGAACGACGAAAAAATGTTGAAGCAAAGACGTAGCCTTTGGATACAATTGCTAACCAGTCACGTGATGTCCTGAACATCCCTCATATATCACCACGTGATTTGCCCAGCCAGTGAACTCAATACTACCTACCGACCGCTAATCAAAACACCAAATACGACAACATGGCCGCTCGCGCCTGTTATATTCAAAAGTTCCAATTTGAATCTGATAAACCTTCGATTTCGCCATAGCGTTATTTTGTGAATATTTATTTTAATTTATAATAAAATATCAGAAAAACCAGTAAGTATAAATTATTATATGATGTAAAGTACAATATCGAAACCGAGTTAATAATATTCTAGATAGAAAATGAGATCTTGTTTCGCATGTCGACGGTCAGATGAGAAAGACAAAGTGATTTTGCATAGGTAGGTAATTAATTATTTAAGATTTTGATTCTAATTATAATGTATTATATATAAATTAATGATTACAATAAATTATACTTACATATTTTGAGTTTTAATTCGAACTTAAATAATGTTTTTTTTTTAGATTTCCTAACGATGCCTCGCTTTATTTACATAATGTTCTTACCCGTTTTGCCCCAAAATCTCAAATTAAAAATTAAAAATGATGTATTCACTCTTCAGTTTACATTGTTGTGAAGAATATCCGCCGCTAAAACTACAAGTAATTTCTTCACTTCTTGCTGCTTAAAACGGGCATTATCGGTACATTAGCTACGACATTATCGTAAATAGGATAATAATTAACTTTTAATCCACTTTTCACAAATAAAAACACATTAATCTTTACTTTTGAAAGGTAAAAAGACGAAAAGGAACCCGACAAGCTCACATTTTAAACTGCTGTCAGAACTGACAGTGACAGTTCCGTCAAAACTTCAAAAGTGCTGAGACATCACGTGGTACAAAACCAATGAAAAGCAGATTTTATCTTTGCTTCAAATTTTAACAACGGGTAGATTGGATGCTAACAATATAGTAGTAATACGTATATGTTAAAGGGTTTGACCTAACCTTAAAAACTTAGTATATGTTTTTACTATTTAACTTTTCAAAAAATCAAACCAGTGGTAATTTAGGTCTGCCATTTGTCAAGCTACATATATATCCTCCAGAAACGGCAAGAGCCAAATCAGTTTGTCTTTATAAGTGATAACGTCATCGGTTTATTAAAACCCGGTCACAGTAGATCAACGAGATCTCGCGACTATTGCCTTTATAGTGTACATACTTTTGTATCAGCCCTACAAACTGGCGATAACGAGAGAAATACAGTTGTCAGCAACAATAGAAAATTAAAAATTTAGTTTCATACACAAAAGAACTTTCTCGCCTGCTAAAACTATTTTAATGAAAAGTATTAACAAATTCGAGTAAAATCATGTGCAACATTCATTGTAGTTTCGAAACGTTGCTCTTCTTAACTTTATCAAGGGCATACCCACATAATGACCGATTAAAAAATATTTTCGATGAATGGGCAGTTCGTTCAGATATGTACCTATACTTTAATTATCAGGAACAACAAAAATACACCAACAAAATAAAATCAAACGATTATACGTAACTATAAAATATAAATCTGGTATACAACAGTATTAATTAGTGATGGGATATCTCGAATGAAAAATAATCGATCATTCGATTATTCAAATCAGTCGAGATATCTCGAGAAGTCAGCGCGATCATTCGAATGATTTAGCCGCTTCGAATGACGAGACAAAATGACGCCGTCGCCGACTCGGCACTCGACCTTGTGTTACCATGCATATTGTCTCGGTCTCGGATGTTTTTTTCATTCGAATGATTGTTTATTTCGAATGATCCTTCGATATCGAGCGAGCATTATTTCATCTCTCGACAACGCATAGTGTTATTAGCATGTTTTTTAGGATATATACAGGGTGTTAGTAAAGTATGTGGCCAAACTTTAGGGTATTATTCCTTACTTAATTTTAAGACAAAACATAGGTCCTAAACGACTTTGTTTTTAATACACAGGGTGTTGAATTTTTGTAAAAGGTTTATCCTAAATAACTAGAGGACGCAAATTAGTATAAAGTTGAAATTTGGTGACAATTTTTAATGCATAAAGGGGAGTCTTGCTAGTTGCCAAATTTGTTTAAAGAAGAGTTTTTGTTTTCATGGATCTCTTACTTTTTTGTTATTTTTAATAAGTTACACTAATAAATAGTGTTACATATAACTTTACATTTTTTTGTTTTTATCGAAAACGGCCAATCCAAGCAAAAAATTTCAAGAGATGATTTTTGTGTAGTTTTATTTGCTATATTTTTTGATTCGAATGATTATTTCAAATGATCATTCGATTATTAAAATCATTCGAGAGCTAATATTATTTAATTCATTCGATTATTTCCAACACTAGTATTAATATTATAAAATATGTGTCAAACAAACGAAAATGTCCCGGGTCATTCTTTACATCTAGAGTTTATAGTAAAAGAAAATGACAACATAAAAGATTTGTTATTTGAAAAAACAGTCGAATAGAATCCAAAATGTTTATAGCAGCAAATAATATTATGGGATACGAGGAATCACAAAAAATATTAATTGTTCTTTTTATCGAAATTTTCGTCTTTCAAATATATAGGGTGTCACAAATTCGAGACGTTAGCCTTAGAATCTCGGCAACCATAAGAGACAGAAGGTTCTTCTATCTCTTATGGTCTTGGAATATCCTGTCAATAAATGGCAACGAATATAAAATTATAATTTCTTGCAGCAAACGCCTGCAGAGGGAATATAAACTCCTGAAATTTATATGCATCAGTTTTAAAATTCACAAATTGCATTGTCATGTTTAATTAAATAATTAAATATTAAAATTACTATATTTTAAATAATTTATAAAAAAAATCACTGATTTATTTCTCTGTAAATAACGGCTCTTTTTTGGGGTAGGGAATTTTTGTTCTAGTAATTAATATTGATCTCGTATAAGCGTTTGATTCTACCACATAAGTTCATATCAACAATATATAAACAAATATTTCGAAAAACTTCAATAAACCTATAAACGTGAAAAATTAACAATTTATAAAAATACATATTAAAATCTGTAAAATATCAAAAACGAATTCAAATTTTTTGTTTTAATAGATCGACTAATACTAAATTAAAATATAATCATAAAGTTTGCAGATCTTTTCTATACTTTTCCCACCTTTCTATACCTTTTCCGTGCAATTCTATAAATTCCTCAAGACCCGATGGCACATGACCTCGGTACTCAATATTATGTACTTTTACGGCATTCGCTGCCAAACATTTTAGGCTAATTTTAATTTGTGTTTTGAGTATTATTTCAGCTACACCTAAAAATAAATAAGAACACGTTCATTCGACGGAAAAAAATAAAATTATTACCAAACAATACTTTTTAACTACCTTATTAGAAATTACTATTACATTTTTCTTAGCGCCAGAAATGCCTAAAAATCAATTTATCTTATGTCAATATTGCTGCCACGTTAGCACTCAGGCATTGCCTGATTTGATAGTGTCGCCTGTATATGTTTTTACCTGCGCTTGAATAGCTGTCTTGACAACTTTGCAAATTTTAATTTAGTAAAATTTCATTTACACAACACCAAAAGTCTTGATATTTTGTAAGTTTTTTTTTTTTGATATAACATGATCACTATTAAGTATGTTTATTTCTGAATGTATTTTTCGCACTAACAAAATTTTTAGAAATTTGAACAATTATGCACCCAACATAAATATTGCAATTTTTCAGTAAAAACATTACGACAAAAATTAGCAAAACATTTTGTTTTTCCCAAACTAAACATCAATTAATAGTCAGTAGAGTCTCCTCTATTTCTCAGTAACCGATTGACACGACTGTGCATTGAAACAATCAAGCTGTTGATCGTTTCCTGAAGAATATTGTTCCATTCCTCTACTGCCGCTGAAACTAACTCTTCCGCATTTTCGGGTGGATTAATGAGGTTGTGAACTGCTCTAGATACAGAATCCCACATGTTTTCAATAGGATTCTAATTCGGCGAGTCAGCTGGCCAATGTAGTCGGGTAATATGTCCTTGTTCAAGTATCTTTTGAACCGGTCTTGCGCGATGTTGCCGGGCATTGTTGTCCATGAAGATGAAATTCTCACCTAATTCTTTGCGTAATGGATAAATAATGGGCTTGATCACACTTTCAATATAAACTCGACTTGTCCTTCTGAGGTATAGAAATTAATGGCGTTCGGCGATTGTACATGATTCCCCCCCCCCCCCCCCCCCCAAAACATTACTGTCCCTCCTTCATAGGGAGAAATCTCTCAAGGAAAATTTAGTCTGTTGACGACCTGGCTCTCTCCAGACCCTTTACCTATTGTCATCACTCTCCAAGAAATATTACGTCACCTCACCGCACACCCTATTTGGTTCAAGACTTAATAGTATTCAGCAGTTCACAACATTCAATGGGATTAAATAATGTCTATATGATTGTGACGGATTCATACTAAAAAGATCTATTAACGGGGTGTTACGCAATTATTTTTTCAAATATTAATTTTTGCTTAACGGTAGAGTGGCGTAACACCCAATTAATAGATATTTTCATTCTATGGGATTCATATTAATTATTAAAGATAACGCCCATGCTAAAAGTATATAAAAATAGTTTTGGGTTTTTTAGCCGTAAATTAAGTAATCTTATTAAAGGTAAAATGACAACAGTGAATTATAATCATTAATAAATATAGTGCATTATATAAAACAAATAAAAATATAATTATTTAAAACATAATTCATTATTTGTAACTAGACCTCGATATCCCGCGCGCTATGCGACCGATATACCACTGAGCTTCGTATAAGTTTGACCCCGAGCTATTTCTAAAAAACTTTATCAAAATTGGTAATTATGTATCGCCCCTAATCATACAAATAGTTCTTATTTGTTATAATTAGCACAAAAAATACCTTAACAAATATATACACTTACTACCTGTGGTAGATGATTCCAATGGAGTTTCTCCCTTATTATTTACAATATCAGTGTGAGCACCATGTTCCGTCAGATCGGTTATTATCGAATGTAATGTCAAAAAATCGGAAATAGCCTTATGGTAATTGACAATTACGTGTAAAGGAGTATTACGCTCATTATCCATGGCGTTAACATTTGCACCGCATCGAATAAGAAGTTTTGTAGTATCAGCGCATGGAAATCTGGAAAGTAAATATACTCAGTGACATAAAAAATTGTTTAGTTTACACTGTAATAATTAAATTTTATATTTTTCTTTATTATTGCTCAAGTCTAAGCCGGCTTAACAGACTATGATGCGAACAACCATTAGGTATTTTATTCAAGAAATCAAAAATAAAATATGTAAAATAAAACTAACTTACTTGCAAATATCGTTTGTATGGAAATCGTCGACAGGCGTCTCCGCATTACATGCTAAATGTAAGAGAGTTTGGCCATTCCTAAGCGTAAGTTGTAACTGGTTCAGAGCAAACACCATTCTCTGAACATTAAACTTTTCCTCCTCATTGCATTTTTTCATTAATTTTGTTAAAATAGTCAACAGGTACAATGTAGTTGTCAGATTACTTTCAATCTCATCCTTAAAAGAAAAAAAGTTATACTACTAGTAACTATAACGGTAAAAAACAACAAAAGCTAAATGTTTATGGCAACATCAAGTTTTTTTAACTTTTGTTACCACCAAAAACTAAGAATGCGAAGTAAAATTAGTAACAAATAATATCATTTCAGCAGAAAACCAAAGCTCAAATACGTCTAGAAACAGCTTGTTATGTTTCTATAACTTTTTGAAAATCGTTTTCCGGTTCAACAGGAACAGCATCCGGAACAGATCTGGAACCTGAACCAAAACAGTTTTAGTAAAACTGGACATTTTTTAATAGAGAATGCCACAATGTTCAAACTGTTTTCTCCAAGTTTCACTGTTAAGATGGTACAACCTACCAAAATATAACAAATGTTATTTCTGGACAGTCCGAAATAGATCTAGAACTTCCATTTAAAATATGAAATTTTGTAATGCCCGGAATTTTTGCGCAGTCAAGATTCTGAGAAAAATGTATAAAATCTAGATACATTACTGAAATTTCTGGGGAAGTATTTCTTTTAGAGGTTTTAGGAATTTTTTGCGGGTTAGTTCCTTTCGCAATATAAAAGCGCTAATGCTAATTAATCAGTCACACGAAAGTCAAAATGCACAAACCTAAAAATACATAATGTAGTTTTAGGTTATAGTATATATTACAGTCAGATTGTGTAACGAAATTTACAGCTCTGTGAGTTTAGGGCTTTAGGGCAACACTGTTGCAGTATTGCCTTAAGTGCATTAGCTGTTGTTTGTATTTATTCTTATAGTTTTAGTGCTACCCCGATATTAATTTCCATTTATATATTTTATTGCCGACTCAAATTAACAATGTTGCGTCCTCTTCGGCCGGTTTGTTAACTAGTACAACAGGGAATGTTGTCGTTTCGTCGTTGTCTTCATTATCGTGTTATTTGGCATCTTTGTCAATTTTGTCGAGTAAACCCTTCTTCCCCGTTAAAAATCAGCTGATAGCAGCTGGTTCCTTAATTTGAGTCGCCAATAGCGAGGTGAAATTGTACCAGAAGCCTTTGTCTTGGCTCATAAAAATCGTATCGAAAAAGACGTGGTTAACTATAAGTTTTAAATGGCATCTTACTTAATCATACATTAAGTTTATAACGTAATAAAGCTGCAGTTCGTTATAGGGTAAACCAAAACCAAGCATTAGCTGTTATCATGCAATGATGTATAAAGGAGGTAAAGCATGTGTCAGCTTACAAAAATGAGATAATATATTAAATTGTTTCATTTTTCTGCAAGTTTTAATGTACTTCAGACATCTGCATTAAAGAATTTCGGATAATATTAAATACTTTTGATACTTTGATATTTTACAATAACTGTAACTACAGTTAACTCTAAAGATCACAGGTTTCTTTTAGAGAAAAAAAAATCTGAAATCCTGGTGATCTGTCAGGCACAAACATGACTTATTCTCACCAATTTTAACTGTGTGTGAAATGCAAAATAAGTATGAAGTTCTGATTATGAAATTATCCCATTTCTGTATATTGACCAATATACATAGAAACATTTGTCGGTTTCTAAAAGTGACAGTGTTTATGACTACAAACCATTAAGTACTATCGGAACTGTCTAGCCTAGACAGTTGGCTTCAATAAAGCCAGAAAGGATTCTAAATAATGATTAACACCCATGGATTTATTAAGAACGGATACGGGATGATTTAACATTCTTTGAAGCCAAAACAAACCATTCTAAACGACACTGTAAACACAATTTTAAACATTGGCCACATCTTATTTTACCTTGTATTTTTGTACAAAAAATACGTTAGAAGCACCACAAGATTTACTAAAAGTAATAAAAGGCCTAAAATATTTTATTTTTCTGCTAAATAATAATAAATTTAAGTTAAAAAGGTTTTATTATTTATAGGTTATATTATTTCTAAAGGTTTATTTAAAGTCGCTCCGAGTCATTTATAAATCTATGTCGCACTTTTTCTTTTCTAGTTCATTAGACAAAGACGTACGTGTAACCGAGTGTTCAGACGCGTTTCCTAAGCAACCAACAGAGGCAGGAACACTTCTGAGCTCCAACACTCCAATGCTATTTTATCCCTTTCTACTACCATTCTTGATTCAATTACGTATTTCCTTAAAGTTCGTAAACTCTACCCCTAGGGGAAATGCTTTCATAACAAACAACAAATATAAGGCTTCACGTTCGATACGCTCACAGTATACGGACATCGAATCCTTTCTTAATAAACCCATGTTAACACCAATAAAGCCAGAAAGGATTCTAAATAATGATTAACAGAAGACATTAACAAAGCTTTACATATGACTTTTGACATTTGCACACCCACGTGACCCTACTCACTACCAAGTACTAACCAATAGTTTGTACATAAAACAGCAAATTACCATTACGGTTTCTGGCTCATCTTTAGGGCCGGGTTTTGAAAGTTTTTCTTTATTTCGTTCTAGTTCTACAATAGCTGCAGATAGAACTTCTATTACTTGATTATAGGTAACTTGCACCCCAACATGTATCATTTGCGAAAATACCTGGGCAAACCTCAGTAAATCTTTAACCACTGCGATATGGTTCCTTTGCCGAAGTTTCAAAGCATGCAGCCATAATTCCAAACATCTACAAATTTTAAAATATACGTAGCACAACTGGCGCTATAAATAACTTCAGAGAATAAAGAAATTTTGTAAAGAATTCGGGTAAGGTATATTAGTAATACTTTCAATACTTCTTGATAATTTGTGAAACTTTTATACTTTTTCGGTTCATTAGGAAAAATCAAAACTAATATCGTGATAGTAACGATTTGAACATTAACATCAGCCCACAGGTTCCCAAAATCTGTTTTATTCGTCATCTTTCAGAACTAATTATGCATCATCGTCTTTTTCTTTTAGAATAGTAAAAATCATTCTCATTATCCTTTTTGTGTTATAGTTTTAGTGAAATAATAGAAACTGTTTTTGGACTGGCAAATGTTGTATCTTTTGTGTCACCCTGTTATCGGCATTGAATTGTTTGTTGGGTTGCCCTAATTGTATTAATAAAATAAAATCATTACTGAGTACAACATTTTTAATTATTTTAAAGAAAAAACAACTACATTTTACATACCTTTCAAATCTTGCATTATCAGCAAAAACTGCTCCCCTATATATGATCGGATGTGGTAGTTCTGGATTATTGACGCCCAATATTCTTTCCCTTATAGTAAGGGATTCCATGTGTAAGGCATTAGTGTTACCTTGAATGGCTTCTAACTCAGATACTGTCTGGCTTTCAATCGTATTTTCATATGCAGGTATAGGAGGTGAAAGCTTTTTCTTAATAGGATTATCTGGATCAGAATACCTACGTATCGTAAAATGTAGTTTTGTATGTTCATTTAATCATGGAAAATCTGATTAATCTTTTTTAAAAGTTAAAATACTTATAAAGATAGAATGGAAAACACCTGATTTAAAAAAAAACCTGCCAAGGTCTTTAAATAAAATTTGAAAATCATACTATTTCATCGTCAAAAGTGACATTAGCTAGGCAGTTCTAATAAGTTTAATTAGAAAGTTTCGTATTTCAGAAATATCGAGTAACTTCAACATCACTTAATAGTTCATTTAACTTGTCAAACAAAAAAAATCATCTTGATATCTTCAAAATTGATGAAATTATTCAATTTCTTGTATGTTAAGTTTTTAAATATTTGGCGCGCGGCTTTTGTCGACAGTGACGTCACAATACATGAGACTCTGTCGCCGGGCTAGCTGCCTGCTGCTGTCGCGTGTTTACTTGATATTTAGGTATGATTTTAGTATGGTCACGTTCTTTTTGATCTTCATCGAGTTATTTTGCAACATTTGCAAAAAATATAAAAATCGTTCAAGAGTAAAGTACCCTTATTTCAAAAAATACAGAAAAACGTTATTAAGAAAAGTTGTTTAGAATTAAAAGATATATCCAAACAAAGCTATTCAAAAAATATATATTATGAAAATTTGAAATTACCCCCGTATAATGATTTTTTTTATATTCAGCTACAATACATTTTCAAATTAACCACAATCAAATCACTTCTGCATAAATTTCACCAAATTGAAACAAATTTGTTAAATTAACTTCGATTTATATATTTTTGAGTAATATAACCAAAAACTTCATGACTGTTTGCAACAATTTATATTGACATTTTCAAATTAACCACAATCAAGTCACTTCTGCATAACTTTCAACCAACAAGCAAATTTGTAAAATTTACTAAGATTTATATTTTTTTAAGCAACCAAAAACTTCATGTCTGTTGCAACGATATTACACACAAGTTTCGAATTTCGCAAATATTCTTAAAAATAAGGCAAATATATGCCCATTATTATTAGTATGAAGTATGAAACAGGGGTTCAAACTTGGTATGGGGAAAAATATTAGATGGTCCTATTAACTCGAAACTTCATAAAAGCACTTTAAAAAACGCTTAAACACGTGTTTTACAGTTTTTAATAAATCAACCCCTAAGGGAGTGAAATGGGGGTTCAAAGTTTGTAATGGAGTAAAATTGTTATACCGCGGACGAAGTCGCAGGCGGAAGCTAGTGGTAGTGGTACCATATAATGCAACTTTTAAGAACAAAAAGAAATCTTTAAATGTATGGAAGTAATTTATTGGCCAACTTAATTTAATGTATTTCCTACCTTAGGGTCATGGATTTATGCAGGTACTTGTATGCTTTGCTTATGTTATAATTTTCTTTATCATTTGCATAAGATGCCCCTAACAACTCTAAGGCTTCAACTTGTTCTTCTTTACTAATTTCTGGTCTTTCAATCAAATATTCAACTAATTTATGCCTTGTCCTTTCTGCGGCTGACTTAATAGGAGTCATTCCAGTTTCATTAGAATAAAACTTGGAACCATATTTTAAAAGCTCCTTTACTACGTCCACATGACCACATTCTGCTGAAAAGTGCAAAGCTGTAGCTCCACACAATGCTTTTTCATTTGGATTGGCACCATTTTGCAAAAGAAAACTAACCTGAGAACAACAACTATTATTATCCTTAGAAATTCCAAATAATCTTACGGATTTGGAGATTCGACGGTAAAAAAAAAACGGAAAAATTGGAAACCCGCTTTTCCGCAATTTAATTAGAGAAAAATTAGAATATTAAAAAAACATTCTAATACACAAAATAAGTTTAAATAAAACGTACAAGCTTCTGATGAAAAGAAAAGGAAATAATGTTTCTTTTGTACTCATTTTGTATAATCAAGAGAGGAAAATCATTTATACTATATATTTACAAAAATGGTTAAGAATTACTTTGTAGAATTATTAGAGTGCTGCTATACTTTTTTGGATTTAATTGTAGTTTTCCGAAAAGACCTTACCCACTCACCTATACACGTCTGAAAATGTTCTCTGCCTTCGAAAAACTTTTTTATAAGCAATTTTACAAACAAAAGTTATACTTTATAAAACGCTTCGCGTTTTCTGTCGCATCAAGGGATGCGACAGCCTTGCTCTGTGTTTATATGTGAAGTGACGAAGCCGTCAAGAAGTCTCCTCAGGGGAACTAAATTAAACTGAAATAATAGACCACCCTTTCGAGATGTGCGTGACCGGACTCGGCCACCGCAGGGTACCTTCGCAATGACGCGAGTCTTGTCTCACTATTAGGGAATAGGAAAAGGCAGCTCTTGCACTCGGCACGGCTCAGAAACGTAAAGGGGTTGGTATTTGGTAGCCATTTTTGCTGACGCTTCGCTAGTAATATTTTTAGAATGTAGTGATGCAACGAATAAAAAACCGCACGGTTTTTTAAAAAAAAAAGTGTTTTTTATTAAAAAAAAACAGAACCCTCCGGGTTTTTTTTAAATCACGTTTTTTTTTTTGCTATAACTACAAATCTAATAAAATAAGATACAGCGCCGATAAAAACGAAAATACAGAATACAGTAGTTTATTTAAAAATCAAATACATAAAAATTTAACAAAAGTACATGTTTACAAGCCAACCACATCACTATGTCTAACCAGCTCCTTGCCTGGCCCTAATCGAGTTGGAACGATTTACCGATAACGCGCAGTTTACATTTTACGGAATTTGAATTAAACGCGACTTTTGACTGGCTAGTCTCTACAAGTTAGCTAAGTGCTGACGCTGTTGACAGACGAAGCGTCATCGTCATCGCTGTCATTTGAATCATTGTCCACGTCAGTGCCTAGGTCACTTCCGGAAAGGACGGATGATCCAGACTCACTGAGTGCGATTTCAACTTCCTGTCTTACAGTGGTACTGGCGTCAAAGCTTGGCCCAGCAGTAGGTTCAGAGTCACAGTTGGATTTGGGTTTTTCTTTTGCGTTACATTCCCCCATTAATTTCAAATTATGCGCGACCGAGACAATTTTTGACGCTCGGTTGTTGGCCAGCCGATTCCTATATTTGGAGGGAATCCTCGAGTATGAAGAAAAAGATCGTTCACATGCAGCCTATGTCGCTGACAACTCTAGAAATCGGATCGCCAACCTGGATAGCTCTGTTAGAACAAAGTCCGCTCCACCAAGCTATTGGATATATTGTTGGATATTCGGTAGTCTCGCTATTCCACAGGAAAGATTTCTTAAATGGACCTTTTTTTGCTATAAAGTTTTCTACATTAGCCAAGATGGATGCTTCGCTAATATCTGGCATCTTCTGAGCTGTTTTGTAAATCCATTCCCATATCTTACCAGTGTTGACATATTGTAGTATTTGTTTCTGATTGAGCTACTTTCAAATACGAACGATAAGTTGGTAGAAAGCATAATAATGGTAAATGCAGTAATTAGTTACTGCGAAGATAATTATAAAATTTTAAGTGCAAGTTTTTTTACGCTTTGGATTTGGTAAAAACAACTACATTCAGTTTCACATTTTAATAGATCCTTTTCTGTTCAACAAAGAGGAATTTAGCATTCCTGTAAAGGTGTTTCCGAGGTTTTTGCTGATTTGGTTTCGAAAATCAATTTAGAACAATTAAAAACAAAAAAAAAACGGTTTTTTGTTTTTTTTCAGGTTTTTAATTCGATTTAAAAAAACGCGTTTTTTTACATCACCATTAGAACGTCACGGTAATAAACTAGGAGATAAGAGAACTTCAAAGGAAACTAGGCCTTTGAAGTTCGCCGACAACATGCCGGTTTTAGAGAAACTAAATTAAAGGAAGGATTTTATTTTATTTAAGCTGGAATACCCTTTGTGTTTTGCCGATAAATGCGTAGTTTAAGCGAGTTAACTTTCCAAGAAAGACAAGTTTGAGCTTATTTTATTTTTAAAAAGGATTTTATGCCGCTTGGATATTAACATTTATTGAAATTAAAAAATAGAATTATAGAAATTGACTAACCGGTTGGGTTTCCCCAACAAATACTATTAGGTATGTAGAATCAACTGTTTTGGTGATATTTTAATCTTAATTTGCTAGCTCGCGTAACTTCAGACGCGATCGGGTATATTGCGATTTTCATATGATGTGCTGTAGAAAAAAATTTAAGATGATTTTTAAAGAATTCGTTATTACGTCATAATTAAAATGATTGCTTGTTTGCAGTTATTTGAAAAAATAATCAATTTTTCCCCAAACATTATTTTTCAATTCTTTTAGAAAAAAATCGGATTCTTTCAAAGGTGACGCACAAATTTCCTGAAAATTTGAAAATTTGAATCTTTGGGCTAATTAAAAAGTTTTAAGTGATTTTTCCAAGAACATACTTAGGAATATACTTTATGTTTAAATTTAAATGTATTTACATGCACCAAACAACTTTAGAGCAAAAAACACAAACATAATACAATACACTATAGAAGTTTACAATATTCCTTTTGTTATTAAGTCCTTTTTCCAAAAACATAAAAGGATTAGGTGTTTTAAATTAGATGGATGAGGAAATTGAACTACTTAAATAATGTTATTTAACATTTACTGACAGTTTTTGCTTATATCAAGGTGAAATAATTTTTCCTATTTCTTATCCCATTTTCACTAAGTCAATAATCAAAAATATGCATTACAAAAGAAGTTACCTAATCCTAATATAAATTATACAATTGGGGATCAATGTTCGAAGTACTTACCACATCTAAATGTCCCTTATAGGCAGCTATCATTAGACACGTATTATTATATTTATTTGCTATATTTATGTCGGCTTTATGATAAGCCAGATATTTTACTATGTCAAGACGTCCATCAAAACAAGCTGCCCTTAAGGGTGTTGAATTTGTTTTAGTAGGATGGTTTACATCAGCACCGGCTTTAACAAGCGTTTTCACAATATTAAGGTGTCCTAAAAATATTTTCTTATGATTAAAAACTGAAAGTAATTTTTTCTTTTATGGTTACTGGTCATAGAAAAAATAGTGTATGCAATTCACATTAAATGGCTTAATAAGGCACTCATATTCATGTCTTAATAGCTATCATTAAATAATGCTCATTGCATAATATACTATTTTGTTTAAGTACAGTCATTCTGTCAGTACATACTCTTGACATGTCTGAAGTTATAGAAATGAATCATTTATGACAAAAAATCAACAATTTTTTGCATAAACATATTATAGTATACAAAATAAATGCGGAGAAACATTGTGAAGTGAAATTACTTAATACATAGAGGGTCACAATGTTTGCTCTGTAATAGGTACTCACAAGTTTTATCAGATCAGAAATTATAACAAATATCCACCAAATTCATGCATGGAATATACACAGAATAAATTCTCAAAATATAAATATGACATGGTAAAGTGAAAAAAATCATACAGGGACACATATTTACCTCGATTTATGCTGTTAGAGTAGAAAGTTTAGATATGAATAAATAGATATGTTCTGATATAAGTAGGTACAAACTCGATAAAAAATAAGTAGGAACATTTTTAGTACCACAAAGTTACAATTTTTATGCTCTTAAAAATCATTTATTAATACAGATATTAAAAACAGTTGATATACTTTTTAATAAAAATTGGGGAAAATGTCATATTGCTTTAATATGACATTTTCAATGTTTGTTAAGAACTACTGCCAGCACAAGGGTAATCTGACAAAAAATTAAAGAAAAAAACTTTAGTGTACCTATTAAGTTTCACAGATCAACAATAATTGTTGATGAATCTTTAACCTCTATAACCAAAATAACAAACTAAACTTTTACACCCCTATAAATTACAACTTGCTCCCAGATACAGTTAAGAAAAAACCTACATCTACTTAAATGATTACGAAAAGATAATTTCCTTAGAATAAAAAGTTGTTTTGTTAGTGGACACACAATCCTTACAGAGATGTATAATACCTAAATCCAAACTTAATATTAGATAATTTAACAATTACCTGCACAAGCTGCACACCATAAGGCTGTAGCTCCTTCAATCACATACCCATCAAATTTTACTATACCTTCTTGTTCAATATTTGAAACAAACTTTGTAAGAAGCATTCGAACAACTTTCTCATGTCCATATCGTGCAGCTATGAGAAGAGGATTGCATTCTTGACCATCGTCATCCGCAAGATTCTAAATTGTTAAAAATAAATAAAAAGCCAAAAAGGTTTGTTAAACATTAAAATTAAGTAGAGGGTTCTAGAATAAAATTGCGCATTTCCTTTTAAAAAAAGCATGGCAATGTTCCCTGACGATTCGGGAACAAAGAAACAATAATCAAAAAGGTTAGAACGTAAATAATATTTATATTTACCTCGTTTATTATTTGATCTGCTTCAATTTTATCGATTTCGGAAAGTAATGTATACAAAGAAATCGACATACCATCTTTGGCGGCAAAATACACTCTGTATTTTAGCCGATCACGTTCTTCGGTCATTTTTTTTTGTATATCACAATTTAGTACGTACTTAACATCACAATGTGCTATTTTCAACTGTTTCCAAAAATGAAAATAGAATTTCACAGGATTTCACATTCTGGGAAAATTTTGACGTAACATCGGGCGGCAGGCAGATTTTCTAGGGGGAACGTTCCTTCCGCCGAACCAGTGCTAGGTACACCAACAAAAAAGTGTAACCTATTCGCGTACTCCCACATTGCGTTCCCCAATTTACTCTCGAGCGACCATGAAGTGTTTAGTACAACTTGCACCACACCAACAAACATGCAGCAAACTATTAGTATTCGTTGCAGCAAACGTTTATTCAAACACAAACGAGCATCTTGTTCAGTAAGTGGCAAGTGCTATTCCTGTGTGCTATTCGAAACAACACAGTACAGTCGAGTCGCTGTACTACGAACAGCGCTTTATATGAGTTCATGCATTTGCGAATTAGCAGGTTACAATACAAACCAGTGCTGTTTATTACAAAATACTAAATACATATGAATTGTTTTATTAACCCACACCAAAATAGTCACAAACAGTCACTGGAACGCAAAAAGAAATAATTAGAAAAGCTCTTTAAAAATTAGATTAAGTCAATCGTATTGGACCACTGACCTTCAGCGAGAAAAGACGACACCATTCATTCATAATTAGCATTTTATTTTGTTTCGTATATTGTGCGTGTGTAGGACAAAGCAAGAGGCGATAGAGAACGCTAGACATCCGACAACGCGGGACCTCTCTATAACTTTCCGAACCGTCCGTATTCAACCAAGTAAACCTGTGAAAATATAATCTAATTTTCCACGTACTTGACACTGGCGCATCATTTTTCAAACCTTATGGATAAACTCCTTTTAAAAACAAAAAACCCTGAAAATTTCACTATACCTAACACTTATTTCCACTGCTAGGCCATCCTGTACCAAAAAGGTATTGCGCTGATTAAACCACTCTAAATTTCGCTACACCGCCACAGATTACTCCTACCAGATGCGAATCTCATAATATCTTTCCTATATCAGGATTCCGCGGTCTTGGCGCTACGGACAGAGCGGCCCGGTCGGTTCGAGCGTCGATGCCGTGAATGGAATTTTCCACGCGTTTGGTAGGTTTTAATTCAGAGAAATTATGGATTATATTTTAAAATATTAAAACATGATATTGTGTAGCATTTTATATAAAATTATATCATTAACAAATACAAAAACGTATCTCGTTTATTAAAATTACACTACAACCTAGTACAACCACAATTTAAACATTAGCCTGCTCTCTATTCCACCGAGACGCTCGCATACGCTAACAGCGAAGAATTCAGCGTTCGGCGACAGACTAAAGAATAGGTGCATCGCCACCTTATAATTTCTCTAAATTGAGCCACCGTCGAAAGCGTAAGATTCGCATCTGGTAGGAGTAATCTGTGACACCGCAGTGGAAATAAATTATATAAAAATGAACAAATAGTAGTAGGTATATTGTTATATTTTACTAACCCTTAGTTATATATTTTAGCCTGTGGATTTTACGATTGCAAATATATTAACCTACAGTGATTTTATTATTCGATCTTGTATAAAGTTTATCGAATTGCAAATATGCCACATAAGTAACTGAAAGCCTGGCAGCTCTATTATCTATTTACTATTCTCAAAAAGTAGATGCCATGGGGGACCATGCATAGATATAGTGGACCAGATTAAGCGTAGGTCGTCCTGGAATCCCTGATTATTTTACAATGTAAACATCAGTATCTTGTCCTTGTTTTTAAAGCGGCGCTATACGATGTATCAAATGCTTTCCAAAGTTGGACACATAGTAATTTGTCGCATCGTGTGGCCGTGCAACAACTAATTTCATGTGCCAAACGTTGGGAGCAGTGGAGCTGGAGCCACTTAGCGGCCTATGAGCGGCATTACAGATTTTTGGTTCAGTCCATGGATTTATTAAGGATGGATACGGGATGATTTCACATTCTTTGAAGCCAAAACAAACCATTCTAAGCGACACTGTAAACACAATTTGTAAACATTGGCCACATCTTATTTTACCTTGTATTTTTGTACAAAAAATACGTTAGAATCACAAGATTTACTAAAAGTAATAAAGGCCCTAAAATATTTTATTTTTCTGCTAAATAATAATAAATTTAAGTTAAAAAGGTTTTATTGTTTATATGTTATATTATTTCTAAAGGTTTATTTAAAGTCGCTCCGAGTCATTTATAAATCTATATGTCGCAATTTTTCTTTTCTAGTTCATTAGACAAAGACGTACGTGTAACCGAGGATTCAGACGTATTTCCTAAGCAACCAGCAGAGACAGCAATAACACTTCTGAGCTCCAACATTCCAATGCTATTTTATCTCTTTCTACCACCATTCTTGATTCAATTACGTATTTCCTTAAAGTTCGTAAACTAGACCTCTAGGGTAAATGTTTTCATAACAAACAACAAATAAACAGGCTTCACGTTCGATACACTCACAGTATACGGAACACCGAATCCTTTCTAATTCATCCATGGTTCAGTCGCTGGACCGCAAATTAAATATCTGGTTCGACCAGGGCGCAGTACCGTTGAAGATCCGCTGTCCGTCCACTGGTGGATTAGCCGATTAGCCATAGTACAGTGTACAGTGGATGGCCCGCCCATGGCTAGGCGGGCTATAGGTGCAGTAATGCGTGGTTTTAATACGAATTTAAGATGGTTCGCACTGGGAATTTGAGAAAGACTTTTACAACAAAATAGTCACTGGAAATTAACAAAAATAATTTGAACTACTTGCTCTTGTATCAATTCTAGACAATACATTTTAAATATGAATCTAAAATTTTTGTCTTTAAACTTGGGTTTAAAATGCAATTATTTTTGGAAATTTTAACTTATTTTTTTCTATAAAAATGTTTCCAGAATAACCAATGTTAACCCTCTTAAATTATGAACATTTGAATATACAGTTCATTTTGTTCTTTACAAAAACGTGCTGAACATTTCTGCTCCCAGTATTTAAATAGCTATTTGCTTAATAGAACTCAAACCTACACTCGAGTTTCCTCTACTTGACACGCATGCGCAATATCATACTTACTATACCTTTGTTTTCTCTGCCGTCGTCAGAAGCATTAACACACCAAAACAAGATGTAATTTTATGCTATATTACCCTCTTACCCTCATCAGGAGCATCGCTTCCGGTTATTCAAATGCATAAATGATATTTTAGCTGGCTGAATGACTGGTCAGTCGTGAGCCATAAATCAAAAAGATATATTAATTTGGTTGTGGCGAAAAACTGTGCAAATATAGTGTTAGTTGGCACGTCTAAAATTACAGAATAATTGCAATATACTTACTTATTTGTAGAGCTATTCATTTTTAAAATTGATTTTTTCCAGCAAGACAAAAGCAGCCTTTACCAAAAGCAGCATTTAATTATTTTGCCTTTATCCGATTCACGTGATATTAATTCTTTAAGTTTGTTTTGTGAAATAACATACTAACAAAGACTATAAATACATAAGTCTTTTTAACAACAATCTGATTTTTGTTATTACGTTAAAATACAAACACACCATAAGCCTTACAAAAATATGGATGATCATTTTTTATTTATCACTTAAAATTTTATATAAGAAGGTGCCACCAAATTAAGTTTTTATTTAAAGCAAAAATGTCCCTCGTAGGAAATAATGGTCTGTTTTTTATTTATATGTTTGTTACTCCAAGTATTTTTCAAGTTGCAGGTAAATTGTCATTCTCATTTTCTATAGCAAACACATTTTCCTAGCTTAAACCTTGTAATATTAATTTAACTCTGATATTTTCGTATCTATATAAGCAAGCCAATAGTTATAAAAAAAGATACTAATAAAATAATAATAAATAATAAATTAAATTTTAATGCAAATATACAGAGCTGCCTTGTTTCTAAACTAGGGTTGCTAACCCTCCCGATTTATTCCGGATGCTCCCGATTTTCCAATAAATCTCCCGCTTTCCAATTAACATATTAAAACTCCCGCTTTTACGGTTTTTATAGTAAGTAAAATATGTATATTTATACTTCTACCTCAGAGAAATCCATAAAATTAAGAAAGTCAAGAAAAAATACATTTAAAATTAGGGTTTCCAACCGTCCTTTGTCTCAAAGGACAGTCCTTTATTTAAGAATATTGTCCTTTGACATTTTACGAAGTATCAAAGGGTGGCAATTGTCCTTTAAAAACAAAATAATGTATTAATACCTTTAAATAAGGCGAACGTCTGCCTATAAATTGGCAGGGTTTATATTCATATGTTGTAAGTTCAACGGAGTTATGCTCTAAACAGTCTAAACACTAGTTTATTTTGTGTATGTTTTTTTTTTTTGAATTTTTAAGTCGATACAAATTGAATTCCCGCATTTTTAAAACTATGTCTAGTGGTCAATATAAGAAAACAGAGCATTAAACATTGACCTAAGGTGGTTTTAAGGAGTCAGTCAATGTTGCGTCTTCCGTGCATATCTTTCACGTATTTTTTAAAAAAAATTAGGATACAAAAATTGCCCTTAAAAAATCTTTTAAGAAAATAAAACAGTTTTATCAAGCCCCCAGTTTGCCAACAGGAGAGTTGTTAATATAAAAACTGAAAAGAATTACTGGCCTTTCGAATTAATTTTAGGTCAAAATTACATCACCTTACGGTACGTAAATAAAATTTCCAGGCAATGCATGATTAAGTCTAGTATTAACAGTATGACTACTTATTTGTTCTAAATTTAACTTTTCTGGCTTTTTTGTTTCATCATCATAAAAATAAGTATTACATTTTCGAAAAACAGGTGCAATACGATAGTAGACGCCGAGTTTACAAATTTTAAAGGGGGGGGGGGGGCCATGTCCGCCGTCTAGCAATGGTGAAATTTATTTAAAGGGTATTTTATTATAAAAAAAAATACGTTTGGATGTTCTTATAAGAATACCCTACGCAAAGTGTACTCTTGATACATAGATAGCCACGGTAGTCACATATGTTTTTCTCACCTCCAGTCACATTATGTTATACCCTTCTCAAAATCAGATTATAAAATAATATTATTTTCAAGAAACATCACTTTTTAATTCATTCTGATATCATCTCCAATTTTTTAACATAGCCAATATCGTGATTTGTTGTTAAATTTATGATCCATTTGTTGTGAATATTAGCAGCAAAAAAATTCGAGTTCCATTTTTCGATGTCCTATCTGAACACCAATTTTTTTTCAAGTTGATGACGGCCGGTTCTGTCAGTCAGCTAAAGGCAGTTGCATTGGTGGTAGTGAATTACATACTATTTTAAATGATGTTTTACGTGGTCGCTGTTTTTTTTTATCTTCTGACAGCCCACGAAGACCGAAGTCTAAGTACTATATACCGTGGGTGTACTGGGGAATCGACTCACACATCCAGAGCTGGAAACATCCGTAGGGACTTCACCAGCCCTTTAAGAGGATGTGTGGGGTGGTACCACCTCGGTCGAGGGAGAATTCCTCTACCACCTTCCACCTACCACCTGTCAAATAAGTAGTACATTTGCAAATTAACGCCATCAAACCTGACAATTGAAAAAATCGATTATCCTACTCCTTTTACGTCAAAAAAGCATACTTTATTGAAGTTGCTAGTAGTAACCGTTTTCGAGAAAATCGCATTTGAAATTTCCTATGCAATACATGTAATGGTGCATAGTGCAATACCAGACTCCAGGTTAATACAATGCGAATTTGTTAAACTTACCCAATCCAAACGTTGATAATAACCAAGATACAGGGTGTCAGAATTTAGATTTTTTTTTGTTAATACAAATTTTGACAATTTTAGGTAAACTATTGCCTCTAAACAAAAGCAATCCATATTTCTTTCTTGAAAATGCTGCTAATCAGTTATGTGATAAAACACTAAACCCTAGAGAGGCAATGGTTACTATCAATATTGACGAGATCAAAAAATCTAAAGCGCAACATAAGCACACGTTTTTTAATATGAAGACAAATGGTAATATGACTCCTTTCAGTGGACACGTACATGACAGATCGCTGATAAGTTTGACATTATATTATGCTAGATCTCCAAAAGAACTTGATAAAGCACTGAAGAAAATTAAGTACTTTGGTATTTGGAAGCCCAATCGCAATATTCTTTTAGGTAAATGAAAATTATTTTTTATAAAAATTATGAATACCAAAGCATTAAAAATTATTTTATCAATTATTATTATTCTTGTGATACGTAGTATATTATACAGGGTGATATGGAAATGCTTTATTTAATATATTGGAATGGGACTCCTGGGGTAGTCTACAGACATACCCAATACTTTTCTCTTTCACCTCAAACCGCACATTTTTTTATTCTAAAAAATATCCTAAACCAGACCATATCCGGCGCTTCTAAAGGGCCCGACGTCATGGTATTGTAAGTTAAACAGTATCTTAACATCTCATTTTTCTCAGTTTTAGTGATGACGGAAAATAATCCAAAATATTTTCAATTTCAAAGACGCATTTTACTAAAAATGTTTTTTTTTTAATTTAATAGCATTTTGTTTACTTAATATGGGAAAATACGGACCATACGCTCGTGAAGTCGGTTGAAATTGTAAGCAAAACGACACAGGCTATGTTAAACCGTTAACACAAAGTACTATGATTTAGGTACCCTATATTACGTTATTAATGAAATGCGCATTATTTCTACTAGCTTAAACTTTTTGCCTTTAAAATAAATTATAGTTTAAAAGACACACTTTTATGAATAGCGCACTAAAATGTTAAAAATAATTATTTTCCTTTTAAAGCAGTTCAAGTTAACAAAAAACCGCAGCATGCGGAGAGTAAAGCAACTAACAAACTGCGCCTCCCTTTACTCCGCACACATGCATACCCCGGTTCTCTGTTAACTTGTACATTTGGTCTTTAAATAGGTAATTAAATTTAAAAGCATGGCAAATGCTAATAAATAAAATGCTAAAAATTAAAAATGGATAGGTGGTTGATCTTTTAATCCACCATCGTGTCGATACCTGATTGGTCGCCAGAGGTGCTATCACGTGCTTGCAAAGCAACTGTTCAGGTGACAGAAGTGACGTTAGTAACGAAAAGAAATGAATAATGCCGTGTGAATTTTTGCTTTTTGTTTATTATTTAGTGAAATAAAATAGTTTTAAGCCCTTTAATAGTGCTATTAATACAATATCGTACGCGCTTGTTATTGTGCATTATTATAAGTCAGAAAAACAACATTTCTGGGTGTTTAGTTGAGCCTTATTATGTTACCCTTGGTTTTAACAATTGTTTTGTGTATTGTTTTATTTCTGTGTTGAAAGATTTAGTAGGATTTCTTTTTTTAAAGGAACAAAAATATTATTTCCTTAAACTTGTTACATAAAATTATTGTTGAGAGTCCTGGCAATACTAGAGTAAGTACTAATGTGTTTATTATTCGTGTTTTTTATTGTTTGCTTATTATCACCAAGCGCCGTTTATTTTTTATTCTCCAATATGAATTCATACCAGAATTTACCGGTTTCAGTATATGCTGTGAATTTCATAACACACTGTATTTGCTTCACTAAAAACATTTCTTTTATTTTTTAGTGGATGTGTCAGACAGATTAGCAAACGAAACAATACCAGAATATTTCAAAGTGTTATGGCAGAATCATGCCATAACACCCCTTATAATAAAATTACGAGCAAACAGTACCGAACATTTGGTCGACATCTATCGTTGGGCAAGCTTAGATAAACGTTCAAGATGTGGAAGAAATATTTCCACTTACAAAAAAGCGGGCTTTTTTTCTCCAAAAAATAACAGTTTTACTTTTTTTAATGAAAACGAAAAGTTATTTCACATGGTACCACCCAGGCGAGTTTATTATTGCCATCTTAAGGTGAGTAATTTGTACCCAAGTCAAGATTGTAGGGCGCCTTTCGACGCTCCTTATTAATTGATGACTCTTTTGAACGTTTTTTGCACCATCCTACGGTTATTCTCCTAACTTCTCAATCCTACGTAGAAACTTTTCCCAGCGAAATTTGCTTATTTGGCGATTTAATCATAAATTAAAATATTACCTATATATTATGTTTAATATCTATTTAAATAAAATAATGTTACTAAATCCACTTCCTCCGATTTTTTTTCTAATTGCGCCCCCTTACTTAATCATCTTTTTTAATTCTGTAATCCTAGTAATTTCGACTAAACTAAGCTCCTCACATGCATCTTTTCTTTCTCACTTGCAACTACCTCAGCAACTAGATAATTAATAGGTGAAATAAAAAATTATTTCAGATTGTGTCAACTGGTACTTTTGTACACATAGAGTGTGCGACGGTTAAGACTATTATCCAGATATTATATATTTTAGGTGAGAGTAGTTATTTATCCTCCATTTGTTTTTCCACCCGAGAAGAAAAAATCCAAAACTGATAAGTATATTTTTAAAAATGGTTTTGAAATAAAATTAATTAAAGCAATAGCAGAATATTTTGGACTTAAAGTTGTCTTTAAAATGTCAAGATTTCCCCTCGATTGGGGTACATTGGAAGCAAATGGATCTGCAACTGGAGTATTTAGTAATCTTAGGGATGACAGTGCAGATATAGGTAAATACTTTACTTTTATTGATAACTATTGTAGAATTACTGTAGACAAATTTTAAACCTAAATTATTAGAAAGGTATATTTAAGGAAGACCATATAGAATTTAAGGATGGCGCTATCGGTGGTAATAATCAACATAGTCTTATCAGAATCATTTTTAGCTATACTTAAGAGCTGGAAATATTTTTGCGTGCCCACAATGGCATAAACGTGGTAGAGGAGGTAGAGGAGCTTCTCCTCGGCCGAGGTGGTACCACCACACGCACCCTCTCAAAGAGCTGGTGAAATCTTAGCGGATGTTTCCAGCCCTGGGTGCGTGAGTCGATTTTCCTTTACTATTTCTCTTCTGTCTTCTTTAGCTGACACTTCTATTCCTATTCTCTTTTACCTATCCACTTCTTCAAAATAAAACCAATGTGAAAACGATGATGGCACTCCCAGGAGAAAAAAATTCCGGTAAACTACCCCTCCATTCGGACCTCCGGGCGACAGGTGCTCAGGGGGGGGGGGGGGGGGGCACCATCGATGAATTTCAAAAGTACGATTCATGGTGAATCCCAGATTGTTTCTCTTGATATTTTCAAGACCTTTGACCAAATATGGCATGCCTCATTCCTCAATAAACTACCTTATTGAAGCAAACCCAATCAAACCTAAACTTAAACCACTCCAAGATACTGTGTGGAAAAAACATAGTATTTTAGTTTTGTCAGAATGAGCCGGTGATCCAGGCAGTCGAAACCCTTGGAATAGTCAAGCAATATAAGAATAGTAGTCAAAGACCCATCCACGGCATGCAGCAAATCATCAGTTAAATCAGACAAAGCCGACGCCGGCCGTGGCCGTTTTATCGGTCACATATGAACGTGATGAACACAATACAATAATTGATAACAAATTGGTTCTATTTTATTTATTGATGGTCAGTGTTACATCTTTTATATACCCTCTATATTATAGCACTTACTGATGTTATTTTGTCTAATTTCAGGTATATCATCTTTTACGTACATCCCTAGAAGCCAATTCATAGATTTTGGACCCACATATGCCTACGAGGACATGATTTGGTGTGTCCCTAAACCTTTGGAATCTGAGCTGTGGAGCAAATTGATGTACCTTTATAAAGGTTCATTTATTATTCTATACAATCTAGCTTATATTCTAGCCTGTATAACAGTGTGGTTATTAAGCAAATTTCGAAAGAACGAACCAGAACACAATCAAAAGTTCTGTAATTGTCTTATGAGGTGTACAGCAGGTAAAAAAAGCTTACTTTAATAACTACTACATTAGAAAGATATTGAAAACTTCACTGTTGTCCTTTTTTGATGTTTGTATTGAAGGTGTATGATAAGTACGTCTCAACAGCACAAATGTAAAATCATGTGGACGCAGTAAAGTTGCCTTTAACACAAGTATTGTACCCATTATCTTCCCTACAATAAGTACTTAACAATTGTAGAACACTTATTCTTATTTTTACGCGATATATAAATTTAAGATCTGTCGAAACAACGTAAGATAAAAAAAACGTCCTCAAAGCCGTGGAATCAATCAGGCATATCTTGAATTATTACGCTTGAAAGTTAACATAGGTAAAAGTATAAGCACAGAAAACATAGTTCTGTGGCATAGGTGAATGAAAAATAAAACTGTCAAGTTCTGAATTTTTTTATTTTTAAGAAAACTATATTATTGTCATTACCATTGCATAATACAGAATTTAAAAAAAGCATATACAACAAAGAACCTAAAAATTGAAATGAGAGACGTGTCCATCTTCTACTTCCAAACATGTTTTCATTCTTCTTTTTACAGCATCAAAAACATTGGTGAGAACTTGTTAAACTCCTGAAATTTATTTCCCTCCGCCCGTAGGTCTTTTAAATTTTCACAAGGGGTTTTGAAAACCAAGTTTTTAATTTGTGGCCATAAAAAAGTCGCATAGCGTGAGATCGCAGAACCGTGGTGTCCAACTAACTGGCATATTACGACTAATGATCGTGACTAAATATTCTTCAAAAAAATTTAAATTATCAAGAGTTACGTAAATTCGTGCGCCGTCCTGCTGGAAGTAGTCTTGTCGCATCTCTTCGTCTAATGCGTTTACAAAATTTTTAAAAATCTTATTACGTTATCGCGCCGAATTGGGAGTCCCTTAAAAAAATTGGTCCAATTAACCTTCTTTTCGGTATGGCCGCCCACACGCCAACTTGGGATCTCTCTGAATGAAGAGACTTTTCTATAAAGAAATGTGGATTTTCAGAACTCCACATTCTCATTTGTTAAGAATTTTCATAACCAGAGAGGTAAAACCATGCCTCGTCAGTAAAAAAGGTTTTTCTTAAATAAGTTTTCATTATTATGCAAATTAAGTACTCATAAACCACTCTGAAAATTGCATTCGCTGCGACTTGGCGTTTGGTAATAATTCTTGGACTGAGCTTAGACGATAAGCGTGCATATGCAGGCCACATTTCAGGATTGTATTGCAGGTTCCGTAGGATGCATTTACTTGCTGGCTTATATATAATAACAGAACCAAATTTATTGTACATTCCAAGATGAAAATCATTTGAAAACAAATCAAATCGCTGTTATTAACGACAATTAACAGTGCCAGGAGAAAAATCTGTCGAAACTTAACTGACTGACTAGCACATCTTAATTTTAACCAGTACTAAATCTTAAACCGTTTTAGTGAATCTGAATGTAAATGTTTATATTGGTTATTAAAAATCAGTTCAATCAGGGTAAAAGGACAAACCAACCACCTATATGTATGTTAATGCAGCATCAGTACGCCAGCCAGAACATTTCAGTGAAGCGGTGGCAACGTTGTCTGACTTTGCCTTTTTCGACAATAGGCGACTTAAGAACGTGGCGTCCCCTTCAGCCGATTTGCTAACTACTATAACGGGGAATGTTTTCGCTTCGTTTTTGTCTTCATTGTCATGTTACTTGGCATCTTTGTCAATTTTGTCGTCCAGTGCGCCCTTCTTCCCCGTTAAAAATCAGGTGATTGCGTTCTTAATTTGGGTCGCTACTTGAAGAGTAGACTTGAGTAAGGGGCTAAGTGCCAAAAATTTTCTGCCGTCAAAATAAACTGATTGAGGGTATTGGGTTTTACGCTTTTCATCAATCTGAATTAGAAGTCAAATCGCTGTTTTTAACGACAATTAACAGTATTCTGTGGTCCTAACATATTCTAAAGCCATTGTAGGTATATATTTTCGCGTTTGTGATTACCTAACCCCTGAAGATGTAGACTATTGTAGACGGTTCATTTTGTATTTTATATATCAACTCTGGTTCTATTTCTTTTTCAGGGGTTATTTCTTCATCGTCAAAACGGTGCGTCAAAACGAAAAAGCTCAAGAAACACTTTTCACGCAGAATTAGTTTGGCTTTAAGAAAACGATATCATTTTTGCAAAAAAATCAGTGGCGTGCTATTTTTTTCGCTAAAAATAAAGACACCAGCACGCACGCCACTAATGCAAGTACATTAGAAAATAAAGGTTTGCACGTAAAGGTACCCTTTGATTACATACTGGCGTGTATCAAAATTCATGTCAATATCTTAACGCATTTTCGAGAAATTAAAAAGAAACATTTAAAAATTAAAATATTAAACACCCTATATATATATATATATATATATATATATATATATATATATATATATATATATATATATATATATATATATATATATAGCGTTCTCCATAATGTGTCTTCTATAAGAAAATTTGCAACTGTACAGAAGTAACATTATATATATTTATATTATGTTACTTCTGTACAGTTTCAAAATTTTTTTATAGAAGACACATTATGGAGAACGCTGTATTTAAAAAATAACGATAATTTAAAATACAGCTTAATATTACCTATTTTAGATATATGTGGACATACATACAACAACTACACTCCAAAAACCCATACAGTAAGAATATTTTATACAACATGGCTTATATTTACCATGCATATGACCGTTTTATGTTCCGCTGCGCTTTATTCTAAACTTACTATACAAATGGAATATAAGCACTTTACATTTCAGGATATTCTTAATACTGATTTAAGGTAAGACAAGTAAATAACCAGATTATAAGTAATATTATTCCTATATAGACATATAAAACAAATAACCGTTTCACAAATCCATTTTTACAAAAACTTTGCTTCAATTATTCTTAAATGATTGAAAATAATTAAATTTGTAAAAGGCAAAATGTATACGTATATAGACGTTTCTGAGTAAAAGAAATAAGCTCCGAAGTACTTAAGTACAAATATTTCCTGTTCGGGCATTTGTGCTCTTGATATTCGCTTCGTCAATCTATCAATAACACAGCCCCACAAAAAAAAAGAAAGTTTTGGAACTCCTATCGAGACAACTATATCCCTATGTAATTTTCGACGCTGAATCCGAATCCGAGGTCAAAAAAAATCGTACACCCCCAAAATCAACCCCTAGCGCTAAAAAACACCTCCTCAGCGGGGTAAAAATGACTTAACGCTCCACGAATAGTCCTAAATCTCAGTAAATCGAATTAAATATAAACACGCATAAATACAGAGTTAACACTACTTTCCATTGAAAATCACCGCCATAAATGGGTGAAAACTACCCCTCATACAACAGGAAACTTAAAAAAATGCATGCAGTGATTGCAAAAAAAGCTTACGATTCCCAGTTTCTTTGCAAAGAGTGAGTTACTGCATTAGTTCCGATGCGATGCTCAAAATCTACCCCCATAGAGTGGCGGAAACCACCCCTAGAAAAATTGCAAGGAAAATCGGGGAAAAATTTTTGTCATCGTGCTATCGAGACAACTGTATCCCTATGTAATTTTCGACGGTGAATCCGAATCCGAGGGCAAGAAAAATCGTACACCCCCAAAATTAACCCCTTGCGCGAAAAAACACTCCCTAAACAGGGTAAAACTGACTTAAAGCTCCACAAATAGTCTTAAATCTCAATAAATCGAATTGAATATAAACATTCAAGTATATAACGCATAAATACAGAGTTAGCACCACTTTCCATTGAAAACCACCCCCATATTGGGTGAGAACTACCCCTCAGACAACAGGAAATTTAAAAAAAACTGAAGTGATTGCATAAAAAGCTTACGATGCTCAGTTATTTTAGAAACAGTATGTAACTGCATTAGTCTCGATGCGATGCTCAAAAACTACCCCCATAAAGTGGCGGAAACCACCCCTAAATTTAATTTAATTTTTTTATTGCTAAGTTTCAAAAAACTAGCACATGATTTTCTGGGAAATAAAAGAGATAAAAATTATAAAAAAGTTGTTGCAGAAATGATTAAAAATTTCAAATCTTTAGGGTGCAATATGAGCTTGAAACTTCATTTTCTCGATTCCCATCTTGATTATTTCCCAGAAAATTTAGGCGACTACAGTGAAGAGCAGGGTGAACGGTTTCCCCAAGATATATCAGAAATGGAAAAAAGGTACCAAGGAAGATGGGACGAACACATGATGGCAGATTACTGTTGATACTTAAAAAGAGAGACGTCTGAAAAGCATAAACGGCAGTCGGTCAGAAGATCATTCGAAAACAAATCCAAAAGATATTACAAAAAGAAAGAATAAATTTAATTGAATTAAGACTACGGGTAAATTTTTGCTACTTCATAATATGGATACTTTTCAAGTACCTACGTTGTCGAAGATTCTTCTTAAATAAGAAAATGCAGATTTTTTGAGCTTTTCTAAAAGGTACTGCAACTATTTTTTGAATTTCTTGTTATGTGGGGGTAATTTTCACCCTCTCATGGGGATGTGGACTTTGGTGCAATGCATGTATTCACCTCCAAACTGCAGTGCTGCATTTCTTTAGCCAATTTTAGCATCGATTAAAATAGAAATCACGATGACAAAATTTTTTCCCTGATTTTCCTTGCAATTTTAATCTAGGGGTGGGTTCCGCCACTCTATGGGGTAGACTTTGAGCATCGTATCGGAACTAATGCAGTTACTCTCTCTTTGCAAAAAAAAACTGGGCATCGTAAGCTTTTTTTGCAATCACTGCATTTTTTTTAGTTTCCTGTTGTATGAGGGGTAGTTTTCACCCACTCATGGGGGTGATTTTCAATGGAAAGTAGTGTTAACTCTGTATTTATGCGTTATATACTTGAATATATTTAATTCGATTTACTGAGATTTAGGACTATTCGTGGATGGTTAAGTCATTTTTACCCCGCTGAGGAGGAGTTTTTTAGCGCTAGGGGTTGATTTTGGGGGTGTACGATTTTTTTTGACCTCGGATTCGGATTCAGCGTCGAAAATTACATAGGGATATAGTTGTCTCGATAGGAGTTCCAAAACTTTCTTTTTTTTTGTGGGGCTGTGTAATTATTGGCTGTTTGGCTCAGGCCGACGAATTACAGCCGGATTAACTATAATTTATATTATACACACATTATATTATATGCACTAAATTCTAGGAGTGTATTCTACACGTAAATATAAGTTACAACAACACAAAAGTTGTAATCCGATTTTTATTGGTTTTCTAATTACAGCGCTTCAAAAATATGAGGAATGTGCTTTATTTTCATTTTTTGTTTATTTTTGGATTGGTGGCGGGGGTCTTGTTTGCCGGCCGCCAAGGTCTCCAGACCTCACACCGCTAGAGTTTTGTTTGTGGGGCTCGTTAAAAACTGAGGTATACAAATTATTAAAAGGGGACCATTGAGATGCAATTCAACGTATTTTAAATGCTTACGCTTACATAAAAGAAAACCAAGAAAAATTCAAGAGAGCAACGGGTTCTGTCTGTAGGCGAGGTAGAAAATGTCTATAGGTATCCGCGGAGGATCTTTGGACATTTATAAAAAAATGTAAGGTATTTTTTCAAAACGTCGTAAAGCGAAAACCAATAAAAATCAAATTGCAACTAAATTTTTAAAATTGAGCTTAAGTAAAAGATACAATAAACGTAGAAGCAGAGAAAAATAAGACAGAGAGAATAATATCTCGTACCGATTTCATTCATAAATACGATTTGCTTTCTATGACCTCCAAACCGACGTCGAAACAAGCTGCCATGGGCGTGCGATGCAGATTTTGGGTTATTATAAAGCACAGTGAGAGTGAGTATTGAAACGCGCCGCAGAAAACTCTCTCTCCTCTTGCCGTGTTGCTACCGCTCTGGATAATGTCGGGATGTATTGTGAGAATCACACGCGCCAATCTCGGGATGTTGCCGTTTGAAGGCCATCGCGTTGTCGAGCTGGCGGGAAGAAGAGATATTATTCTCTCTGTCTTATTTTTCTCTGGTAGAAGCTTCTATATTAAAAAATTAACACCCAGAGTCGAAACCTCAAGTTGAAACATTTCCTTTTCGGGTAGTTGTGCTCTTGATATTCACTTCGAAAATCAATCATTGGCTACTGGGCTAAAGCAAGCGAATTACAGCTGAATTAACCATCCGTATAAGCGTCGCACTACCATGAAATGAGCATTACTCGAAGACAACCAAGACTTCTAAAAAGACCAATGGCAAATTATAGTAGACAACAGGATAGTCAATAAAAAAACTATTGACAAGAAATATCCTATCCTAAACATTAGCGACATTCTTAACTTTTCCGTGTCAATAGCTTGCCACCAGGCTAAGAGAAAAGGCCAGCCATTATAATCTAATATAAATGGTTCCGAAAGAAACTCAATATTTCTGAAAACACAAATTTAATGGCAATTCGTTGACTACAGGAAAATAAACGGAAAAACAGTTGACAAGAAATATCTCATGAAACATACCGACATTTTTAACTTGTTTGCCACCTCAGACTTGCAAGTGCATTTCCTCGAACTAGCAGCAAGAAATATTTAAAAAAATTACTTCTAGTGTTATAATTTGACTTAAAAAATGTTTTATCCAACCTTGCAGCAAGTGACGGAAAATATAGTAAAATGATTCCAAGAAGACTTGGATCACATCAATGTCTTTAGAAGTTCATTATAAAAAAAACGGCGAAGATGTCCAAAATCATCCAAGAAATAAGAAAAAATAAATTTTAATATACAAGGATTTAGTTTCTTAGGCCACAACATCATATCTCAGGGCGTAACTTTTACTTATTTTTCTTTTGGCTTCTTCTTTCCTGTATAATTTTATAACACCAATTGTGAATTAAACAGAAACTATAAAAATTATTTTCTTTTATAGCTTAAAGTTATTCTCTTCGACTAAACAGTATATTAATAACGATACTCCTGAAATCAATAAATTACATTCAAAAAATTTCCAATATTGTACGAGTGTACTTGATTGTCTAGAAGATGTAGCTGTTGTTCGAAATTCTGCTGTTTGTGTGACTTTATCTATGGCTCGGTAAGTCCACGACCTTTTCGTGATTTTATCAACGTATTTGTTTCATGTGTTGTTTTGTTTTCATGTTCTTTTGTTAGATTTGTTCTGTGTTTTTATATTGTTTGATTAACGTTTTTATTTGTCATATTATTATTCTTTTTATTTTCTTATTTCATATAAATTAGATTGCTTTGAAGTTTCTATCTACACAGGGTGCTTTTTAATTGATGGCTCAAATTGAATGGACAACATCTCTTACTTTAGGACTAAACATGTCCTTAACCGCTTAGCTTTTGAGATACAGGGTAGTCAAATATATTTTTTTGTATCTTTTAATTAATTTCTCTGGCTGTCCTCAAGATAATAGACTTAAATTTGCCGTGTATGATACTTTTATTATTAGCTATGAATATGAATTGGTCTTATTGGATTATAAAATAATCTACAGATAGTTGTTTTTTTAGGTCATCACCCCTTCAACCGTTCTACCCCCCCCCCCTCCAATTTTTTTTCGCGGAGACACTGAACTATTTTAATGGCCCACTTAAAATCCTTGATTTCCCAAAACTTTTTTGTATCTTGCATCAAAGAATGAATATTTCTCAAGGTACGTATTTCGGCTAACCGTGAATTAATTCATTTTATTTACATTTTTGGGGAAATTATTTGAAACATATCAAAATTTAAAACTGCCAATTCGAAAAAAATGAGCATAAAATCGTTAAAACTAAAAATTCGCTTAAATAAGAAGTTAAGAAATATTGTAATTTTATACAAACCAATAGGATCCCTCTACGAATTATAAAATCGCAATAATTGTTGAAAATGCTCTCCTTCTGCCAGAATACACTATTCTATTCTCCTTCTCACGTACCCTTCGAAAAATGCCTGGAATATTTTTAATCATTTGACAGGACGCTACAATACGATTTCTCAGTTCCTTTTTAGTTTTAACAGGTGTAGTGTAAACAAGAGCATTGTAGTGCCCCCATTCCCCAAAAAAAAATCTAAACAGTTCAAGTCGGGAGACCTACAAAACAGACCAACAACATACATGCCAAATTTCATTTCGAGAACGGCTAGAGAAATTAATTAAAAACTAAAGAAAAATTTTAATCACCTTATATCCCGAAATCTAAGCAGTTTCGAATATATATGTATTTATATGGATTTTTAATCCTAAAAGAAGTCAAGGACTCACATCTTGCATTTTTAGCCATTAATTAAAAACACCCTGTATACAAACCATAGGCCAGTACATTGGTACTTTCGTGTTACGCAAATTTAGGTGAAGATTTCATTGCCCAAAATCGGTTTTCGACAAATATTTCATTTCAGTTGATACTACGGCGAAAATAGATAATTTAGTATTCACCAGAGGTTTCGATATTTTGAAAGATGACAGAAAGACATGTCATACTGATCGGGTAATAATTATTTATAAACTTCCCCAGTTGCAGAGTTCGTATTACATTTATGTCTAATTTTTGACGTTTTTAAAGATTTTTGCCAATTGTTCTTGTATTATAAATATTTTGTTATAACAGAAGTTAGAAAATATATCAATTTTTTGAAAATGTTTTAAACCGTTTTCAAGATATCGGCTTGTAACACTTGAAAAACTCACCCTGTTTATTATATGGTACCGAACGAAATGTTCTTTCGAAAAGCACATGGGTAGCAGTTACCTCTGTGCTACAGATATTTTCGGTACATACCTATTAATGGTCAAATTTAAACTAGTCTGGACGCAGACGGAAGACAGCCTAAAGTTGGCTATAAAGGACGTACGTATTTGCAAAAGGGATCTACTAAGTCAACCGACTTTGAGAGTTGGTTGATTCGATGAATTAACAGGCTGCCTTCTGGTGAATTTAAAAACAGGCTTACCAAACATTAAGGCAAAATCCGATACATTTAAAACACCGATCAGTCATCCATTCTGGTGTGGTGCATTTACCAACGTGATCTGTGCTGAACAGAAATTATTTGTGTTTTTTGCATTGTTAACATAAACAATATCTGGCCAATTTTTCTTGTTTATTTCCGAGAAAGTAGCACTTGGAGCCTAAAACTCCCCATCAATTAAACTGAATAATCTGGAACTAACTTTTTTTTTAGTTTTATACAAGATCAGAATTGGGCAATGGTTTGTGACAAAAAAGCAAAATTTATTTCGGTTCCAATTACAATGGTTTTTAGAAAACATCACTACCTATACTATGAAATTTACAAAAAAGTTTTATTTCTGTTTGAAGCAGGATTGATAGATTATTGGAAACAAGAAGCAATACAATCTTTTAAACAGATGCCATTTGGTGTTTTTGAAAGGTTAGATAAGACGGCAGCGTCTAGTCAACGTAATATTATAATTAGTTTTGAAAATTTAAAGCCAGCCTTTGAAATATTTATATGGTGTAATTTTTTCGCAACTGTTGTGTTTTTGATTGAGCTAGGATTCTATTATAAAAAAATGTATTTTAAATATAAACGGGATACTGAAGTCGCCCAGATTGGATTCAATAATTAATATCCAGTTTCAGCACCACCCTTTTTGCTCTCACTGAAAATGCACCCTAAAGTTTTTATAAATGTTATAAAAGCACCAAGTTTAGTGTATTTGATGGAAATGTTCAGGTGAAAATATTTTTGTAAAACACCGCGCTGTTTCGCCCAAAACTTCCTGTCAGTGAAGGTAATTCGGAAATTCGGCACCACAATCTATTGCTTTGATCGGATGTTTTTTAAAACTTCGAAATAATCACAGCACTTACTCTTAGGGACTGCATACTTTTAGGTGATCTTACCCTATGTTTCTTTCAACTGAAAGCTAACTTGGTTCGCTGTACCCTCTTGGTCCACTGTTCCCACATTGACCCTATTTACAAGGTTCTCTTCAAACTTTTTTCAGAATATTTTCTATTTTGTTAGCAGTGGCGGCTCGGGGCCTAGAGCATAGAGGTAACTACAGATAATTTTTAAAAAATCGCATTGGTTTTTTGCGAAAAATAAATATAAAATAAAAAAGGGTTCATTGGTGTTTGTCTTTAATTACCACACATGCGCTTACTGGATCATATCTATTTCTATCCACTAGTTTGTTGATACTTTGACGGTACCCGGAATTTAATTGAGACGCGATATTAACTATGTCCAATAAAGTACGTTCAGTCGAAGAATGCACATGCTGTGCCGAAACTTCTTGGTTCTTAATCTTTTGATATAAATGTTTCAAATCTGTGTACCCTACCTTTGTCCATATTTTATTAACTCTTGGATAGCTTAAATTTACTAGTAATATAATTAAAACAAAATACCTACATACGCATCGACCTCCGACTAATAAGAGCGTACTCGTTTTTTACTACAATGCCCTTTAGAAATACTCAACAAAAGTGAAGCGCCGGAAACTATAGCCGATAGCCGCCGTTCAAACGAGCCAAATCTAGCTCAAACGAGACACCTGTGGCAACGCTGACCGCGGAATAAAGCAATGTACTGCTGGGCTGGGCTTACCGGCCGAGCGCCTTTTCGCGTGCCAAAACCCCGTTTCTGAAGTATCGAATTAACCCGAATAAAACCGAATACGAACATCAACGAAGGTAAATTCTGTGGCTCAAACAATTGTAGCTTCGATGCTTGCAACGGTAGGCCAGCGGGATCGAAAGAAACCCCAATTAGCGGATAAACCTCTGTATTGTTTTTGAAATAAATGTAAAATCCGAACAAATATTTAGATTATTTTATGGAAAACTCATTATAGATATGTTTAAAATATATTTATTATTATTTTTGAGTATTGTCGGGGGAGGTTCGCACCCCAGAGCCCCTATGTACCGGCCGCCCCTGTTTGTAAGGAAGATCCTGTATTATACTTAGCAATCTAGGTAGTAGTTGATTATATATTGATTTCTGAAATAAATAGTGCTTAAAGAAAATAAAAATTGTTTTTTTTTCTTTTGCTTTATAATACATCATAGTTCTAATCACCTGTATGTTGGATGCCTATGAAAATCCAGAACGCAGGACGGACACGGAAAAAAATTTGAAGAAAAGTATTTGGAAATGAAGCATTTTAGGAGAGGTATGTTTATTACCTAAAAGACTTTTCCTGGAATAACGTAAAACAAACGATACACAAATAGATCTAAACTATTGAAACGTTTTTAAGAAACACCCCGTATAATTCAATTAGGTGGAACAATACAATATTTATGAAAATAATTTAATTGTTTCATGATGCAAATTCTTAGATGAAGTAATATCAGACTATTTTATTTTTTCTGCATATTATTTTTGAACGTCGCTTTTAAAAATTATCCCACGCGTAGACACTTATTGCAAAAAATTTGAGCCCGTCTCGTTAGTAAATAGCGCCGCCGCAATATGCTTAATTATTTATCACCCAGTATGCGGCAGTACCATACTTGGTACCTGGTTGGTAGGTAAGGTAGAAAGGTGAATCGGCAGCGGCAAACCAAAGTGGGAGTGTATTGTGCTCTCTTTAGTAATAGGTGTGTTGCTTTAACGCAAATATTCCATCTGTTTCTTTATAATTAATATTTTTAACAATGTCATCAATTAATTCTGTCGGTTAGAAATCCTGAAAAATACAAGAAAATGGGATCAAAAATTGAATACGTAGATTCTTCACAAATTTATGCCACAAACTACGTCAGAAATTCGAAGGCGATAAGTGTATTATGGGCCATTTTTACAATTTGTTATGCGATTATTTTAGTGGTTTCGTTTATTACACCGGAATGGATTGGAAATATGGAAGGCGAAAATCCCGGAAAATTTGGTTTATGGTCAGTTTGTTATGCAAATGATAATGGAGAACTATGTAAAGGAAGGTTAGTTTTTAGTCATTGTAATTATTATTACTATTAAATAAATAAGATAAACATAACATAACATCTAACGTAATCTCATTATTGAAGAAAAACGGTCTTTTTATAATTTAACGACTACAAACTGGGTTATTATTATAAAAGTCATATTAAAATTAAAACAAATGAAATTATGTATTCAGTTTATTCAGATGTGTCATAATTGTCATATTCTTAAAACAAACAACAACTGCCATTTTTTCGAGATTCTGAATCTAATTAGGTATAAAGAAAGTAGCAGTTACATTAACTACAGATATTTAAGAATTAGGACGATGTTTATTACCTATGTATTGTCATGCATATTTTCATATACAAGGTGGGTAAAAATTCAAGGACATCGTTGTAGGATTTTAAATGAGAGCTTATTGAAGGACAAATTCAACAATATATACATAATATGTCTTATTTTTAATGTATTTTTTAAAAACATTTTTCGGGGAAAAGGCTTAAAAATTGCTGTCCCCACCCTCATCACCAAACGGATCTCTCAGAAAAATCTGAGAAAAAAAACATTAACATTGAGAATTAGGTGTAGATTGAACCAAAATTATCAGGATAGAAAAATTCTAGCGCGATCAGTTGTTATAAACAATTTAATTGTTTATTTCCTTATAACTGCTGAACCATTTGTTTTAGAAAAAACGTTTTTAGACAACAATATTTCTCACGATGTGAAGAACAACTTTTGTTCTTAGTTATTTTCCAAAATTTTTAATTTGGCTCAGTCAAAACGCTCCCCACTCAGCTCCGCGCGTATGAGATGTTATTCGGCGTTGGTGCCGTGGACGGCGGGTAGCGCGACCGACGAGCAGAGATCGGGCGGCCGAGGCTTGCTCAGGTTAAGTGGGGAGCTGATGGCATGAAACACTAAAATTGTGCGAGTATAGCTTGCACTTGACCGAATTTTTTTACACTACATCTAATTTAAAGTAAACTATGCTTTATAAATTAACCTAATATTTTTTAAGGAAAAATTAAATATTTTTTTTTGCAAACTGGGTATTTGGTTAGATGTCCGGGGCTACCCACATTCCCCTTACTGCTTATACGTTCTTGTAACTTGTTTTTTATTATTTTGCCTATTGACATGTCAAATTTGTGACAATGGAAGATATCACAGGAAGCAAAAATCGCATGGTGCAGTATTATGGGGGATAATTTGGTACACTATTTCTGTTTGAAAATAAAATTTTGTTTCGTCCAGTCCATATGTTGTTTATAAACGACCAACCAGTATTCTGAATTTCTCTAGCAGATGGTATTTGGTAGAAACATTATGTGATACCCAAACAAATTTCACATTAAAACTGTATTTTATATAAATTATTCTAAAAAATACAATTAATTTACAAAAATAACCTCAATTATTACGTAAATACTGCTATAGATACGCCAGGCGCAAAATTGGCGAAAGGACCGAATTTCAGGAAAAATCCAGGAATAAAATTTATTGGATGTTCCTTAATTTGTTACAAACATTATTCGTCACTTCTCTCCCCTTTCGTGGGGTGTAAAGTTACCAATAATTAGCTTTTGACCATTTCTAAAATTAATTTCGCTTTACGTACAAAATTAGGTTGGAAAGTACAGAGAATAAAATTTCCTATAAAAAAGATCTTGTAGATGTTGTACATCATCTTAGTACCAGAAATAAAATTCCACAGGGCATTGGTAATTTTACATTTTTTAACACTTCTTGGTAACGACCAAAATCGATCTAAATACTCTGCATTTTCCAAATATAGGAATATGGTTTTGGTTAATACTTTAAACAACTTTCTAAAATTAGGTCAAACAACTTAGGAAAAGTCGAGTTAAAATAGCTTTTGCCGATTTTTTTGTTGACCAGTTTATATTAAGAAAATAAACAAATAATATAAAAAAGCATTAAAAAGTAGAACGTTTTGCAAAATACAAAAAAGTAGGAAAATAGTTTAGAAAGAAAGGTATAAACCTTATTTCTTAAAAGTTTTAAAATAGTAATTTGGATTTCCATATTGTCCTAACTTTATTATTTCTTGTTTTTTTAGACTCGATGCTATTATGAGCATGCCCAATAGGGCATTCCAAGTATCCACTGCGTTAGTTGGTTTAGCGGTAGTGGCAGCTGTTTTGGCTATTTGTGCCATGTTTCTGTTTTTCTTCTGCCATTCTACCACAGTATTTCATGTCTGTGCATGGATGCAGTTGGTTTCTGGTAAGTGAACATAATACAGAGTGTTACAAAACTCTACCACAAAATTTTACAGGCGATTCTTCGTTTTCAGAATACAGGGTAATAAAAGTTTATTTTATTTTGGTTTCCTTATTATTTCACACGTTTTTAAAGATAATTCATTTAAATTCCGTACATACAATACTTCTTAAAGTACATAATATTTTAGAATATCTTTATTACCATTTGGAATAATCTACAAAATGTTTTTTAATGGTCACGATCTTTTTGACCCACCGCAATTTTTGTTGTGACAACACTGACGAACCTTTTGTAAAAATACAATATTCCTGTTTTATCCTTTAACTTTTTGGTATTTGAATTTTTTCGATATTACTGATGTACTGTTTGGATATTTGGAAAAATATGACGGAAAGCCAGGGTAAATTTTTAATATAGTCCATTGACTTTTTCATATCACTGATCGATTGGATCGGCTTGATCTATTAGATTGTGACCCCTCTCCTAAAAATGATCCCCCTCTATCTCGGAAACAAAGCATTTCCGAATTTATGTTAACAGTAACATTTTTCCTATTTTTGGCCAAACAATCATCCGTATAATTTTGTCGATGGAGTTCTCCATGTATGCGTACAGCCGTAACTAAAAATTTAAGTATAATTCAAAGGCTAGGTGCCAGTATCTTAAGAATACCAATTAAGATACCGTTAGACTTTGAACTATACATCAACTTTTGAAAGATACGAAAAAAGCACGTATATTAGTAAAATTTTTTGATTCCCATTTTGTTATTCCAGTCTTTCTCCTATAAAGGCCTCTATTTTCCATCACCTTCTGAATGGCATCCATTCTTCTTTTCCTAGGCCGTCCTCTCTTAATACTTTGTGCTCTTTACTGCCATACTCGTAAGGATAACTGTTCTTTATTCATTTTTATTAGATGACCCTATCATAACAGGTGTTTCCACAGTTGTCTGGTATTGTATTCTCTATCTCCATACGTCTTCTTATACCTATGCTTAAAACAGGGTCCCTTAAAGTTACATCTTCTCCAATACATAATCTCCGAATCATTTGACTTTTCCATTTCTTTTTTTATCACTTCTGCCCCATAAGTATCGCAAGTTTCTACCATCGTCCTGTATATGTTAATTTGTATTATTTATGAAATTGTTATTAATGAACTAGAACAAACGTGCTTCATCGGCTCAATAAACTCTAAGTTAGAGTCATTTTGTTGTGACAAAACTCAAAGGATTTCCGTAATTTTAATGAAAGCAGTGCGCTAGCATCTGCAGATTAGCTGATCTAGATTCGCTTAAAAAAATATTTATCTATAATAATTTCTAATGCATTTAAAATATCTAATAAATTAAATTGATATGCAATATTTAGTACAATAAATCCCAAATTATTATAAGAGTTATATAAGAACTGTTGTAAGATTTACCACAGTTTTAACGCTTCAATCCACAGAATAGTTTATTATTTACTGTGCTGTTGTAAATACTTATTGTTCAGGTTTGACATCCTATGGTTGCGATTAAATATTTAATTTCACTTTTTACTTTTTAAAACAAAGGAATGAATACAATAATAGAGATATATTTATTTACATTAGTTTTAAAATTCTGACTTGCTTAATATTTTACCAAGAACAATAAAATAGAATCACCAATTATTCCTTAACTAAATAAATAGGTAATTTCATAGGTCGAAATAATAAGGGTTGTGGCGAATTAATTGCTTTTTTAGTGATTTTAGGTATTTCGCCATTCGATTTTTATGAAATAAAAAAACTAAGAAAGATTAAAGAGAACAATTTTTTTTGGTATTTTTTATTTAATGCCAAAAATCTTGACGTTTCGGCACCTAGTCTGGTGTCGTCGTCAATGAAAAATTACAAAAAAATATATGGTTGTATATCTCTGTTGCTACTTATGGGACCCATTCCAAGTTCAGGTTTTTTAATAGTGAGCCTATTAGGAATGATTTTGGTGAAAAAAAAAATTTATAATTTGCGAAAAAAATTGAATTTTTGTATTAACCCACCTTGGAAAAAATTTACACGCTTAGGTATTTTATTTATTATTTTTTCTAAGCAAATTTTACATCACTTTGTCGACAATTTTTAAATTTTAAGAGAAAAAAAGTGTGTTAGTAGATGATTGCCAGTGATCAAATTGTTATTATAACTTTTGAAATGTATTGAAATATTTATTTTTTGATTTTTTTGAGCCCTTTAATTTTTTAAATAAATAGATAAACCCAATCAAACCCAATCAAACCCAATCAAACAAAATTTTTTATCAAAGGGAAGACCTGCAAAGCCGCTAAATTGTTTTTCGATTAAAAATGAAGTTTTTGATAATATTCGTACGGCTGGAATAGCATGCATTCTCGTATTATACTATGCACCCAAGAAGACGAAAGACTTAAATGTATTCAGATATAATTCCTTTATTAAAGCTAAAAATAGCTGTGTACACCTGATGCCAGTGGCGGATTTACCAGCAGGCTGAGTAGGCTGGAGCCTAGGGCGGCAGATTTTAGGGGCGGCAAATTTGAGGCTGAAATTCTTTTTTATGTCTTACTAACTTCTTAACTATCTTAACTAAGTCGTTCGATTTTAAAAACAGCCTCTTAACTGACACTTCGATCCCCTAGTTCACAATCATACTAATTACGGGAAAAGCTGGTGTAATTAGGACGATCGATAGTGCCGATAGTGCGTACCAATCATAAAGTTACAATTTCATTGACAAAAAAATTTGAATTAATATAATTGGAGGCACCGGTGTAAAAAGGGGGTAGCTCCATTTTTATAAAATTTTCAGGGGACAGTAAAAACTTATTTTCTTAAAAAAAACAATTTTAACGTACTTTTTATAAACGCTATTTTACAGTTTGATGAAAGATGCGTAATGTCTTAAAGTTTTGCGTTTTTCAATTATTTTAGTTTAAGCACACTTTAAAAAAAAAATATCAAGGAGCTGCCTCCTTTTTGCACCGGACAGCGATATAAAATCTGTCAGCCCTTAAAACTATGTTACATACAACCGGCCGATACGTATTTAGTGCTCGTTGACATGAAGATATGTATTTGGGGCGCTTTAGTGCTAAAGGACCGGAGTAAAGATGTACATCAGGATCCGGTAAAGTCAGATTCATTCTAGGTTGTTGAACAATAAATTCATTTTTAAAAATGGCACTGGCGGAGCTACCGCACGCAACTTTTTTTTACGTATATTCCATTATACGGTAAGAAGAGACAGCAAACTTTCGTTTTTTTTTATTGAAAACAGTTTTCTTAAAAAGTCCACTAAAATGGTCACTAAAAAGTTTATCTTGAGTAACCGGAACTCCTTCAAAGTTGCGACACGTATTTTCACCAGGGGTACCCATTCTTCTGGTAGAACTATTCTTTCTCGCTTTCTTTTTCTTTTTTCTTCTTTCCAGTTTTTCTTTCTTCTTTCACACACTTATTCTCGATTTTAACCACAACATAAGAATTTCCTTCAGCTTCCCTTTTTTTCGTCACATTCTGTTTCCACGACCTTTCATCTCTAACTCCTTTTTTGCTAACTTTTTTACTTTTATTCTTTTGCGAACTGTCATCACTTTCAGAGTCATTCTCGATTAGGGTAGAAAGCTCAGCACGTTTGTCTTCTGGCACGGAGACCGAAGCCTAAGAACCATGTACCGTGGGTGTATTGGGGAAGCCCGACAGAGAACATCGCCCACCACTAGGTCGGGACAAAAATCAGGATCGTGGTCTGAATCACCAAACTGTTCACTTGAACTACTACTAGACATTTTACTGATTTATAAAAAGAAAGAGGAAAATTATTGGAATTTACTTTTGCTCAACTGATAGTAAAAAACGGGCCACAACTGATAGCAAAGAATTCTCCAAATATGCCAACAGTCCAACACAATAGTGACGGCACTACTCCTTCATTGTTTGCAAATCCAAGATGTGTAACTATGACAGGTGCCGCATCGAAGCGGCAGAAATATGATCTAACTAAATGGGGTAGCCCCGGAGCTGCCTCCTTTTTGTACCGAATTAAAGTAAGAGGTATATGCAAGTTCCATATAACCCTGGTACAAATGAAAGGTTCTACCTCGTTGTTGCACCAAACGATGGCGCATCCTTTTGTTAGTGTGTTACGCTGTAAAACTACAAATCATAAAAAAGTGGAGCTACCGCGTTTTTACACCGGTGTCTTCAATTGTGAACTAGGGTATCGAATTGTAGAGTATGTAGAGGTCGGTAGGGGCGGCAAAATTTGGATAGCCTACTGGCGGCAAATATGTAAATCCGCCACTGCCTGATGCAGTCTCGGAGCATTTGAAGAAACTGTATTTACAGGTTCAATTATGATTGGGGAATGATATTCCGCCGATCGCCGATACAATGGGGATGTAAACATGACCGAGGGACGTTGAGACCAATAACAATGGATCAACTGCCAGCCTACCGAAAGCCTATTGAAAACTACTTTTATACATGTGCGACACGATGTGGAGCTGCTTGTGGATGCAGGAAGCATGGATTACATTGTGGTGTAGCTTGTTCGGAGTGCAGTGGTGATAGTTGTTTGAACGTTTCTCCCATTTTACAAATCGACGAAGTTGAAGACGGAGATACAGAAAATAATTAGTATATTTTTCATTTCAGTGATTACATTACTAATATGTTATTTAGCAATAAATATATTTGTATAAACAACCTAAAATTTTTTTGTAAAAACTATACCTGATTTCGAAGTTTCTGTTCACCATTTTAGTTTCTCTCTTTTGAAATTTGCAATTCTCGACCTTTAATTCATATTTACCAGCCGCGAAAACATAAACAATGATACTTTTTTCCCATAGGACTAAAATTATTGTTGTAACTTTGAATTAATCATTCATTTACAAAAATATCTTGAATGTTTCAGTAAACTATTAATCAAACAAAGATAGATAAATTCCAATGAATAAACATTTTAACATTCATTGGGTCTTAGCAATACAATGCAACAAATGGTATGAAAATATATTCACTGGTGATCCCGACTGAGGTTTTTCATTTTTTACGCCTAACGGCTTTCCACTAATATTTTATGTAAAGATCTGGGGCTTTTACGTTTTAAAAACCACGCTAATTGTTAGCAATATTTTAAAATGGTTCATCATTGAGTAGTATTAGAGTAGTAGTCTTGTCTACAATTTAAAAGTTAATAAACTCTAAATATTCGGTTTTAGGACTTGGTATTATAGCAGGATGCGCTATTTACCCAGCTGGATGGGCGGAAGAGGATGTTCGAAAAGTTTGTGGTCTTTCAGTCGACAGATATAACTTTGGAGACTGTGGAATTCGATGGGCTTATTTACTTGCAGCAATAGGTTGCTTGGATGCCATTATTTTGACAGTATTAGCTTTTATTTTAGCCACTAGACATGTTACGTTGCAACCAGAACCTCATTACGCCCCGGCCAGTTTGTATAAAGGTATATAAAACCTTAAATTTATTTTAAAAAGTCATTGCCTCGTGCTCAGTATGCGAGTTCCTCCAGTACTGACTATTTGCGCAATTTAAAATTGTAGGTACTGATCAATTTATTCCTAAAATTAGCTTGTCAGGAGAGTTTATCAGTCCTAGTTTAAAGCTAAAATTTAATCTACAAGTGATATTTTCGGGAAATTTAATGGATTTTTAATTTTACAGAATCCATCTTGATACTCCGTGCAGTAGTAATGAGTTAGATCAATGTTATAAACATGTATTTTTTAAAATCCGAAGTACAGGAATACGGGACATTACTTTTAATATTTTCCTTGATATGGAACATTCCTAATGGATATAAAATTTATATCTTAATTTTTCTATATTTAAACGACCTTTGAAGAAAAAATAGTATGTTTTATTCGTAGTAAAAGCAACTTCTCATGACTCGTCTGTAAGTAATGTAATAACCTACACACTCGTCATAAAAGTATCGCTTTTACTCCTAATAAAACAATATACTATTTTCTAAGTCTTGTGAAGAAATGAATTTACATTGTTATTTTTAGGTGAAATGAATAGTGCATACGTAAGTGATTCAGCCAGTGTAGCAGGTTCCAGAAAATCTCTGAATATACACCCCGTATTGCTGATGCCACCAGGCCAAGATGACACCTATTCGCAATTTTCACAAAGAACTGTACCTCGATCGGTGCATTCCGGACATTATTCCCATCCCCATTCCTTACACAGAAACTTTCAATTGTAAAAACATTATTTATAAATATTTACACCCACTTGTAGCTTCCTATTAATCGTGTGTATAATAATAGTTAATTATTAAAAAAAAATAACCTCTACTTATTGTGTTTTTTTTACGGTTGGAATAACTCTGATCTTAGAACATTTTTCGACTCTACTTCCATACTGCAAATACTGATGTGTACTTATACACCTCATTTTGTATACTATTGTTGCTATTTTATTGCATAATTAACTTAAACAGTACAAAAACTAGTTTGCTTTTACACTTTTAAATTCCGAAATTGCGCGAACAAAAACTGCATGTCAAATGTAAAGAGATATATTGTAGGGATATATTAGTGCCCGATCCACTGAGACTTTGGTGTGGTTCTATTGTGGTTTCCTCTACATTGGATAATAAGCTATAGCTTTGCCTTGCCTCCAAAATGATATCTTCAATAGCTATCTGTCATTGGGTTTTCAAGGCCTAGTTGTAGAAACCTTATTCTGGCACAAAATGTGGCTTCCCTGAGGGACCTACAGGGAGCTTCTGCAAATTGATGTACCTAAGATGTTCGTGAAGCCTACAATGTCCTGTTAGGCCGACTACTAAATGGACCTAGTAGGTCTGCTGTGTACGTAGAGGATTAATCTTTTATGGGCTTTGGCTGCCTCATCCTCTCGACTAATAAATGCCATTAAAGAATCTTGCTCGGCCAAGCTCGGAAGGTTTTTCATTCCCCAAGTGCCCACTGTGGGCACTGTGTCGTGGAACCCATCACTTTCGTGTTCTCACAGCTCACCTAGTTCGTTGAGAGGGTACGCGCGCTGTTCCATATTAACTTAGAATTATCTGTATAAAATTCAGCGTCTTCAGCGTTGTTTCATTTAATATCAGAGAAAATGTTGCATTGCTACTACCTCCGCTTGGGGCATCACTGTGGTGTCCTTGGTTAGGGGCTTACTGAAATAGTTTTGAAGTGCCCATTATGGCTTCCCAACTTCTTCCTTAGTTTTCGAACCATTAATATACTAGACTGATTCTGCATTAATGTGTGAACGCTTCCATCATTCCTTTTGTTAAAACTATACTTTGTAGCCAGCTTAGTAATAGTAATATACCAAAATTTTGTCGATCATATCATCATGGGGCACAAACTGGTAGACATTGCAATCGAAATTTCCTAAATTTTGCCTGCAAGTTTATGGTAACCCATTGAGTTGTGTCATTGCAGGGATATAAAGGGATGTCTAGAGAGCGTAAGGTAAGCGGTGGAGGAGGTCAGTTCGGAGTGGTTCAGGACACGGCCTAGGACTGCCAATAGTCAAGTCTTGTCTGGTCATTTCCTGGACTGGGACGGATAAAGAAATTGTAGAAGAAACGACGTTCCTATTACGAACACACCTGTATGCTCTAACAGAATAACAAACTTGAGCAAACATACTTTGACGAGTTGTCCCGGGCACAATTCCTCGCAAATCCCTTGACACTAGAAGTGCATTTGAATAAAACACCCAATCCCCCTGCGTGATATATAAAAAAATTCAGAATAAGCTACGGTATTTTAGTGAACAAAACTTATTTCATAACACACAAGTAGAGTTGTCTTAAACAAATTTAAATAATTTTTTGAAACTATAAAGGGTGAAAAGGATATTTATCTATTATACGTATATAGGTATTACGGTTCACCCAAACTGTTGTAACATTTGAAAATATAAGAAAAACACCTTATGAGTAGTTTTTTGAAACTTAAATGGGTAGAAAGATTTTTTTAACATTGCATATAATATGTAGATATTTTGCAAGTACATAATATAGGTATGTCGTGTGAAATTTTCTTAACGATTCCCCTTCGTGCTTGAATTAATTGCAGAAAATTTTTCTCGTAGAAGAATTTTTTAAGAAAATTACCCTCGTCGCTGGACGATTCGGAATAATTTCATGTACTCGAAAAATTTCCGGCAATAATTCAAGCACTTGGGAGATTATGAGTGAACATTTTGTAAATCTAGGATTAATCGGAATGTAAAATATTATAAGTAATAAGTTAGATACAAAATCCGTAGGCCTGTTTTATAGCTAAAGAATATGCTATTAAACTAACTTCTGTTCTTGGAAAATTTAGATATTCTCATTTTTTATTAAATTTTATTAAATTCTCATTAAATGTGTATATTTCGAACAATGACGGGATTTAACCAAATACGTTAATGGCCGGCCAACAACGTGATTGGTCAAGCACGTGAGAAAATCTGCTCAGGTTATTTTGTTTGCTCGGGGTCTTTTTCTGTAAAAAAAGACAAGAAAACTATGTAATAAGCACCGTAATAAACAAGCGCCAACCAGGGTTAATTAGATTTTAGTCATCGTAATAAATTTGATATACTAGAAGGCCAATTCACCCTGGATAGCGCCTAGTTGCTGAGTTAGTTTTTATATATTGCTATCTCATAATATAGTACATGATAATATTAACGCCCGCATTCTATATGGTTTAGGCCCAGACAATGTCGTACAACCCCAATTAAATTACAAATTTTATTGTTAACAACGCCCAAGTTTTAGAGGCTATCACACGTTATTTCCTGGTTATTAACGTATTTGGCTGAATTGTCATGAGCATCCCATATAATTCTAATTTAATATTCAAACAAGTACTCTGAACAAATGATATGTGTGGTCTGATAACGACAGAGATGTTTTATTAAAGTATGAATGTTAATTATCTTTTAAAACATGCACCGAATTTATATTTGAAAATTTAGAAGAAAAAATTATTTTTATTCAAATATATAGTTCTAAATTCTCTAAAAAGCTGAGTTAATTCCTTAAAATTCAGCTCCTTAAGATCATAAGTTCAAAATTAAATCGTATTTTAGTAATTTTAACTATGCACAATTTGCTTCTGAATAGCATCGTAGACAAAAATATTGCGTGGCCCCGATCATATATAAGCGATCAACATTAATTTATTGTTTATAGATTTAATTGCAAAACTGCAAAACAGTAGACTTGTCACATTTAAAACATGATTTGTGAATAGATCATCACGGAAAATGAATATTTTCCATGCGGCTATATTTTTCTTTTTAAAAAATTTTGTGAGTTGTGATATTGTGGTTAATGGTAAGTTTAGTTATAATTTATTATATTTTCATAAGGTATCTAGACCAATAGTAAAACGCGACCTAAAAAAATAATAAAAAGGCATCCTAACTAATGAAGATCAACTAAAACGATTAATCTCAATTCAAAATAAACGGCCCCTTGCAAACCTGAGAACAAATGGTCACAATAAGCATAAAACCAATAAAGAAAGGTAGCAAAAAGAAACAGCAAATAAGGTTTCATGCCTAAGCAAAAAATAATCATAGGGCTCTAATTTTGTTTTTGCTTTCAGATCCACTTTTTCAGAAATTACCACCTATATTTCAAATCGACGACTATGATACTTGTAAGAGAGAACACAAGAAGTATTGTCGAACATCGGTTCTCTTGCAACCCAGCAATTTTACAAATAAATCTGCTCACTGGGACATTGTTGAGGTAATTTTTTGCATAGTATGGTTTAAATTATTAACTATGACGAGTAGGTACACCCTACTTGTAATAAATATTCTTTTTATTTTTTTGCAGGCAACCATCAAAGATTCAAAATTCTATAACCATAACGAACTTTTTCATGCAATTTGTGTTGAAGACTTTTGTTTAAATGAAATAAGTGGAGAAAATTCCCTGGATTTAAAAAAGCAATTAACAGAATGCTATAATTCAAAATTGAAGCACTTAGGATTAAATAGTGTTATAGTAGAACTTAATTGCCAGAACCCAGAAAATGGCTATTCCATCAGAATAATCGACATAGTTGTTTTGTAAGTATGATATTTATGTTATTAAACATAATTAAAAAACAGAATAATTAATACTTTTATAGAAAAAGAGCTGCTCCATTAAATAAACGGAATACTAAAAGAATATTATGAACCTGATATTGTATGGTTTGACTTTTTGATTTTGTTTACCCAGCTACAGATAATCATCTTTAATTTGCTGATTTCTGTTGACAAAATTAGCATAGGTAACATAAATTTTTTTATTACCCCTAATCCGTAGAAGTATAATACTAGGCAAATTGCCACCAAGCATAGGTGTAACGTCAATCACATTGATATATTTGACTTACCCTCAGTTTATCAAAGAGTACGTCATAACAGTCAGAACGCTTGGTGTCAACCTGAATTTTACAATATTTTTGCTCCGCTGTTCGCTGCTGGTTCGCATTGCAATCAGCCCCAAAAAATAAATAAAGGTCTTTTATTTCTGCTGCACTGTAAACTTTTAAGAGGCCTAATAGTCTCCTTACAGGGCCCATCCTTGTATTTTGTGATGGTAAATTCGGTAATACTCGTTGCAGCAGAAGCTATATAAAATATGATACACATACTATTTTACATATGAATACACACGGTATGCTCTCTGCTGTAGTTTATACAACAGACGCCTTAAATTTAATATTTCTTAGTCTTCATAACAGCAAATTAAGTATTTGCTGTTTTAGAAATCAAAAATCTGTAGGACAGGCAACCCTAACTGTAGGCACCCAATAGGAAAAGAAAGAAATCCTTTTTCTTTACCCAATATTCATGGCATACAAATCTAAGAATAATAAATAAATTTTCGAAATATATATTTTGTTGCTCTAGTATAAACCAAATACTTACTCGAAGAACAGCTCTGTCATCATCCAGGAACTGTTTAAAACTTAAAAACATTGCTCACGATTTGCTGAGCTGTAGAATTTCCCTGTTGATAGGTATGTAGAAGGCTAACAAATATAATTTTCTATACAACAAACAACAATTTTTAAATACAAATTGAAGCTGTTTTATAGTATTACTAAAATATCAGTTTTTTGGTCGAGCAACGGAAATGAGATTAATGCGCTCTGGACATCAATGAATTTAAATCTGCATCCTCTCTCTACAGAAAAAAATACTTACGAACGTCGTTGGTTGGGTGTTGATTTTTTCGTCCTTTAAACTATTATTGGGAGGAAAAATAACCATCTTTATATGGAGGAAAAATTAGAGTTATTTGACTTATGAAATAATGCCAGAGGTATAATAAATGCCAGAAAAATAGAGTTTTATCATATTTAACCTTATTTAAATTCTGAAAAACATCGGTATTTTATAACACTATGGTTAATTTTTATAAGTTTTTTATTATTACAATTATTTTTTTCCTTTTAGGGTAGTATGTGTAGTCTACATACTATTTGTGTTTTTTGCAACACATGTGGACTATCAACGCAATAATCACCAGGAATCAAAATATATTCGACCTTCAGGTAAATTTCCATTTGCATTTGTATCTTATGTATCAAATATCTAACAAGATATGAAAGAAGAATTAAACTAGGAAAAAATGTAAGAACTCTCTATAAGAGGCCTTACATTATGTTTCAATGTATTTTGTGTAAAATTTCCTGTTTTTCTCTAAAATTTTCTAAATATCGTCTCATTTATAAAAATATGGCAACAATCGTTAGTTCCCTTCGTAAAAAATATTTAACCAAAAGTTTTTTGATCCTATAACTAGATTTCATTTTAGAGAATAAGTTGTTGCTGACATTTTCATTACTTGAAAATTGGAAGAGACTGTGTTCATTAAATGATAGGCCCGACTTCCAAAAACTTAAATTTATACAGGGAATTCGATTCTATAATATGTTGTTAATTATTTTGTGTCACACGGTATGTAGCTACGCTGGAGGGTACGTTACAAATACCGAATATTTCGAACTGGTAAGTCATTAATAGTATATTACATAACAAGTGTTGAAAGTGACATTTTTCACACGAGTGGGAATGTTGTCGCACGAGGCGATAGCCGAGTGCGATAATCCCACGAGTGTGCGAAAATTACTTTCACACGAGTAATGTACAATATTTTTCCTACGACCACAAAACTATTTACCAAAAAACCCCAATTTCTCTCTTTATTTAATACCCCCACTTTCAATACGTGTGCTGAAAAACGTTTCAACACTAGTGTTGTAAATAAAAAAAAATGAAATTGGCATCATCTGTTCAAACGTCATGTTGACAAGTACTTTTCAACACATGTGTTGAAAAGTACTTTTCAACAGGCGTGTGATATAAGGCACTTTCTAGCCAAGTTAACCGTGCTTTTTGTCTCACTTTCATAGGTGGTTGTAGGAAAAATATCTAAATGTAGTTTTATAAGCTAAAACTATTTGTAGAAAATATAGAATTAAGCTTTTCAAGTCAAAACGAGGCGAGGAAACTTTACTAATTAGGTAATTATTTAAAGAATGAACTTCTCTCACTATCAATCCACAGGGTGTTTTTGAAGTTTAACAAGGCGATATTGAGGGGTGGGGGTAACTTTGGAATTTTAAATGAAATGATGTACTTTTGTTTATAAAATTCGAATTTATATATAAAACTACATTTAGGTATTAGGTATTAGGTTATAAAATAAAAAAAATATTTACCGTTTAATTTCAACTTATTTATCGTCTGTCATGCTTAAGAAGTTGTTCGAAATGTCCCCCTGCAACTTTCAAACACTTTCGCACTCCTTTTCTAAATGAATTTCGTACCCGCTGCAACATTTTAGGTATCACTAAACTAATAACCAAGGAAAGCAGATTCGAACTTTTATATATCATTTAAAGTTGTAGGTGCAGTCGCCATCACTTTGCCCTTTATAAAACCCCACAAGAAAAAGTCAAGGGGGGTCAAATCCGGTCAATTTATTTGTTCCCATTTCAAATTCTAAAGTTACCCCCCACCCCCCAAAATACAGAGAGATGGTAAATGTCAAAAATATATTTAAATATGTCCCCCTATCTCGCTATCAACTCACCAATCTTTCATGAAAATATTTTAGACCTTTTTCGAGATATCGCCTTATAACACTGTAAAAACTCACCCTGTGTGTAGAAGTATAGATATAAAATAGTAGGGTCAACTAAACCCGTATCAACGCCCAGCCCAAACCGCTGGATCTAGGAATACGAAAATTGGAAAGTATACCTTTTGGTTCCGGAATTATGATTTATTAGATTATAAAATAAAAAAAAATATTTACCATTTAATTTCAACTTATTTATCGTCTGTCCTGATTAAGAAGTTGTTCGAAATGTCCCCCTTCAACTTTCAAACACTTTGCAACATTTAGGCGTCACTAATAAGCAGGCGAAGCGGATTCGGTCTTTTATATATTATTATCACCTAAAGTTGTAGGTGCAGTCGCCATCACTTTGTCCTTTATAAAACCCCACAAGAAATCCTTTTAGTTTATTATAATTATTATTGACTCCCGTAAAGGGAATTAATATCATAAATTACGAGGGGTTAGAAAAGAGTGATTTTTACAAAACTATAAGGGCTTTTTTGGTATTTTCTGGCATTTAGTGACACAAATTGTATTGAAACGTAGCCGTTGCATCACAAGTTTCACCTATTTTAAGTGTTGGTAATATTGCTCTAATACAAATGTGCCCACAGGTTAATATTTTACCATGTAAAATGACCCGTGGATAAAGAAATGTGCTTTAAAAAAGAGTAATTAAACTAAAAGGTGCAAGCATGTGCACCGCTTTATTTTGCTGTTTAAAAGTACAATATTCCTACTTTATTAATTTATAAAAAGGTCAGTATGGAAGTGCGTGGAAGTAAACTATAATACTACCTTAAAAGTATAATTGATGAATTCTGAAACTATTTTGTAAGAATCTATTTACACAAAGTATGGCAAAACCATAGCATAGCACAACTAATATAAACCAAATAAGTGCAGATATTTAGTACATACCTGAAGGTATTGAATCCATAATTAAGCAAAGTTTATAACTCGTATACTAAACCAGTAGTGCCAGTACTGACTTCGCAAAATCGTACCAATAACCACAGAATATTTAACACAGATCACTATTTGATCGCACGCTAGTGTTCGCCTGAGATATTCTCGGTTAAGAAAGGTCGTGCATAGTATTAGGGCGGGGAAAATAATGCAGTGGTATGTGTAGTTAAGAAATATAAGCAAAGGATTTTTCAATGTTCAATTTCATCTTTTCAATAAATGCCAAGTTTATGGGTTCCGGGCCCCATCGTGCGATGTAAGAAACAACTTTTGGCGTTACAAGATTTTCGAAATTTTTAATTTGGCTCAGTCGAAACGTGAGTGCATTACTATTCATAATTTAAGTTGGGGGCTGATGGCACGGAACACTAATTGTGCAAGTATAGCTTGCACTTGACCAATTTTTTTTGCTTAGGGTCACTGGAAATTTCTCTTTGACATCAGTTTACTGAATATCTTTTTAGTATAAGACAAACTTTGAATTGAATTTCTTTTGGGTACTGAATTTACATAGTGTACACATTTTAATTTATCTAGTAAATAATAAACTGTTGCGTCTAGTGTGTTTGTACTAATTTAATACTGGTTTCAGTTTGGGCTGATATATTTCGGTTTTGATTAATAATACGTTACACTTTTAGATTTATAAAAGTGATTTGAAACGAACCATAGCAACGTTGTTCGTATTTCTGGTACAAACGTTTTTTCTATTATCTGCCTTTCTGTTATCATACCATGTATATCAAACGATGGATAAGTACAAAGACTCCAAGAGAAGATATATTGTTCTTACATTTTTGAATCGATACTTAAGGTAAGTCAAGAGGACAATAAATTGCGGCACTGATTTTAAGAATATTTAAAATAAATTGTAAAATAAGTAACTTTAAGACTTTTAAGTAATCTATTGATATAGTAGATCTTGGTAAATTAGATATTATTATACTGAAATGTAAATATACATAAGAAAAAACCTACCTTTGCTATGTAATTTTTTCTATTGTTAATAGTCTGAAGGTATAAAGATGTGAAATAAAAACAGTTGGTTTTATTTAAAAATTTGCTTGGATTTTAAGTTGTCTTAAGTATGAATAATGTTCTCTTGTTTGCAAAGAGACTGTGGCAGAAACATGCATATCTTGTATTAGCAATAAAGTATATCTACTTTTACATGTAGAATAATTTCTTTACATACATAAAATAAATGAATTTGCTTAGGCATGTTTAATATTGTTCATCCTTTTAGAATTCTTCCTCCAGTTTTTATAATGATCATGATTGCAACAACAAACTGGATACAACCTGTATTTGATGGACCGATTAATGACATATATTCTGTCAAGGAGTTTCAGAGATGCGAAAAAAATTGGTGGACCAACCTTCTTTTTATCAACAATCACTATCACGAAACTGAGATGGTTAGTAAGTAGGTAACAAGCATGTTTCTCAAAATATAGCAATTGTTCTTTAATTGTCCATTGTCTTTTGTTTGATTATTGCATAAGTAGACAGATTTTGTTATCATCAAGAAATTTTTATACCGATTTTTTCCCTATTGTAATCTTGAATTTAAAGAAAATGTAAGAACATTCCCGTCACTGGTAGGTTTCAACTAGGTGATTCAAGAAAGATAACTTTATTTTAGTGACTGAGTTATTCCATTAGACTGTGAGTTTTAGAGGTAAAGGTAAAAATATGTGAACTTTGTACCCTTTCTGTCTGCAAAGCAATCTCGTCGGCCGCTTAGCACGAAATTCACTGGTATAATGCATCATCATTAATTTAATGATTAAAGAAGCTGAACCAACTGATGTATTAAGGAGACGACAAACGCAGTCCGGAAATGCTGGTGACTATAGATACAGGACTTTACTGATAGTTATCGACACCTGTCGACAAGTGAGATATGTTTTATAGTAGATATTGGTAGTATTAACTGAACCATTTGTATTCTTTCATACTAGCAAGATGAGTTGGCTTAGTTTTCTTCAAGTCCAATAAATCACCTGGCCAAATGGCACATCTGTCAAAGGTTCCTGTCTCATCACAAGGTTATAGAGAAAAGGGTTTGGTGCCGTATTATTACACCGATGTTAACCGCTGGAACCTCTTTATCAGTTACAAGCTTTAATCAGGCATTGCTGATGGTGAATGATGATGCTTTGTGCAGTGGACTTGGGAACCCCTTATTGATTGACTCATCGCTTATATATCGCGCAATATATTCATATCTCTAATTTTATCCCTTTTTTATATTTGATTCACCCAGTGCTATGTATTTTTTCTCTATTCGAAATAGAAGCCACATAAGATATTTTAATTTTCCAATAAAAAAAATAGCACATTCGAAACTTCGATTAATGAACTTGATTGATACAATCCGTACATAGAGTACGAAAGTACTGTTTAATTTTTTGTATTTTCAGTGCTATTTTCTAACGTGGTATTTAGCAGCAGATACACAACTGTATCTAGTCTCCCTGCTGATTCTATTAATAATCTGGAAATATCGCCACAAAACAAAAGCAATTTTAGGAGTTAGTGTTGTAACAGGAATTCTGTTACCATCTTATATGTGTTACAAATATGGCCTGGATATGATATATCGATTAACACCCGAGTAAGTTTTTTAAATACAATATCTTTTCAGAAATATTTTTTAGTTTTTATAATTTTACAATAGTATTATTTATTTTCAGGAATACAAAAAACGATAATTTTAGATCTTTTAACTTTAGCGCAACTTATTCATCCACGTTAACAAACATGGCCTCATATATGGTGGGATTATGTCTAGGATATTGGTATTACTTGGTGGAGAAAAATAAGATTTGGAATAAAAAGGTAATTGTCCTACTGAGTTTAGAACATCTATGGAGGTAAAGAGTAAATGCGCTGTTGGAGTCAATACAACTTTCTTCCATTTTTTTTATCAGTTATGGCCAGGCCTGTTAGTTGATGATGAATATGATTAATTAATCTAATGACTAATTCTACAGCGTGTCCCATGGAGTTCTTGCCAAAAATGGGTCCATCAGTTATCACATATCTAAAATACCGCTCAATTACATGTCATGGAGCAAGTAATCGTTTTTTCGTCATTTAGCCGGCTCTATTGGTACTCCCCTAACCCCCACTCTAACTTCCTTGATGGCACCTGCCGGATTTCTTCTGCGTGTCAGTATTACTATGTTAAGCAGCGTGCAACAGCTTTTAGCACAAAAATAATGTCATTACTTTTGTATTTTTATTTAATTGTAGGTGTTAATTTTTTTAAAGTGTTTTAAAATTATTTCAGTACAACTTCATGTGGATGATTGTGTTTATTACACTTCCAACAGCCATCATATACATCTCTTCACATGAGTATTCATCTGTTGTTACCATAATACTCGCTGGTGTAGTAAAACCCTGTTACGCTTTGGGAATTGGCATTGGTATCCTGGTAATGTCTCAACAAGAAAATAGTAAGCTATATTTTGTGAATGTACAGGTAATAATTTTTAATGGTAGATAATTACTTGGTGAAAATATGACGATGTCGATGTGCTATTGATAGGTCTGTATCACCTATTACATACAAAGATGAGTGAATGTCATATCGCGGATATTAACAGATTTTGACCCTTAATTGGCATAAATACAAGGCTCCACACTGGTTAGTAATTAATACGAATTGCTTATGGTGTCTAATCTAATATTAAATATTGTCTCAGTATACGGATGTTCTAGAGAGCCGCAATACAAAGATGGAACGGCGGGAGAAGAATTTTACACCATTTATTCTTTAAAATGAAAGAAGTTCCGTTATTTTCTTACTTCAAATTTAAGCTTAAAGAGCATGTAAAAGGTAATTATCTACAACACTGTTCAGTCGCCTATTGATAGCAAGTAATGAAACTGCCCGAAAGTAACGTCACTAGAGTAAAATGATGATAGCCTAAAAAATTAGTCCCCTAACTCTATTGTTAGGGCGTTACTTGTGCTAAAAACGATCTTAATTGCTAATAAGCAAATAGAAAAAAAATTGTCAAACAGTACCATGAGCAGTAGCGTACCCAGACTTGAGCTTTGGGGGTGGTATTGTCACGTGGTACCCGGCACCTCCACCAAAATGTCACATGTTACCCGACGCCTCCACTAAAATGTTACGCCGGCGCCTCCACCAAAAATGTTACGCGGTACCCGGCGCCTCCTCCAAATGTTTCGTAGGAGTTGATAAAATATCGTAAAGTTTACCAAAACACTTATTTTCAGTAGGTACAATATGATAACTTACGTTAAGGATCTATTACTTTCATTTTTAAGGTATTGCAAAGAAAGTCTGTGAATGGAAGCCAGCTTTATTTCTGGGCAATTTCACGTACAGTACTTACGTAGTACAATATGGAATAGTATTTTTTAGAACTGCAGCTGCAAAAGAGCCTTTCTACACATCTGATTATAATTTAGTAAGTATATTTCAGTTAAAAACGGTTTACCGAAGCCAAGTAAAAACAAAAGATAATATTCAACAGATTAGTAGGAACTACATACATTTGCGTTCTTTCGTCTGTCGAGAAAAACCCAAAAGGTTCTGTAACTTTTGCCTAACCTAAATTACATAATTATTTTCTACATATTGTAGAAAATGTCTTTAAAATAGCAAAAATGTTTTTTGGAACATTAAATTTACGTTGGTATTCCTTTAGGTACAAATTCCATAAAACCCATTGAATCTAAGCATCTAATATGTCATATTTTATTTTGAGTTATATTATAGTTATATTTTGTTTTAGATATTATCTTTTCTAAGAGATGCTGTATTTTCAATATTTTGTGGATTTTTAATGCACATTTTTATAGAAATGCCCGCACTTCAACTCCAGAAATTATATGTTCCGCAAGTAAGAAATATAAAACCGGAAAAAAATAGTGTAAAGAAAAATTAATATTGTTATATAATTAAATTATTTATTAATATACATTTTGTTGTTTTATTTTCTCTTTATTTTAACCAGTTAAATGGTAATTTTCTCTATATATAAAAGAAGAAACTGACTGAATGATTGACTGACGTATCAACGCACAGCCCACACCGCTGGGTCTAGAAACTTGACATTTTGCACAGAGTTTCCTTATACAGCGCAGGCATGCACTAAGAAGGGGTTTTTCAAAATTCAACCCCTAAGGAGGTAAAACAAGGGTTCAAACTTTGAATGGATAAAAAATATTCGAGGTTCCTATTAACTCGAAACTTCATAGAAGTACTCTAAAAAAAAGTTTGAACGCGTGTTTTACAGTTTTTAATAAATCAAGCCCCAAAGGGGTGAAATGGCGGTTCAAAGTTGGTAATGCGGTAAAATTGTTATACCTACTTCGGATGAAGTCGCGGGCGTAAGCTAGTCTCTTTATATACAAGAAGAAACTGATTGACTGACATATCAACGCAAAGCCTACACTGCTGGGCTATAAGCTGGAAATTTTGTACAGAGGTTTCTTACATAATGTAGGCATCCACTAAGGAAGGGTTTTTCAAAATTCAACCCTTGACGGAGTGAAACAGGGGTTCAAACTTTGTATGGAGAAAGAATTAGATGGTCCTATTACGTCGAAACTTTATAGAAGCACTCTAAAAACTAAATTTTTAAACACGTCTTTCAGAGTTCTTAATAAATCAGCCCCTAAGGGGGTTAATTGGGGGTTTAAAGTTTGTAATGGAGTAAAATTGTTATACCGGGGACGAAGTCGCGAGCGAAAGCTAGTTAGCTATAAGGTTTGGGTTTCCTCAAGTTTCTGGCTTGGGAATACTCTCGGACTTCAATTAGACAAACTGACTGATTGATTGACTGACATATCAACGCACAGCCCACACCGATGGGTCTAGAAACTTGAAATTGTTCACAGAGATATCTTATATAACGTAGGAAAAGGAAAAGTTTTTTTTTTAATTTTAACCCCTAAGGCGAACTTTGTATGAGGAAAAATATTTGATGGTCCTATTATCTCGAAACTTCATGGAAGTACTCTAAAAAATAAATGTTTAAACACGTGTTTTACAGTTTTTAATAAATCAAACCCTAAGGGGATAAAATGGGGGTTCAAAATTTGTAATGAAGTAAATTTGTTATACGGTTCTATTACCTTAAAACTGCGTGAAAGTACCCTAAAATAAAAACACACATTTTATAACTTCTTGGAAATCAACCCCTATGGGGGTAAAATGGGGGTTCGAAGTTTGTAACTTAATTATGGATATAACTAACCTAACATAACTCAAGTATTCATGATTATGGGACCAAAACTACACTATTATCACCTATACCACGCGGACGAAGTCGCGGGCGGAAGCTAGTTATAAAATATCATTTAGCTGCTTCTGCAATTATTGAAAGATACAGAAATGTATACCTAATCTCCTTGGTTAAAAACTGGTATTTTTAGAATATACTTGCCCAACTAGTTTTATATGATAGATTAAACCTTTCACCTTTTCAGATGATTTTTGATTACACACATAAGGTTCGTTATTTTCTATATTTTCTATGCTATTATAAGCACTGAGGTAAATTTATGGGTTAAACTTTTTACTCTTTTTCTAAGGCATATTTACATTTAAATTACTTCCAAATTTTTGCATTGTTACAAAAATTGACTTATGATTGACAATTTCGTTACGTAACCTTTTCCCTTGTTCAATTTTAAATGGGTACCTACTTGGTGTTATTTTGATGTAATAAGATTTGACGACGTATTAGTTATAGAGTTATTGATAAAATAGATGATAATCAAAAGTGATTGTTCTGAGTGCTGCTCTGCCTTTTAAATAATATCATAATTATTTATACAGGTTTCAATATCTTTTTGTTCAAATACTCTCGTTTAATTTTATTATTATTATTTTTATATTGTTACTATAATATTAAGATATCTGAGCTGAAACTAAATATTCTTTTCTTTTAATTAATCGATGTACAGGGTCTTCCAACGAGGACTGAACAGGGGCTCATTTTTGAGCTTCCTTGTATTTAAAGAAAAATCTAAAATAGCCAATCGATGTACTTTTTCCTGCAGAATTCAAAAATGAAACCAAAAATTTATTTGAACCAGAAACAAAAGAGTTACGCTATGGATAAGGTGTTTTTTAAATGGAACATAGCTTTTTTTATACGATTTTCGGAACGAGTGATTTTTTTTATGTCCGTTCTGATTAAAATATTTAATATTGTGACAGCTATTTTTATTAAATTTTAATGTTTTATCCAGTATAATTTAACTTCAACCTGTTTGAAACATACACTAGGTTTTACCTTTATAGGTAAAATCACGTTGAAATCCTTCAAAGTCAAAAAATTTGACAAATTTACTATAATATTGCCGAAATGAAATATTCATTAGATGAGAGATTGCAGATTGTTATCTTGTTCTACAAATGCCAAGAAAATGCAAGAGAAGCAAGGAGAAGATTTATTGCAAATTTTCACAGAAATATATCCGTCAATACTATTCTAAGGATAAAGAACCTATTTGAGGAAAATAAAACATTACATGACATTATAGTAAATTTGTCAAATTTTTTGACTTTGAAGGATTTCAAGGTGATTTTACCTTTATTACCTAGTGTATGTTTCAAACAGGTTGAAGTTAAATTATACTGGATAAAACATTAAAATTTAATAAAAATAGCTGTCACAATATTAAATATTTTAATCAGAACGGACATAAAAAAAATCACTCGTTCCGAAAATCGTATAAAAAAAGCTATGTTCCATTTAAAAAACACTTTATCCATAGCGTAACTCTTTTGTTTCTGGTTCAAATAAATTTTTGGTTTCATTTTTGAATTCTGCAGGAAAAAGTACATCGATTGGCTATTTTAGATTTTTCTTTAAATACAAGGAAGCTCAAAAATGAGCCCCTGTTCAGTCCTCGTTGGAAGACCCTGTACCTACTAAAATTTTACTGTTCATATTATTAGATGTTTCTTTTGTCCTTGTAACTTAATTGTGATTAACTTTAACTTAACTCTGAACAAAATCAATATTAAGTATACAATTTTGTTGCTTCGTAAATAGATATTTATAGTAGCTAGGTCACGTGAATAATTAAGTGGTCAGTAGTCAGGAAGTTGCTTATGATTTGTACAGTGTGCAAAGAAGTAGTAAATATACTAAGTTTATTATATATTATTATACATTATATTATATATAATTTTACGACAGCAACAGGCAACAGGCGACTGCGACAAAAGGCCAGACAAGCATCGGTCCAACCAATAAGAAATAAGCATCTTTACTGGATCCAACCAAATCCGCTTTGCGTATTGGGCAGGTTGCACAGCCGTTTTATTTTCACGCAAAAATCGAGTTATAGTGGGTAGGAACCATGGATTTATTATATAAAACGATACGGGATGATGTAACATTATTTGAAGCCAAAACAAACCATTCTAAGCGACACTGTAAACACAATTTGTAAACATTGGCCACATCTTATTTTACCTTGTATTTGTGTACAAAAAATACGTTAGACGCATTACAAGATTTGCTAAAAGTAATAAAAGCCCTAAATTACTTTATTTTCTGCTAAATAATAATAAATTTAAGTTAAAAAGGTTTTATTATTTATAGGTTATGTTATTTCTAAAGGTGTTTATTTAAAGTCGCTCCGAGTCATTTATAAATCTATATAAATCTATACGTCGCACTTTTTCTTTTCTAGTTCATTAGACAAAGACGTACGTGTAACCGAGTGTTCAGACCGAGGTTCAGCCGTTTTCTAAACAACCAGCACAGACAGCAACACTTCTGAGCTCCAACACTCCAATGCTATTTTATCTCTTTCTACTACCATTCTTGATTCAATTACGTAGTAATTCGTAGTCTTGTCTATGTTCGTAGTTCGTAAACTGCTCCCCCAAGAGAATAACAAACAACAAAATATAAGGCTTCACGTTCGATACGCCCACAGTATACGGATATCGAATCCTTTTATATAATAAATCCATGGTAGGAACGCTGTTTTAGGTTTAAGCAAAAAGAAAACTATAGCTATAACTGTCTTTGTTTTAAGTTAGGAATTAGAACCACCATGCATTTTGTTTGTGTTGATAACTATCCACAGAAAGTCGAAAATTCGATGTCGTGCGACTTTTCAGTCGTTCGGAATTTATCTATTTTAATCGTTTTGTTAATATATTACCGAAGTACTATTTGTACACAGGTAACTGTGTTGAACATATTTCATTATGAATTAGTTGTGTCCAACGAACCTAATAGCAAATTTTTTAAACTTTTTCTTAAGGAGGACATGTCGGGTATGGTTGTTATAATAACATTGGGGCTAGTTGCCCCAATGTGCCAATATACTAGTATATTCCGATAAAGCAAGCACTAATGGAAGAAAAGGCTTCAAGAAGAATAGTCGGAAAACTAGTTTTGTCTAATATGTTTAAAATCGTTTCTAAACAGCCGTTCTATCGAAACCTGGATACAAGATCCTGGACTGTAAGAAGGGGTAGCATATTGACTGAGTGCAAAAACCACACAATATATTTGTCATGGCTGTAATAATAACTATATAAGATAGATTTTTATTGTTTTGTATTTATGCTGGCCTTAAAAAGAATTTAAAATATGCAAAAGAAAGCATTATGGCATACCAACATGAATTTAATTATTTTTCAACGTTACCAAAAATTAAAATTGACAAAATGTGCAAACATATATGACAACCATCCCCGATCTTCCCTACATACGACCTGTTTCAAATGGGATCGTTAATTGCTTTGAACCGAGGCTCTTTTGGTCTTAAGTCACACCTGGTCAAAGAAACTTTTAGTTGCTTTCTCTAACCGCAAAAAGGTTTTCCAATTAAAGGATAGGTAATTGAAATATTGATCAAAGGAATAACACCGGTCTGCCTGACAATTAAGTGTTTGCTTTGTGGGTAAAAATCGTCTTAAATGACTTTTTTCCTTCATAGATTAAACTACATTAGATATATCCTTTTTATAAAATTGAACCACGCGAGCCCTGCAAGTGCAAGTGTTTATTGCATTGTAAATTCTGCAAATTCTGACGTGAAACAAAACAAAAGAAGTAGCATTTTTCATGATTTGCATTTCCCTAACAGCTACTGTATAGCTGTTAGGGAAATATTAATTTGAAAGTACAAAGTTTTTTTAAATAGTTTTCCTATAGAACTGGCAAGCATTTAGTTTTATTTTCAGTAAGTAACAAAACATTCGCAAAAAGATATTTATGATAAGAGAAGCTTTCAAGAAATCCAAAAAATCCCTTCATGCAGTCCATGGATTTATTATAATAAGGATTCGATGTCCGTATACTGTAAGCATATCGAACGTGAAGCCTTATATTTTGTTGTTTGTTTTTGTTTTTGTTATTCTCTTGGGGGAGCAGTTTACGAACTACGAACATAGACAAGGCGACGAATTACTACGTAATTGAATCAAGAATGGTAGTAGAAAGAGATAAAATAGCATTGGAGTGTTGGAGCTCAGAAGTGTTGCTGTCTGTTATGGTTGTTTAGGAAAACGGCTGAACCTCGGTTTGAACACTCGGTTACACGTACGTCTTTGTCTAATGAACTAGAAAAGAAAAAGTGAGACGTATAGATTTATAAATGACTCGGAGCGACTTTAAATAAACACCGTTAGAAATAACATAACCTATAAATAATAAAACCTTTTTAACTTAAATTTATTATTTAGCAGAAAAATAAAATTTTAGGGCTTTTATTAGTTTTAGTAAATCTTGTGATACTTCTAACGTATTTTTTGTACAAAAATACAAGGTAAAATAAGATGTGGCCAATGTTTACAAATTGTGTTTACAGTGTCATTTAGAATGGATTGTTTTGGCTTCAAAGAATGTGAAATCATCCCGTATCCAGTCCTAATAAATCCATGATGCAGTCAGTGGAAGTTACGGAATTTTATATAAAATATTGATTAGATTAGATTGATACAGAATATTGATACTGATTTCACAGTGCTGTTCATTAAATGAAATTGATTATAAACATCTCAAAGTAGCCGCTAAATTATATAAACATCAAACATAAATTACCACTGTGTTTCCGTATAGAATTATTGCCATTGCCATTTATAAATTTCAACCGGTATAACTAAAGCAAACAAGTTGTGTTTGTTTCGGATACTTAGTTAAATAAAACACAAACTTTTATCTTTATGGCTAGCACGGTATTATTACGAAACAAACATATGCACCTGGGCCTGGTAGTCGACATTCTCTTTCTGCTAAAACAGTCGAGTTAAACATGCGCGAATCGAGTGTTTATTTAATATTGGACACATCATTCCACGTGATTTTTAATTTAGAATTAGTTTTGCGAAAAGTGGGAATATAAAAAGTGAAGTGTCTTAAAACTGTGTACTGTGTGCTTACTAAACAAAATGAATACAGACGATGCTTGCACGAAGGAACATTTAACATTTTTAAAATATATTAATGCACAGTATTTATTTTATAGTATTGTTTTACTAGTTTTTGCTGTGGTATTTCTCTTAGCATGGATTTTAAAGAAGTATACATTCTTCGAGAAAAATAAATTTAAAGTTCCTAGAGGAAGTCTACCAACTTTTCCTTATGGCAACTTTAAAGATGTAGTTTATCAAAATATCTCTTTACATGAGTTTTTATGGAAACACTACAACCGATTTAAGAAAAAAGGTTACAAGTTTGGAGGGTTATTTATGTTTACCAAACCAGTGATATTAATAACTGATACCGTAGTAATACAAAGTGTAAACAAAAATCATAAAGCGTTTAAAAATATATATCCGTCCAATTTAAGATTAGATAATGAACAAATTAGCAAAGTACTTACCACTCAAACAATGGATGCATTTTTAGAAAAATATAATTACTCTCTTAAAGGATCTCTAGCTGACATTTTTAAAAAAGATGAATGTTTTACGGCGCTGAGGAATTATTTACTGGAAAGTATCTGCCTTGCTTTTGGATTTAAATCGTCTGAAATGATACAGGAAATCAATGAAGTGATGAAAGAAACAAGTCGTACTTCGTTTAGGTATTACTTTTCTTTAAGTTACCCCTTATTTAAAACTTCCCAAAATAAGTTGGAATCCGATCTAATAGAAATATTTTTGGAAATTATGGATAACAGAAAGAAAAATGACTTGAAAGACGACGATTTAGTACAATGTTTTGTTGATATTTACAATGAATCGAATTGTGCTCTTGGAGACCTTGTACATGATGTATTTAATATTTTTTCAAGTTCACTTACGCATTCTTATTCGACATTATTATTATGCCTACATGAATTAGCGAAAAATTCTGATATTCAGGACGATGTAGTAGGGGAAATTAGGAGATATAACAGAAAGAATTTACCTCTAACATACGATAACTTAAAGGAGCTGACCTATGTGGATGCTGTGGTTAAAGGTAAAACTTTTGTAGTATAAAACCCAAAAGTTCGGCAAATTGTTTTTAGGGTCATTTTTAAATATCTATGGGTCCAAAATTTCTTAAGCGATTTGAATACGGTTTTTAAAAATTAAAAACTTATTATATCTAGATTTAACAGCGGTGAGTCCTTTTGATCAATTTTACGTGTTCCAATGTTATACAGGGTGGGAAAGAAAGCAATGTTATTAAACCTAAAATTTCAATTAGCGGTATTTCTTGATTCTACTTGTTTTTAAGTAATATTATAACGGCGTTTTGAAGCTCGAGTCGATACCTCGGGACGTTTTTGGTGGATTTTTGTTTAATAGTCTCTAACTAAAATTACGGTATTTATATTTTATTAATATTATCTGCGAATTTTAAATTTCAAGAGACCCATCATGTGACGTACCCTGTATATTAATTACTTAAAAAATAATCTGTGTCCTATTCCTAATGGAAAATTTTAGGTCACCATATCTAGCCATTATTTATGTACCGATTAAGGTTGGCTACGTATGATGTATTCACCGCTTCCTGTGGAAGTTATGTTTTCATCCAGTAATTTTGGAATTTAAAATTCATTTACATATGTATAAATAACTTAAAATTTGATAAACTGAATAGATTGATTTAAATTATTAGTACCCCCTTGACTTTTCCTAACAGAACAACAAGAGGCCTGTTACCTAAGCATCCCTTTACTGTCCAGCTAGTTACAAAAGCCTAGAACAGGGGTCTTCAACCTTCAGGCCGCATGCTTTTTTGCGGCCCGCATACAAAAAAAACACATTCAATAAATACGTTATAATTACCCAAAACTCAAAATATTATCTACTCCAGATCTATTATCTGGCTCTCCACTGATTCTGGGCCGCCAGTCGATAGGAAAATCCAAACCTGGCCCTTCGATAAAAAAAAAGGTTGAAGACCCCTCGCTTATTCATACCTAGGGTCTCCAGATTATGGAATTAATTGCCTGCAGATGTTTTCCTTCCCCTCCCAACCTCCAGTCATTTAAATCCCGTCTCAATTGATTACAATTCCTTTCTCTGCAAGTGTCTACATAGGCTGTCTTCTATACGTGAAGTATTAAAATAAGTTGAATTTTGGTTCTGGGGGTTAATTTCAGGAGTAAATTGGAAAACGAAAAAAAAATCAAGGGCATCGTGTAGGGTGTCAAATGAAAGCTTATTGAAACACGAATTCAACAATATCATGTATTTTTTATGCATTTTAAAAAATATTTTTCGGGAAAAACGCTTAAAAATTGCTGTCGCCCACCCTTATCATCAAAAGGATCGCTCAGAAAAATCTGAAAAAAATCATGAACATTGAGAATAAGGTGTAGATTGAACCTAAATTATCAGGATTGGAAATCTCCAGCGCGATCAATTGTTATAAATAGTTTAATTGTTTATTTCCTTATAACTGCTGAAAAATGAACGCAGCACTAGCCACTTTTAAGTCCGCCATTTCAGAACCGACTGAGCACTGTTGAGCCGAGCATTCTAAATGAGCATTCGCGACGCCAAGCAAAACGATCTTTGTAATGTAATGCTCGCCTTGAGCATTAGCATTACATTACAAAGATCGGCCCAAGTCAGTCGCCGCCTTGTCGCCGCCTTTAGACCCGTGCTTCGAAATACACCAGCAGGATTGCCAGATGGTTGTAACTAAATTCCCCCAAACGATTTTTAAAATACCCCAAAAATCACTGTTTGGCAACTAAAATCCCCCAAATAAAAATAGTTTTATTCTTGAGTGTTACTTGTTGAAAAAATATATTAGTTTTAAATCTTCCTGAAATCTTATTTAGTTTAAAGGAGGTTGAATATGTTTATATAAAAACTCCTACTTTTACTGCTTTTTTATTTATTAATTTTTTCAAAAAATAATATAATAAAATAAAAATGAAATGACATAACAGATAAAGAAAACATTTAAAAAAATAATCTTCCTTATAAATAGTGTGAGAAAAATTAAACAAACTGCATCTTTTCACTAGTGTTTGGCTGAGAAAAATGAAGTGATTGGTAGTAGTTTGTTGTAGTTGGCGTAGTTTCAATAAATTGTTTTTGGTTTTTAATATATTGTTTTATTCATAAAAATCACTGTATTTTCCCCAAAAATAAAAATATTTTCCCGAAAAAATCCCCCAGAAAAAAGTGTCCCCAGATTTTCTCGCGTCCACATAATAAACTATGTTAAAAGGAACAATTTTTTAACGTACCCATATCTTACCACTTAATAATTTAAAATAAGATTTGTGATTCTCAGCTAGTTTGTACATAAAAATTAAAGAAAGAAAAAGAAACTAAAAGGCACTGAAAGTAGTAGGTGCAGTAGTAAAAATATATGTTTTAAAATTATTTGCAAAATTAACCACTTTGTAGTAGAAAATTCCAAGATTTCTACCGTAAACTGATGTAATATAAAATGTAATTTGTCATTTTCATTTAGTTTTTTGATTTTTTTAATACAAAAGCTTGGACAGTTTAAATAAACACTATCCTTTTTACTTTTAGAAACTTTAAGAAAATATCCACCAGTACCAACTATCAGTAAATTGTGTTGTACAGACCAAGGATGTGGTTTGCCAAAGGATACAATAGTTTTCATTTCTCCCTTAGCTATTCATAGAAATTCTCAAAATTATACAGGACCAGACGATTTCGATCCTGATAGGTTTACGGAAGAACATCACTATATTAAACCGAATTCATTTATTCCATTTGGAATAGATTGGAGAAGTCATATAGGTAAGTATTTAATAAAACTGGATGTCAGCAAATTAAAATTACAGGTGTTGAAATATTTAATCGACTTTTACCCATAGAGAAAATATATAGTAGAGAAATAATGTCAATTACGAATGCGGCAAATTTACCGAGCTGAATCCGTAAACAAAGACGGTCATCTGCGGGCTTGCGCATTGTCGAACGTTTGCCTTGTGATAGACAGGACCGTACTTCAAAATTTATTTTACATGACGTGAATCTTTTATCGAGTAATAAATGCTAAATATATTACTTGTAATTATTCTTTTTATTAATGATAAAAATGTAACCATTAGTGAGATTTTAACAAAAAGTGTATAGTTTGTTGGCTTAAATCTGAGGTTTCTTGCTATACAAAACTGTCGATAATTCCTCGAAAATAGCTCAGTTTATATATACAGTGCGTCTCTTTAATGTCCCCCCCCCCTCTTAATTTTTTAAACGTTACATTTACAAAATTGAAAGTTGAAATAAAATATAAACATAGTATTCTAAACAATAGAAATAAAATATGCAACTGTTTTAAGAAGTAAAATAGTAAATCAAAAAAATTACATGTGTATATTGTATTGGATTGGCATCCCATCCTGTATAATTATTGAACAAAGCAAGTTCTAGGGTAAGATGTAAATATTTTTACACCTATTTGCAGTGTGTGCACTTGATACTTTGCTGAAAGCGCTACTACTTACGGCCCCATGTCAATCTAATCCACCGATATCTTAGCGATCCTTTGGCGAAAGCGCTTTTTTCTTTCGCCATCCGTTTTAAAATACTCCCCTCTACCCTAATCCACTAGTATTTTTAGTGCCCCTTTGGCGAAAGCGCAAATATGCCTTTTGGTCACACTCACCCTTATGCAATATAGGGGAAGGAGGCATTGACACTATATATGACCTTCTTACACCATCTTACCCCTTATACAATGCCCCTAATACACACACACCCCATCAGTGCCTTTCTGACACCTTGACCACACTCAATATACGTCACTGACAAATATTTCTACTTCTCCGTGTGTGTATTCACTTTAACACCGGAGTGCGTTTAAGATAAATTATATTTTTTACCTCCTATTGTTTCACATATTGATATAATTTAAATTTGGAATTAAACTATTTCTATTTATGCACTACTTGTAAGAAATAGACTACGAAATAATTCCTTATATTTAAAAGTTGGATACATAATTGGCGAAACATATGAAATGTCTGTAACACTTTGTAAAGACTATTTTTGTATCGAAATATCAAGCTTCAGAGGTTCGCTATATTCGCCACCCCAACCAAAAATACCATAACATACAAATGACTGAGATTTTTTCGGCCCGGTTCTGTTCGCCGCGTTGCATCATTGAGTTCAACAACCACTTTTGCTAGACGTCCCGAGTGCGCATGCCTCGAGAGAACCGTCGTTTAAAAATCTGACTGGCGCCCAATACGTACAAACGCACTTTTTCGCCCATACATTGGACGGATTCAGCTGGTGTCGCGAATACGTTGTGATGGTCTAAATATATTTTGTCTATGCTTTTACCACCGTACATAAACTAGACTACTAGTGGCTTTTGGCCAAAGTAAAGAAATAATAAATAATGTAAAAACATTATTATTTCGCCGCATCGGGCATCGGTTACGGAAGCGACTTTAAAGGCTGCAAATGTTTCACTGAACCATACCGGATTTTTAATGATAACTGGATATAAAGTATTATTATACTTATACGTAGGTAACTGCTTATATACTGGTGTGGTACTTCAGTGGGCAGCTTTACATATTATAGCAGTAGGATTCTGCTTTCAAATCCAATCTTTAGCAATTTTAATTTTAGGAGGTAAACCACCCGAATCACACATCCACAGTTATGTTCTTTTTTTGTTTCAGATATGCAGTTTACCTCTTTACAAGTAAAACTAGGACTATTAGGAATCTTTTCATCGCTTCGAGTTAGTTTAAAGGATGAAGTTTCTGATAACCTTAAAATAGATCCTAAATTATTGTGTTTAGGTGTGTGTGAAAACTTTTCCCTGAAATTCGAAACTTTATAAATTAAAAATTGTTACTTGCGAATCAGTATACTTTTTAAACTGTTAATATATTTTTAAGTTTTTAGTTAATAGTGAAACTGTAATATCAAGTGAAAATTTGAACAAAAGGAAATTAAATTTAAATTAAAACTCATGATTTAGATTTTTCTATAATGTTTAAATTTATTGCCAACTCAGTATCGCTTTATATAAAATATTTCTAGCTTAATTAAATTTAATTAAGATAAATAAATTTACAATTTTGAGAATTGTAATTTACATATTATTATTAATTACTATTGCTCTTAAGAAACTATAAAGTCTTCAGAACATTGATACTATGGAGAGTTAAAACTGACATTATAAATAATGTAATGTAGTCTAAACTAAGTAGTAAAAGTGGTATTACAAAAATATTAATAGGGCAGATTTGTTTCCTTACCAAATGGATTGATTACTTATAAAATATATTTCCATGATAGCTGCAATACGTGCAAAGTCTCCGGAAAATCATTGATTATTATACAAGAGTGTTTCAAAAAACATGTGCCATTATTTAAAGCGAGATTCTTTGAAAGAAACTAAGGTAAAAAGTTTATATGAATGTGGGTCCTTGCCTTATTTCAAAGATACAGGGTGTTAAATTTTTTAAATGCTCTTTATTTGTTAATATCGATTTGCCCAGACAGGCTGTTCCAAAAAGATCGATTTGGAGAAAAAAAATTAGAAGCATTTAGACTATTCTACGTTGTGGGAGGCATGTCTGAAGATATCTGCTATTCCAGTAACAGCTAAAATTGCTGTTATGATTTTTTTGAATATCCTAAAACCAGTTTTTCGTCCGTAGGTCTTTTTCTTTGCACTGTAGGTAAAAGTGGTCAACAGGAAAGTTGTAGGTATTGAAAAAAACTTTGATTTCTGTAATTTTGGATTATAAATATTCTTTGCCCTAAAGGCATCTTTATTATCTTACATCACAGTTATCAAAAAAAAGGTGACAATGTGACAATTTTGATTTTAAAGCATAATTTATAAATTTCAATTTTTTTAAAATGTGGAATAGGAATTCCTTTAAAATTTAAAACACCTTTTTATTTACCGTTTTGAATTAAAATTTAAGAAAGGCAACTTTACTCTGAAACAAATTTTACGTTTTTATATTTTTTGCATACCCTGTACAAAAAAAAATTTAGCATCGTGGATCTCAGTTTTTTAAAGCAAGCAAAAACTCTTATAAAAAATGACGTTTTTTCGTATATTTCACTTTTTGGTCCATTTGTCCTCTTGTCTACTCCATCCGTGGACATACTGTATCATTTTCTTCCTTGTAAAGTATGAGAGAACATCTTCAGATGTTTACAGTAATATTTTCTTGCATAAAAGATGTCATAAAAGTTAAGGGTGAAATTGAATACAAGCATACATTTCTACAAGTAAAACGATAGCGAATATTATGTATCTCGACAAGCTACCTCAAATTAAAAAAAAAATGTTGCGAGACGATAATTTTTCTCGCAGATATGAAAAATTTGTGAATTTGAAGCGGCTGAGTCAAGTTCCACGCGACAAGGGCGGCCGCGAGAGCGTGGAGCGTCGCCCACAGTCGTCATCAGCAGCACAGCATTCACTCTGAACACTATTATCAATAACATTCTGTCACTTTTTAGTACAACGAATATATTTTCATAAACTATAACTCTTCTTCCTTCGGTGTAAATCTCAAATCTTAATATTAATAATTAGAGTACATCAAATTTTACACGGTATTGTTCTCACAGCTTCCACATTTAACATCTAGGGTTTCCAAGGACTTGTCAGAAGAAAATTTTTTCGTATGTTGGGGATTAATGCTTAATCCTAACATCTTTTGCAAAGCTGAAGTAGGCATCTCAACCAGTAAACACAATACAGTCGCTAATAAGTAAGCACAAACTACGTCTCCCAGAACAGCAAGAGTCTAAAATATAAACACACAACATAAGCGCTTACAAATAATTTGTCAGTATAAAAAAGGCCTTAATTTTTATGTTTGGCAATTTCAATTTTTTAGAGAACCTACTATCAAGGTGTCATTAGCGGAGGTCGGAAATCTTCTGTATCCCATTTGTAGTCGTATACAGGCAACATGAATAATATATGCACTGTAAGTTAGTCTTCCAAGCACTTGAGTAGGCTGAAATTCACAAAGCCATCGAGCAAACCCTAAAAAATGTATCGAAAAATTTTAATAACATCCTATGGTAGTAAAATAAAAACAATAAAATTGTTGGTATTATTATGACCTTATAAAGTTGCCCGTTAACAATATAAATGCTAGTCAAACAAGCACAAACTAAATCAAACGTGCTTTAAAGACGGTTACATAAGTCAACTCTAAAAAATTACAACAAGAAATAAGGTACTTTGATATTGTTTTGTGATGTACATTATTATTATTAAAAAAGGATGAAATTTCAACTTTGTTTCGCAAATTACATAATATTTTTTTTTCTTTGCCAAAACATTCCTAGTAGGCTTATTATTAAAACCCCTGAACTTGGCATGGGTCCCGTAAGTAGCAACAGAGATATACAACTTTAAAATTTCTATATCCGCCACTTCAACTCTTTCAAGTGTTATTTGTGTTGTGTTTGTTCTACGTTTCTCGTTAGTGTTCGGTGCATGGGAACTTATTTTGCAGTATTACGAAAATTAAATAACTGTACTCACATCCAATTTTCTGTGTTAGTCCAAATATAAAAATGGTTCCGGCAAGAGCAAAAAGATTTTTTCCAAAGGACCAATAAAGACCACTTTTAATCGGGGTAACTTTAAAATCAGGGTTATAAAAAATGGCTGCTATCAGTATTACGGATATGCACATTCCAAAGGTTAAAATCCACCACAGAATAACATGAATCTACAAATAAAAACATGTAATAAGTATTGCCTCATTAGTTTTAGGAAACATAAACTCAATACTCCTAGAAATCTGCTCTATGTTTTGATTAAAATAGTTTTTAATAATTTAATGAAAACCAAAGGTTTACAAGTGTAGAGTTTGATTGGCCATATCTACAAACTTCTTATGCCAACATTTGTATAATTTCAAGTGTAAGCGGTTTCTAGTATCTTATGTTAATTTGTAAAAATTGCCGTTTATACACCTGCCATATTTAGCAATAAGACACTAAAACCGAATAAAACTCACGAATAAAACTGTATCAGAGTTTCCGTCACTCAAAAAATCCCAATTTTTTAGTGTATAAAACATACCGTGTAATACTGCGATTGATGATTATGTTGTATCCAGAGGCTAATTTTTTTGGGTCTCCAGTAATTTGTTTTAATAGTGATATAATTTATCTAATAATATCTTGTTAAAAATACTTTTTAAAAACAAACTTTTATTGCTTAGATGTACTAAACGAAAAAAATAAGTATAGTTTTTTCATTGTGGAAATGCTCAATGCTTTTTACAAGTGGACGTAGTTCGTGTGAGTGGATCATAATAAAAGTAGTACCAAAGTTATCACTGAAAGATATAAAATATATTATGTTAAATTAATTGTCTTAATACAGGCATTAATTTTGTTTGACAGACATTGTAAACAGATAGGTACCTAAGTATTTTTTTCATTTCTATTCACGCGACAAGCTTTTAAGACAATAAATTTAACATAATATATTATATCTGTTTCAATGATAAGTTTGACACTACTTTTATTAGGATCCACACACGTGAACTACGTCCACTTATAAATAGCATTCGGCATTGCCACAATGAAAAAACTATACTTATTTTTTTCGTTTAGTACATCTAAATAATAAAGCCATGTTTTCAAAAAGAAGTTTTTACAAGATTTTATTTTTAATTCTTTAGTTACGTCTTAACATATGCATTTCTGATAATGCATCATTATTATAAGACATTATACCTATTATCGTATTCTACTCATCAATTCCTTTCATTTGATACCCATATCAAGGGGATTGTGAAGAAAACGGTAATCCGCCATGGTGCGGCGTCCGCCATATTAGAATAACGTCACACAGCTTATCGTAGTCTGCTCGTCAAACCCTTTCATTTGATACAAATGTCAAGGGGGTTGTGGAGAAAAAGGCAATCCGCCATCTTGTGGCGTCCGCCATATTGGGTTTAGAATGACGTCACTTAGATTATTGTATTTTACTCATCCAACCCTTTGATTTGATGCCCATATCAAGGGGATTGTGAAGAAAAAGGTAATGCGCCATCTTGTGGCGTCCGACATATTGGGTTTAGAATAACGTCACATAGCTTATCGTATTCGACTCATCAACCCCTTTTACATGTCAAGGGGTTCTGAAAAGAAAAGGTAATCCGCCATCTTGTGGCGTCCGCCATATTGAGTTTAGAATGACGTCACATAGCTTATCGAATGCTGCTCGACAAACCCTTTCATTTGATATCCATATCAAGGGGATTGTAAAGAAAAAGGTAATCCTCCATCTTGGGGAGTCCGCCATATTGGATTTAGAACAATATTAAATATTCATAATGATAGACAACTTTAACCAAATTTCCATTTTTATTTAATACTTTATAACATAACGCGTTTCGCTACACTATAGCTTCATCGGATGTTTGTTACTGACTAAAATGTAACAAACTGTAACAAACATCCGATGAAGCTATAGTGTAGCGAAACGCGTCATGATATAAATTATTAAATAAAAGTGGAAATTTGGCCAAAATTGTCTATCATTATGTGTATAATGGATTTCCATCAAGTAAAGGCCGACACCATTCAATATTAAATATACTATATTGCAGGGGTGGCCAACCGGTCGATCGCGATCGACTGGTCGATCGCGGCTATTAGTCCAGTCGATCGTGGCAAGCCAAAAAATATAAATACGTAGAACAGACTGTTGTGTACTGATCTATGCTGTTTCATTTAAGATTTCAAGAAGTATGTAATTCGTAGATCGCAGAGGGTGTCGTCAGTGAACAGTAGATCTTGGGTCTAACCAAGTTGTCCACCCCTGCATATTGCATGGTCACCGGACTTATACACGTGTGCAAAATTTCAAAGCTCTAGCTTACTTAAAACTAATCGAAATTCGGATTTCAGTATTTAACCTAAACATACTAACAAACATATAGGTAGGTATACATACAAGCAATCTAACAGGTGAAGTTAAATAAAAGCTTGTAAAAAAGCAACTTACCGTTCTTATCGCCAAACTTTTATTTTGATATTTAAAAAATAAATATCCAAGTACCATTCCTACAGTATATCCAAAAATATTTGAGTATGCTGAGCTATATAATACATGCCACTGATCTAGTTTTAATAGATTTAAATTATACAACACCCTAAAAAAAGAACCTTCTATAGCATTGGCCCCATAATCCTAAAACTAACTGTTTCTAACCATTTGAAACAATAATTACGGATTAACTACTCGACAAAGCTTCCATTGCCAAAGGTTATATTTATTAAGAAGTTTACTTACTCAGGATACTGGCGTATTACTATGTCATATTGATTAATGTAGGCTAAAATTCCAGGTAACAAAAATCCTACAATCAGTGTAACTCCCAAAATGTATTTTAGTTTAGTGGGATATTTCCAAATTAACATTAATAAAAATGTAGAAAATATGAATAGTTGCATGTCAGACGCAATGTACCATGTCTGGTGCAAACACTAAAACAAAGCTTGTATTCATTCAGAGAAGTACATATTCAGCGTTACTACTATCAATAATATATGTACAAATGTACACATATATCATTGCTACTGTTTAAGTTCTTTCATTATTACTGTTGCTCTATTATTTGCTATAAAAAAAGTAATACCATTTCAATGTAGAAACATACAAAAGACATATAGGTACAGTGCATTTTTTTAAAGAGATCGATAGGGTCTTATGTGTTAAATATTTAACCCCATATTGGTTAAAATTTAACATTTCAGAGTCTTGCGATCGTGTTACATTGTGTTTATAAATTGAGGTCAAAAAGTAGAACTAGAATTTAGTAACTTTAAATACAGGGTGTTATGGAAATGGTTACATATATTGGAATGGGCGACTCCTGGGGTAGTCTACAGACACACCCAATACTTTTTTTCTTAAGTCGGACATTTTTAAAATTTTCAAAAATACCCTAAAGCTCGTCCATGTTCGACGCATCTGTCTGGGGGAACACGGCCCGACATGGCGCTTGACAGAAAATTGCGTGCGAAAAACTTAAAACAATTGAATTTGTTGTAACGTTGCCAGACATATAAATCCAAGAGAAAAAAATTAATAAAATAGCGAGTGAGAAATCACTCCTTTTTGCCGCAGCCTTAGGCCTAACATAATTTAATATGCCAGTTAGATGGCCACCACAGTCCTGCGATCTCACGCCATGCGACTTTTTTTATGGCCACATTAAAATCTCGGTTTTCAAAACCCCTTGTGAAAATTTAGAAGACCTACGGGCTAGAGTTACAAATAAATTTCAGGAGATGGACAACTCCCCCCAAGTGCTCACCAATGTTTTTGATGCTGTAAAAAGAAGAATGAGAACATGTTGGAAAGTAGAAGGTGGACACGTCTCTCATTTAGTTTAAATTTATAATTTTTAGGTTCTTTGTCGTATAAATTTTTTTCTGTGTTATGCAATGACAATGACAATAATGTAATTTTCTAAAAAATGAAAACTTCAGAACTTGACAAGTTTATTTTTTACCTATTTTACCCATAGAGAAAATATATAATAGAGAAATAATGTCAATATGCGAATGTGGCAAATTTACCAAGCTGAATCATAGAAATAGCGGTTGTAGAAAAATATATTTTTTCTACAACCGAGCGAAAAGTACAAATTTGCGCTTTCAAAAGAAAGCGCAAAGTTGGACATTTTCGAGGAACAAGCGTTTGTTTTACTTTGTCGCTCGCCGAGCGACAAAGTTACTTTGTCGCTCGCTTAGTTACCATGGACACCTTAATAATAATAAAGAAACGTCCAGCGTATCTGCGAATTTTGACACAAAATATAAACTGTCAAATTTGATATCAATAATTATTAATTACATTACAAAATATTTTTATAAAAATACCGGTTGTAGAAAAAATCATGTGTGTAATTCGAGCGCAAAGTGACATTGCCGCTCTCGCGAGATAGCCGCGCTCCGCTACGCGTCGCGCGTCTAACTTCTCGCTCAGAGCGGCAATATATCACTTTGCGCTCTTAATACACAAATAGCTATTTTCTACAACCGAGCGAAAAGTACAAATTTGCGCTTTCAAAAGAAAGCGCAAAGTTGGACATTTTCGAGGAACAAGCGTTTGTTTTACTTTGTTGCTCGCCGAGCGACAAAGTTACTTTGTCGCTCGCTTAGTTACCATGGACACCTTAATAATAATAAAGAAACGTCCAGCGTATCTGCGACTTTTGACACAAAATATAAACTGTCAAATTTGATATCAATAGTTATTAATTACATTACAAAATATTTTTATAAAAATACCGGTTGTAGAAAAAATCATGTGTGTAATTCGAGCGCAAAGTGACATTGCCGCTCTCGCGAGATAGCCGCGCTCCGCTACGCGTCGCGCGTCTAACTTCTCGCTCAGAGCGGCAATATATCACTTTGCGCTCTTAATACACAAATAGCTATTGTCTATGATTTTACCTTTCAAGAGTAATAAAAATTTAAGACATGCTTGATTGATTCCACGGCATACTTTGGAGACGTTTCTTTTACGTTTTTTAGTGCAGAGCTGTACGAAATACTTAACACTGTTTCTTCAATATAGCAAAAACACATAATTAAAAAGCTGATTTAGTAATTTAGTTAATCAGTGTTAACATACCATGTTGTTATTGTTGACATAATTGTTTATAAATAAAATATTTGTCCACCAGTTATTGCGACAATTCCGGTATTCTTCTCCTACAAACTTATCCCAATATGGGCCCTGAGATATATGAACTAACCAAGTGCTGTGTAAGGCAACCATAAGGGCCAATGCAGGTACTAACCTAAAAAATTAAATTTACACATTGTTCTGGACCGCTCGCATCATGATCTGTTAAGCCGGCTTAAATATGAGGCGCACTAGACTATGACTTTTCGCATTGTCTGAAGCACAAACAGTCTAAATCAAGGTGGTTTTTTGTATATTTTTTCCACTGAAAAATAAAAAAGAAAAATCACTTAAATAATTAAACTCATATAAAGCAAACAAGTTTTAAGCTAAGCAAAAACAGCTCTGTTACACTTTGTATGGATTCACCGGTCAAAAGTTAGACAATCGCCCTTCGGTCATTTTTTCCTCCATAGAGTTAACACCAGCTCCCTGTCTCCACTGGTAACTCCGTAGGTAGGGATACTTCGGTAACAAGCCTATGAAGAAACTAAATATTATGTATTTACTTAGGTTCCTGCACTTATGTAAATACAATTAAGCAGGAAAAATGACATGTAACCTTATTATTATGTAATAAATTGTTTGAAAGTAGTCACAGACTAAACGAGGCTCAAGTTTAAGCCAGCTTAACAGGCTACGATGCTAGTGAGTCTAATTAAAAGTATTGAGGTAAAGTCCTCGCCTTGAAATTTTAACATCAGTTAGAGCATGTTTTAATATATAAACATATTTACTTACCTAATATATCGATTTAGTACTGCCCATATAAAATATTTGGCTTTAAATTTTTTATTGTTCTCCAGCATTTCAAAAAAATGATATGCTAGTAAAAAGCCAGATATTACGAAAAATGTTTGAACTGCATACCATCCATTTGCCAAAAACATATTCAGTACTTTTTTTGTGACCTGAAATTTTCAAAATTTTACTACAAAGTTGAGAATTTATAGAATATTGAGACATGTAAGTACATATAAGTAAGTTCTTGCCATATGGGAAAATCTTTTACTGAAAGTTGAACAAAAATCACTTTGGTGTAGGAAAGGTCGGCATGTTAATAAAATAAGAATCCATATGGAAAAATCTAAAAGACTCATAGTTTACAGGGTAGCGACAAAAACGTAAAATATACCCAAGAACCGTGGTCCCTCCATGGTTTTCAGGACTTACAAATCCAATTTTGCCTATTTGCATAATTGTATTCAGTAATAATTGGCATAAAAAAATTTTTTAGGGAAATAAACCGACTTTAATAAGCCTTAACAGGGTCCACAAAATCTTTATTTTTACAGTCACAGTAGCAAAAATTTTGTTTCATAATTTTTGTTAAATAATTCCAGAACCATTCAGAATAATGATATACAATTTTGTGGTTGTTATTGTGGCAATACATTGCATAAAGTTCATTTTATTTTTAATTTACCCAGTTGTCGTTAATTTTGAACAAATTTTCGACGCTACTGGAAATTCTAATGATTCGACACTAAACTTATAATTTGGTTTTAAACTACAATGTTACTTCTAAAAAAATGCACTCTGTTTTGGGATGTATGAATTTATTAACGCTTGCTCAGTTTATGATTCGTGAGTAAGTATTGCATTTGTACATATTTTACTTACATTTTCACTATATTGTGGATTAGATATTGGTCCACCTAGAACTCCTAGAACTGTATGGGACATAATTATGCATACCATGTTGTAAAATCGCATTCCCTGAATACCTCTCAATTTTCGGTACTTAGAGTTATTCGTTACTGATGTTAAACGATACCAATTTTTAGGAATGGAGAACGCCGTAATAATGTTTTGAACTAAAAACAACAATATAATTAAAAGTTTTTTTTATTTTTCAAAATCTTTTATCTTTATGCCACCTGTTTTAAAAAATTTTGCGGTAGTCTGGTATTACCATAAAAATTTAAATCAATTTTAAAATATACACCCTTATAAAGGTGGTGGTGAGCAGAATCGTACTACTTTAAAAATATGGTAATTTGGATATAAATAAATTCATATCATATTATATAATCTAATCGAATTATAATTATTCGAATTATGTAGATTACGTATATCGTGCTGCCAGTTACAATTAATATTAGGTGGCGTATTCCAACAAACTCTTCACTCAATATTCGTAATGGCATAATAATAAGTTATTCATATAAATTTATTACATAAATATATATAGGTATATATATATATATATATATATATATATATATATATATATATATATATATATATATATATATATATACATATGTGTATATATTACAACTGATTTAAAAATTATAAATCTTTAAAATTGGACGATAACTCTTCTTGATGTTAGTGTATTAAATACCTGGTTTATTTACAGTTGCCTGGTAATACAAAAATTTGTTCTTCTGTAGCAGTCTTTCATAGAGCGATGCAAATATTACAAATATCAGATAGACTATTATAAAAACCCTAAAAATATGACCAAGAATGAATAGAAGTTTATATAATATCCTCTAAATTAGTACAAACCCAATAATTATGTCATAAATATCAACAGGATATTTAGAAATATTACTTTGACACATTAAATTAGTTATGTTTCCCTTGATACCCAGGGGCGTGTATTTTCTATTGTAGCATTGTTCAATTTTTCCTTCAATTGATTTGTCTTCTTTACAATCATCAGCGCAACTCTCCATTACACATATTCCATGGCGTAGGTGATCATGTCTATAGTTTTGTGGATTGGAACTAACATTCTAAAATACATATGTATATTTAATAAATGCCAAACAATAATTGCTTTTGTATCTAAACATAAAACTATGCATGCACATGTTTACAGAGCATATTTCCATGTGCGCGAAAATCATTCGTTCACGCATATATGCTCAAATGAGCACCTGGAGACCGACATGGGACCAATCGTGTTCGTGCGGGCTCAGACCTTAAGCGCATATGTTTTCGCCCTGTACTTATCCGACCGTATTTGCGCGCATACCATTCGTTCGCGCCATAGACGTTAAAAAAAACGATAGACAAAGCTTTCCATTCATAAAATCGTTTTGCGCCAAATCAATCAACGGTTTCAAAAATGCAATGAATGTGACAGAGAGGTAGACATAGCGGAAAAAATGGCAACACTGTCCAAAATTCATCCCAGTTACACTAATGGATTAGGATACAAGTGAATAAAACCACATTTACTTGTGAAAAGAAACTTCTGGGTTTAAATAGTCCAATTTTAGCAAAATTGATATTGCCGCACCATATTTCAATGTTTTTTCGCAAAATAATATCAGCTTTCTCAAGGAAAACACTTAAACGCTTCTCGAAAACAGAAAAACACAATTCCACTCTCGAACAACGTCGCAATCGTCAGCGAATTATTTGAATGGCGGCTTGCGTCACTTCTCAATTCCTGGTAAAACTGATAGTAAAAGGTAGAAAGAAAAGTTGCCACTTTTACTTAATTATTTATCAGAGTGAGAAGGGATTAAAAGTTTATTCGGCTATGATGCATAAAATATAAGAAAATGTATTACTTTTTCTATTACTTAATACATAATATGTATGGTAATTTTATTAGATAAAGACATCATAGACAAACAGTGACGCAGCCAGGGGTGCTGAGGGGCTGCAGCCTCCCCCTCCCCCAACCAACATACAAGAAACACAAAAATATATCCAAATTACTTGAAAATGTCAAAAGATATTTATTTAGAGTTGCTGCAAAAAGGGTCACTAATAACACATGATTGTAATGTTTAAAAAAATAACCAGCTCATAATAAGTAATTCCACCTCTCTGATACCGAAAATAAAGTCTGTGTCGCCCCCTCTCATCCAGATTTTTTATAAAACTTAAAACGAAACTGCACGGTGCAGTTCTCGTCTGATCTTTAAATCTCCCCAGATATATTTACAAAATTTCAACAGTCGACGATTGATCTGATCATTCTAGAAATCACCAACAAAACAATCAACACGCAGAAAGTACCTGACGATCTTTAAATCAAAGATAGATCTGACAACGGATCGCTTGGTCATCGTCGAAATATATTCTAATTCGTCCGCGCACTTGCTTATTGCGCTGTAAATCCCCCCTCTGCCGTTGCTCGCCTCTCGCCTAAGCCATCGTCGAATGGTAGCGGGAGCGCTCGACTGCTGGCTGAGACAGTCGCTTGAATGCTTTAAGACTTTACGACCGATTGCAAAAAATGCCGGTTTTTCGCGGACTTCAAAGAAGTCACTAGACTATTTAGAATATCTTTCGACGATGGCCTGGTGAATGGAGGCCTAAGGGCAGTGGCGTAACCAAGGGGGTTACAGCCGCCCGTAGATTTCCACATACAAAGAAAAAAGCTTTTATAAGTAACGCCACTGGCTAGCTTCAGCACCCAATAAGTTTAATCTTGTTTGTTCTCAGCCCCTCCCTCAATGAATGTATGGTTACGCCTCTGGCTTAGGGGTTAACAAATTGTAAAATGTGTGTCATTTGACTTTAAATAATAATATACATTTAATGATATTTAGCAAGCCAACTTGCATGTATTATTTATTTTATCCACGACTCGTCTATAATTTGATTATTATACATGAGTTTATGAAATAATAATAATATTCATTTTATTCATGCACTAGTGAATAATGGTTTCATTATTCATCGCTTCCACGGATATCTCGATCCAAACTCCAAACAAGAGCTGTGCTCGATCCAAACCGGCTTGGAATGCGATTGTACGCACAAAATAAAAAACAAAGGTGGCTATGAAAACATTAGCTTCGTCACGTTGCGTTGTCGCGCTGTTGTGGTTACTTTAATTCCGAGTTTAATTCAAAACGTCAACTTTTAAAAATAAAAACATTTATTAATATTATCTAAATTTTTTTGATAGTTCTGGATAAAGTATAGTATTCTACTCGCATATAATGGCTGTTATTCACTTGGATGATTTATGACACTCGCCTGCGGCTCGTGTCATAAACTTCATCCGCGTGAATAACAGCCACCATTATATGCTCATTGAATAATATAGGTACTATTAATTTATGTACCTGTATAATATCCCAAACTGTAGAATTATTACCAAGTAAAGGTGATAAATTAAAATTAAACGTGCAAAACAAAGCATCTTTTCTCAGCATACAATGATCAAAATTGTCATTATAAAATAACTCCGGCATTAATGCATATTGTGTATCTAAAACAAAATATTTATGTTGGATTAGAGCTTAACAATAGTTCATTTATCTTAATAAATACAAAATATAATGTATAATATTTTCGGAAAATTATTACATTTTCCTAAAAAATCGTTTCCCTTGCCTCTTACAATAATAACTCTATTATAGTGGCATTCATAGCGATGTGCGCTAGAATAATCTTATTTTTAATACTTCATAGTTAGTATTTTTTAAAATTGAATGTAGGCCGTAGGTACCTAATGTCGCACTGAGATCACAGTGACCCACCAGTATACGCCGCCAAAATGTATATTCCTTCTTAATGGTATTTTAAATAGGATTAAAAACTCTACCCAGAATAAAATGTTAATTTTTGCTTGGATGAATTGATGATCACCGTACAATGGGTACGTTCCAGTAGCAGTGCCGGTGGGTGAAATTTTAAAGTTGTCTATCTCTGTTGCTACTTACGGGACCCATGCCAAGTTTAGGGTTTTTGATAGTGAGACTACTAGGAATGTTTTGGTAAAGAAAAAAAATATTTGTAATTGCTTTGGCCCCCCTGATTTAAAAATGAACACGCTGAGGTACTATATTTATAATTTTTCTAAAAAATAATAAATAAAATACCTAAGCGTGTTCATTTTTTAACCAAGGGGTCAAAGAAAAATTCAACTTTTTTGAGCAAATTACAAAATATTTTTTCTTTATGAAAAATTCCTAGTAGGCTCACTATTAAAAATTCTAAACTTGGCATGGGTCCCGTAAGTAGCAACCCAGATATACAACTTTAAAATTTCCATGCCACTGGTACATTCTACCTGTGGGGAATCAAGAAAAGTAAAATTTACACTGGCCACCCTATAATGTTTCAGAATAAATTTGAATTAAAATCTGAAAACGGTTTCTTAATTTCTAATAAAAAAACACAAAATAAAAACATGGGGTGTATCAACTTTTTTGATTATACGATCTTGATGAAAACAATGATAAAAAGCTGACTTACCTGAAATTTCGGCATTTACTACACACAATATACACAACAAACCTAAAGAATGAAATTGTTCTAGAGGCATTTTAAGAGAAAAATAGTTCTGCCAAATAACAGAAATATTTTGATCTTTTTAACACTATGTTTACCAGTCTAACCGGTACGAAGCCATCAAACTTAGTAGATAAATTCAAAGACATCCACTTATGTTATGGTCTGCAAAATTATTTCAGTTTGCGCAATTTTCTAGTTATTGTACTTTTAAGAACAATTGACCTCTGAAATAGATAGTCTGCAAGAGTACCAGATTTTTTTTTGTGCATATATTTAAAAACATTAAATAACCTAGTTCATAGTTTACAACAAGAGATTGCAAAACATCTCTTCTATGTAACAAGTTATAAATAATAAATACTACTTAGTTGCATCGCAGTAAAAAGTCCTATTCAGTGCAAGAGATAATATTTTAATACAAAATTAACTTAAAAAGATGGTGCGCTTGCTTATGGTAAATTTTCTCGCTGAATGTTTCAATGATGTTCATTATAGTAAAAAAAAACATTTTGTTTTTGAATTTTGGCATTATTCTGTCGACTTACTTACTTTCCAGAACCTAGTTTTTTTGTCTAGTCATTGGTTCTGTTGCCGTTACTAGAGATAGATGCAGAGTGTGACATTCTAATTTTGTGCTTTTCAAAATTTTACCATTGTTGTTGGTAACGCCATCCCATGGATTTTGGTACCTCCGTACCAAAAAAGTATAAAAAGGGAGGCATGTGTACAAACACATTTCGAAATTGCTGTAGAACTTGAAACAAGTTTAATCAAGCTACAGAATGTTTCCTTATATTTTACCGACCGCTTCGTCCTAAAATAAGTATTTTTCTGGTTTACCGCTGATGCGCACTACTTACTTGTGTTTATAATACATAAGTCCAAGTAAAAAAATCATAAATTCATGTTATTGTAAAAATATATTTATTTTAAATCTTAATTTACATTTACATTTTTTTCACTTTTCTCTTCCTTTTGAGCAAAAATAAACTTTTTAAATTCAGATACTGGTAACTCAATGAAAAGAGCTAAAAACGTTGCAGCTATGTATGTAGTAACGAGGTCGCTGAAAAATGTCGAAATCTAAAAACAAAATTAAAACAATAAAAAGTGGATCCCTTAATTATCAAAAAATATGTTTTGTTGTTTAGTTCTCTAGTTCTATAATAATATCATTGGATTCAACTCTTTGCCTTTGAATTATTGTACTCACTAAACACCAAGTTTTCAAGGAAACTTTGTTTAGTAAAACAAACAATAAATAATGACAAAAGGGTTAATTATAATACATCGCTGTTTTAACACCAATATACGTTTTAAGGAAAATTGATTTCTTTAGAATATTTTAATCTAGCTTCCCTACAACCATATGGGTCGTATTTATAATCATTCCTTGAGTATATCTTAGACCTTTAGGTATGATTAAAGCTAGTTGTCACCTATGCTTAAGGAAACCTATTAAATACGATCCACAAGCATTTGCCCTTCCTTGGACAACATTAGACCCACCGAATTATAGATTATTTAGTGCAATATACCGACTGAAGAATATCAAGTTGAACTTTTATCCAACTTCATCCGAAACGGTTACCCTTTGTTTGAGTGTTCAAGTTTAAAGTTGGATTTATGTAAGTGGACAGATATGCAAACTGTGTGGTTAAACCCCAGCTTTCAGGCTTAAATTATTATCAGCAAAGAACCAATAATTTGTTTGTGAAAAAATAAGTTTTCGTATATTTTATAGTTTTCTGGTCAAAAAATTAACTTGCACAACAATCTAGTTCCCAATTCCCATCCATCGTCGATACCATAACATTGTTTTGCTTACAGCTTACGGCTTAATTTTTTTTTGTTAAAATGAGGAAATCAATGTATTTAAGCAGTAGAAATAGAGACACTAAGTAAATGATGCAGGTACATTGACACCAATACCTCTCTGAACATACATTTATTATTATTTCATAATATCATACATACCCTTCAAAATATTGCTGTGTTAAATTAATTATATATTCTATTAAATTATGTTTTTATCCATACGAGTTTGATGAATCCAACTCCTGTTTTTTGCCATAAAAATGAGTATTGGTTGTTTTTTCTGATCTTGTCAACAAGAGTTAATTAGGGAATATCCATTTTCGATGAAAACCGGTATTTTTTGTGTGCTGGCCTTACAAGAACCGGTATTAACAAATAAATATTGAAACCAAAATTTTCCACCATAAAACTGGATCAATGCGTTAGTTGCACACCAACGGTTGCGCTGATTTTGAACACGTCTCTATGGTGTAGTTCTTTTACACCGAAAACGTTCTTACCTTGATTTGTATTTTGTGAATGTAATCGTACTGCTGTTAGAATAAAATTTTTGTAGATAAAATTATCGAATTTTCAATTATTTAGTAGAAAGTCCTTATTTCTTACCCCTTATTACTTACAATCTGGAAATCTGAAACATATGGAGGACGTCTTGCTGAAGACATTCTTATGAGAATAATACTGCCGTGTTGAGGATAAGAGTCGTAACTGCATTTTTAAGAATTTTCAGAATTTCGGGGATATCACATCACGCCAAAGTTATTCATCTATTTGAAGAAGAATACGCATTTAAATTCTATACATAAAAATATATAGACTTTGATTATTTTCACTTTGAAATAGAAACACTCAGAATGGCATAATGACAAAAGTTTTTCTTCATTTTGCCAAAGATTATAAATATGCAGATACGACTCTTATCCTTAACACGGCAGAATAGACATATGAACCAAATATGCACTAAAAGTCAAACGAGCGAGAACATAAGTTGGAGGCCATTCAAGAATTCGCGCAAGAAACCATAAAAAGTAAAAACTATTGAATAAAAACCCACAAGTTACAAAACAAATGTATAAAATAACCAATCAAACTTCGGTTTGTATAAAAGTTTTAGATGCTTTTTTGAATGTCGTTTGATTTCAGACTATTTCATCTAGTTCAATTTGGTTAGGCCAAGTCAAAGTGAATCTAGTATTCTAGAAAAATTTAGTGCTCTTTAACATTATTATTATACACCTTTAAAAATATTAACTAGAATTATAACCAACACCCACTGCCTGTAAGTACCTGTCTTATTACAACTTACTTCCAATTCCTTCAGTAACTCTAATAATACAAGTTCCCATAACAAAAGCTATAACTGGACTTGCAACTGCAACAGATGCCCAAAATACATCATGTTCAGTAGTGTTGTCAAGAATTAATGTTCCAGTACTTATTACGAAGCCCAACCCTAAGCCAAACGTTAGCATCTACCACATAAATACTCGAAACCATGGATTTTTTATATAATAAATCCATGCTCGCAACTAACATTATTGTAGAAATTGTACTGGGTACAAAATTCAAATATTTTAAATTTTGATTGCTTCACCAAAGGCTACCTAAATCAGTTAATAGTCATATAGGTACATATTTACATAACTAGTAGGATACCAGCAAAATTTAAAAAATTACGTGTGGGGAATATTGCCCTGACAAACTTTTTTTTTAAATCTAAGACATCCTACATAGACTTCAAGCCTATCTACTAACGTACCGTGTGCGTGTACCGTGATGCGTACTTGCGACTGTTTGGTTAACAAAAAACTAATAAAAATTGAATTAGAACTAAAAAAAAGTTAGATTTGATATTTTAATAATTACGATACCCAGTAAAAGTAAGCTCAATATACCGGGTGAGTTTAAAGTGTTACAAGGCGATATCTCGAAAACAGTTTAAAATATTTTCATGAAATTTTGAAGAGTTAATAGGGAGATGGAAGACATATTCAAACATATTTTTGACATTTACCGCCTCTCTCTATTTTGAGGGGTTGGGGTAACCTTGGAATTTTAAATAGGATGATGTTTTTTTGTTTATAAAATTTGAATCTCCTCAAAAAAACTATGTACGTGTACAATTTTTTTGATTCGTTCTTTCGGTTACAGAATTAGTGTTAACTAAATTTTGATTGAATTTAAAAAATAAATAAATTTTTTCAATAAATCAAATTCACTTATTTCAGAATAATTTTATTCGTTTCAATGGAAATGCGTTATTTTTATAAGTCAGTTGAGAATTTTGGCGTTTTAATGATTATTTCTCAATTTATTGCTCAATTAAATATGGCAGCGAATTTCAATGTGCAAGTTGATTTGTTGTTAGTTTTGGGGGAGTGCAGAAAGAAACCAGTCTAATTTGACACGTTTAAACTGACCAGTGTAAGAATAAGACAACTAAGATTTGTACTATGAATTTATTTCTAGGATGTCTCACAAATTTATAAATAATATTTTCTACAATAAAACTAAATTCCTTTTAGTAACAAATTCCAAAATTATTTGAAAACTAAGAAAATCTTTGAAATAATAGAATAACTCATAAGATTTTAATGACTATTTATTAATAATAACAGGACAACTTGACAAAACCTCAATTCAAATTTAAACCATCAGTCTTAAAAATATCAAATACATTTATTTTTTAGTCAATTTAAATTTACAAAATAACAATACCAAGAGTTTTCACTCCAAATATTTTTAGTGGACCCCGGGGTTAGTTTTTACCATGACAAATGTACTTCCATCCCTCCGGGCCGGATTGATTTCCTAGGAGTTTTAGCCACTAGGCCCAGGCGGGATTTCGCGGGGCGTGGGCGGCAAAAAGTTAAACCCAGCCCGCTTTTGTGTGCACAATAAAATAATTTTGATGCACATAATATAATTATTAGCTCTGGTAGTAGTGGTGCAAAGATAGGTCTTGGCTTACCATTAATGTTAGCGTTAATTGTTTCACTACTTAATAGACATAGTAACAACCATGGATTTATTAGGACTGGATACGGGATGATTTCACATTCTTTGAAGCCAAAACAAACCATTCTAAACGACACTGTAAACACAATTTGTAAACATTGGCCACATCTTATTTTACCTTGTATTTTTGTACAAAAATACGTTAGAAGCATCACAAGATTTACTAAAAGTAATAAAAGCCCCAAAATATTGTATTTTTCTGCTAAATAGTAATAAATTTAAGTTAAATAGGTTTTATTATTTATAGGTTATGTTATGTTAGGTTATTTCTAAAGGCGTTTATTTAAAGTCGCTCTGAGTCATTTATAAATCTATATAAATCTATACGTCGCACTTTTTCTTTTCTAGTTCATTAGACAAAGACGTACGTGGAACCGAGCGTTCGCAGAAGTTTTTCCTAAGCACCCAGCAGACAACAACACTTCTGAGCTCCAACACTCCAATGCTATTTTATCTCTTTCTACTACCATTCTTGATTCAATTACGTAGTAATTCGTAGTTTTGTCTATGTTCGTAGTTCGTAAACTGCTCTCTCAAGAGAATAACAAACAACAAAATATTTATATTATATTATAAGGCTTCACGTTCGATACGCTCACAGTATACGGATATCGAATCCATATTATAATAGATCCATGGTAACAACAATGCTAATATGTTGTAATACATATCAATGCGAAATTTAATAAGACCCAACAAAATAAACGTAGTTTGGAATTTTGATTACAGTTTTTCATCAGTTCAGTTTTGATTGCTTTATACTCAACTAAAAGATTAATTTGTAATTAAATATATTTGCATAATAACGATATGAAAGAAATTGCGTCTAAGGGTCAGTATTATAGCTTCCAAAAAGTTTTATTTTTAAGTTTATTTGGTTAATAGCATAAGAATATTCTTGATTTAGTGTAAATTTGGACTCAAACCAGAATCTACAATTTTCCCCATTAGATAATACAGACTTTATGACCGCTTGAACATAGAGGTAGGAAATAGGTTACTTTTATGGACAAACAATTTATTGCGGGCAACTGGTTGAATAGTACCAAAGAAAATAATAGCTTACTATTTTCTTTGATAGTACCTAGTTTTAACCTAGGACTCTTGATACCGTGCCTTTTACACGGATTTCAGAGCATTATAGCTATTGTACGAGACTTTTTAGATTTATTTATTAAGTGAAGTTAGACGGATAAGGGGTGGAAGTATATCACAGTATCTTCAGTATAATAATTAACAGTTTGTTAACGCAAGAAAAGGCAACCAAATATTTTTATTATTGAATGTTGCTTCGGCAAATTATTTTATTATCCAACAGATGCATAATTTTGCTCAGTTTGTAGAAAATTTCTAAAGATCAGACAAGTAGGGGAGAGTCCCACAGTACCGGCCAGCATGCAGTATCGGCCAGTTGCTCTTACGAGCCACCGATAATAGATGGTGCTCATATGCCTATTACTTGTTTTGCACTACGTTCAGTACGTTCACATAAGTACCTGGCTCGCGCAGCGTCAGCCTGTCGCTGCGCGTTTATGGCCAGTGCGACGATTTATGTTGAGCGGTTCACGTCTACGGCCCCCCAATAAAATAAAAATACATTTTTATATGAATATTATCAATTTCAGGAAGCAGTTGATATTGGTATGTATTCTTTCTTAATATAGCTACATAAAAAATAAGTTATCATTCAAGCATTATTTGTATTTTTTTGTTTGTGTTCAGATATAATTTTTTTTCGGTTCCTTCAGTATCGGCCACAACTTCTCAGACAGAACCTCAACTTTCAGTTTCTCCTGAAAGAAATTCTGACGTGGAGCACACAGTACAGCAATCAGTTGATAGGTTTAAAGTAATAATTGCAGAATTATCACCGATTCCTGACGCTTCAAAACCGAGAGTTACTGCACGACGCCGTAAAGCAGAAAAAAGTGAAATTATGACTGATTCACCATACAAAAATATGCTTCTACAAAAAAAAATACGAACAGAAAGGATTGAATCAGTAAAACGCGGTAAAAGTTTACTAAGTGGAAAAAATATCGTTATTAGAAATTATTAAAAAATTAAAATAAAAAAAAAATTAAAAAATTATTAAACAAATTATTAAAAATGTCGTTAAAAGAAACAAAAGGAGAAAGAAGGAAAAAGAACGTGAAACGCAAGAGACAAAATAAAATTATAAAAAAAAATTATTAAAAATATCGTTAAAAGAAACAAAAGGAGCAAGAAGGAAAAAGAACGTGAAACGCAAAAGACAAGTGAACCTGAACAAAAAACAACATGTCCTTTATGTCATGAGTCATACGATGAGGACTGGATTTAATGCGGAAACTGTAAGGCATGGGTCCACGAAGCTTGTGCCAACATTTCAGAATTTTCACAGCAATACATTTGTGATTATTGTATTATATGATGTGCCATATGTGTACTGGCCGATACTGGCGGCCATTTTTTTCATCTTTGCTTTTCATATGTATTGGAATTTTATGCATAAAACCAATAGTTTCTAAATTAATCGATGTTTTATTTGTAGTATTTATAGCAGAGAGGGTCTTTTTTATATTTCATAGGTTGTTTTAAAGGTAACTACTGATAATTTTGTCTTATCCTAAATAATCCTTAGGGTGACGATACTGTAGGACTCTCCCCTAATTAATATGTTATTAGAACAAGCAAAACTTACAACAATATACAATACACATCTAACGGGTTTTTAGTAATATTTTTACTACTTTGTAAAATTTTTATAGATAGTATGTAGGTATAATTCTTACAAATAAATATAAATAGTATAACTACATGAATTTTAGTATTTCATTCATTTTTCTGGCAATTGCCTTTTATTGTATTCCTCTTTTCTGTTGGAATAAAAACAAGCTTCTGCAATGCAGACATTGGTAACTCTACAAGAAGAGTTAGCAACGTGGCGGCTATATACACCATTAATAAATCTCCGGAGAACTCCACATACTGAAATAAATAACAAAACCAGTTATTATGGTTTTAAAACCAAAAAATAATATCAAGACACGTATCAATATAAAAAAAACCTGCATGTCTCTTTCTATTTATTTGCTCAGGTCTATCAAGATACATTTAGACTATGAACCTGAATAAATCAGCTACTTAATACTTACAGAAATTATCTCTGATATGTATACTGGGAATCTAGATAAAGCTGGTCGAGACAAAACTATACACATTTGAACCAAATATACGCTAAACGTAAGCCGACCCAGAATATATGTCGGCGGCCATTGACAAATTTTTAAGGTTATCCCTAAAAAAGGCGAAAAAATTAATTTTCCACGTTGTAGAAATTTGCCTATTACTTTCTCATTTTTAAATACAAAACATTACGGTTTTCTAAGCAAGATAGTTTTGCTCCCGAGGGAACAAATTTTTTTTTTCAGATTTGGTTATATCGTGTTTCGTATAGATTTGGTACCGTGATCGTATAGATTTTGTACCGTGATCGTATAAATTTTATAAAATGTTATTATTTGTTGACCCTTTTCAAACTTTAGAATTAACGTCTGAAATTTTTTAAAAGGCATTTTATTTTAATAATACACACACCAAAAAAAGTTTTGCACCACACCATGTATTTCAAATAAATCGTATAGGTATTTAAAAAATTTAATTTGTTGGTCCTTAAATCCTAATAATATTGCCGTGCATTTTACGAAACAAGTCTTATTCATATTTAGGCGTTTCTATATTTTTTTGTGATGGAAACTGGTTTGCTCAAACTGATAAGGTACTCTCTAAATATTTTGTGATCATGTATCTGCCTTTGTTTAACGGAAAAGCATCGCCACTTTTGCTTAAGTGTAATAACATGTATAGATGCGTTGATAATGCGTAGGCTAATAATTGCTTTGCGGGTCCAGGGGCTTTCTGTGAGAGAAGTTGCTGAAGAAGTAGGAAAACAGTGAAAACACCATAGCGATGTCGTACGAACATGTAATCGTTTTCGCAATACTGGGAACATGGAGGACAGACCTCGTACTGGACGTCCACCTGCAACTTCCTCTGCCGTTACTTGCGTGTTTTGGCTCGTCGAAACCGAGAAATAAACGCGACAGAACTTCGCACTCTTCGCAGACAGGTCCATTTTGAGGGCAAGCAAAAACTTTTATAAATAATGACTTTTTTTCGTATCTTTCACTTTTTGGCCCGTTTGTCCTCTTGTTTACCCCATCCGTGGACATACTATATATTGTTAACTTACACACTGTTTAGTAATAAATTAAATTACTTACATCCAACTCCTTCACTACATCCGAGTATTAGGACGCCCAAAAAGACGGAAAAAAGAGATCTGGACAATGCCATATACACGGATGCCCAAAATGCATTATGTTCATTGGAATACAAAAAAATTACTAATCCGGGAACCATCACGCAACCTAAGCCCAATCCATATACAATTATCCACCAGACAAATACCCGTAACTGAAAAAATAAAACATTTAACATTAAACCTTTCTTATGGTACACGCCGTGGCCAAAAAAAAAAATGAAACATCGTTGTGGAAACGACTCATACATAAAAATTTTAATTAATGACAGAGTGTATAAACGTCTGTCCTGCTCGAAGAATATTTTGGCAGTACTTTTATACAACGCCTTGGCCCTTCTGTCAGATTGTAAATCAGGTGAAATTTTTTCCTGAGTTGTATTTCTAGCAGGACAAACAGCACACTTTCTAAAGTTTTATTTATTAGTAACATGACGTAGTAAGTGACGAATCACAGAATTAGAAATAGATGAATATTTTTCAATTCATTTTGTTATTAAAAAATCCAGATGTATCGACCTATAGAAACAGCTTAAACAAGCAGCAGTTTTTTTTACATAGTTTTCGAGGAAATCCAAATAAGCAGTTACGCAACCTGTACAATTAATGTGTTTTAACTAAGCAAACCCAGCTACCAAATAAATTATTGCTGAGTACAATGGGCACTCACTGTCCATATTTGGGGTGAATTTTTTAACTGGAATCAATTTGGTAACAAAGAACCCTTAAAAAATCCAATCCAAAGCATTCCTTGAAAAAATCCAAAAACATAGGTACCCTTTTTTGATTCAATAGTTTTTTGAATTTCCGTGAATTTTGCCCTTCATCCAGGGATGGAAACTAATCCAACTTTTTTTTCAAATGCAAATGCATGTATTGTGATAGCTCGCGGAAATGGGCATAAAAAAGGAATATAACCGACTATTTACTTTTGAATTTATGTTACCCGATAAGCGAGAAAAAAGAAAAAAAATTGATTTTTTAAATAATTTCATATTATATTACAATAATATTGATCGTGTAAGGTAGGGCAGTATTGGGACTGGTTGGCACGAGGATTGATTTAGACATAGTATTGTCAATACTAATATTGTCAATATTATTGATCGTGTAAGGTCCACTTATACTCCTAAGTTTCTTTAAAATGCCCTATTTAGCTGAATCGCACAGAATTGAAATATTAATGGTGATAGTGTATTGCGATAGATTGCGGACTCAAACAGAAGTAGCGCGTTGGTTTCAAGAACAGCTCCCTGATTTACAGCCAATTTCGAAAAGCACCATTAGCAAAATTGAACCACGTTATCGTGAATTGGGTCATGTGATGTGAGGGATGTACCAAGAAACGACAACCTCGTGTAATGCAGGAAGACACACATTTAAACATCCTGTTTAGTCTCCAGGAAAATCCTGTCACTCCAGTTAGGCAACTGGTAAGAGATAACAACGTAAGTCAATCATCTGCATTAAGGTTAATGCATTTATGTAAAATGCGCCCATATAAAATGCTAATGGTTAATGGAAGATGACCCAGTCGACTAATTTCGTGAAATTATGATGAATTGACTGGATCAGCATTCAACAGTTTTGGAATGGGTTCTTTTCTCAGATGAGTGTACTTTTGTATTAAATGCTCATGTGAATAAGCAATACTCCCGGTACTGGCCCGATGAAAATCCTCACTGGATTCGAGGAACTCACACTCAACGTCCGCAAAAGTTTAATGTTTGGGCAGGCATAATTGGTGAGCGAGTCATTGGGCCAATATTTTTTGAAGATAATATAAATGGGCCGTTGTGTCTCAATTTTTGCGAGATGATCTTATTCCAGCTTTGGCTGCTTTATTTCCTCATCACGCTGATGCAGATCTTCATGATGATCGAATATGGTTTCAGCAGCATGGTGCACCGCCACATTACGGGCAAAATGTTTGACAATATTTGAATAAAGTTTTTCCTAACCGGTGGATAGGGAGAAGAGGTACAATTGATAAGATTACCAGATCTTAACCTCCTTGATTATTTTCTTTGGGGTCACCTTAAAAGTAAAGTTTACGTTACAAAACCAGAAAATTGAGGAGAACTTAGGCAACGAATAACACACGAAATCCAACAAATAACTCCAGAAATGGTACTAATCTTACAAATGAATTTTACTTTAGGCTAAGGTTCTGCCAGGAACGAAATGGTGAATTTTTCCAACAATATCTACAATAAGGAAATTATTTTACAAAAATCACATTTTTTTTTATTTATTCTCGCTGATCAGGTAACAGAAATTCAAATTCATATATTAAACTGGTCATATGCCTGTAATAACAAAGCTGTATTTAGCGGCATTACTGGATGGGCAGAAATTTGTTGCTTTACGGATTTCTGTCAATTCAATATTCCCCTTACAATGCTCAATAAAAACCGTAACTTGCCTGTTTATTTGGGTAGATTTCTTGTTAATATCCAATTTCTCTTTTAAATAATTTTTATTTACCGCTGCCACTATTTCTCAATCCACAGCTTTGCGGTACAGAATGCCGACAGTTAACGTAGTAAAATGCGACCTTCTTTTTTCATGCCGACAAAACGCCTAAAAATTGGAATTTTGACCAAGCTTAACTTCAATTGCCTTAAAAAGTTCAAATATTACGATTTATTACAGCCCATGGCAACGCGGACACATAAATCTTTGACTATACATACCAATTATGTAATAGAAAGGAATGTATAATTTATCTTCTATGTAAAAGAAAAGAAACTAATTTGTACCTATTGTTCCTTTTTCTGTAGAGCCCTGAGGACGATTTTAAATAAACGTCGGCATTGAAAACAAAAGGGTTTCCTTTAACCAACTGACCTGATCCCACGAACACTACATTACTAAGTACCTTTGTACCTTTGTGCTAAAAAGTTTATCCTTGGAACTGTTATTTATGTGTTTATTAAAGTAATAACCAAATGCAATTCCACATATTTGTCCTGCTAAATTTCCAATAAACCCTCGCAGCTGATATTTAACTTGAGGAGCGGCAAGAAGCTTCTTCAAACCAAACCATGACCTAGAAGTATTAAATATAAGAATTTAAAGAATGAACGGGCAGCTGTCACTCCAACCAAACTCTTCTACCTCAATAACGTTAACCTACCTTACTGTAAGTTACTGCTTTAACTTATTTTGGTAATTTCTGTTTCGATTGTTACTACAGCTTTGTTCAGCATTTTCTGCGATTACCCTGAGCGTAAACTACTAAACTACTTCTTTATAATATTACTATCAGTTATAGAACTATTTTCTTAATGATATGTTTTATATTTGTATGTGCTAGACAAAGCTTCCACTTTATTTTATATTTTTGAAGGATTTAACAGAATGAAATTAAAATGACATTTAACTTCTAGCTGATTATGCCTGCATGTTTTGCCGAGTTTAACGTTGTGCTAATTCTTCAGATATACACTTAATGACAAAAAGGTTGTCCCAAGAATTTCATAATTTAAAATAGAAGAATAAGAGAATAAAATACTTACATTTGTTTGAGTCGTTTAAATAAGAAGTAGGTAGGTACTTACTCAGGTTGGAAGAAAAGCAGACATGGAAAATCATAATAATAATTTTCTAAGAACGTGCCAGATATACTAAACAATAGTGCGGCTCCTACAAGCAACCAAAAATGTTTCTCGTGTTTCTTTAGTATCCAAATAAAAAGTAAAGATAGAACAAAATATTGTGTACTAAGAGCCAACCACCAAGAAGTCTGTAGACACTAAAAAATATTTTGATTTGTGTATGTAAATTAAATACAATTTATACAATGCATATTATACTTATAGACACGAAAGGTTTAAATGATTATATTACACACCATGTGATCGGGATCTACCAAGTTATTAATAAATAATAAATTAGTCCACCAATTCTTTCGACAAAACTCATACTCCGTAATCATAAATGTTTCCCAATGTGGTCCATCACCCAAATGCCGAAGCCAGGTAGCGTGGAATAATATAACAAATGCGAGAGGGGGCACCTGTCTAAAACCAGTAATAATTAAAAATATTAAACTTATAGGTATACTTTTAAAATAGCTTACCTAAAAAGCCTAGCTGCAAAGATCCGTAAAGCCATTTTAAAACTTAAACCCTTTTTCTCCTTTAAGTATTCAAAGAGATGGTTGGAAAGCAAAAATGAAGAAATGAAAAAGAACGTTGTCATACATAAATGACCGCTTGCAAAAAATATTGACGAGAATTTTTCGTGTATCTAAAAATAACCAAAAAATGCTTTAGTAGCGCATTTGTACTTTGTACCTACAGATAGAAAATTATGTGCTTCTCCTACGCTCATACTCAACAAAAATATAAATTTTATAATATATTTTATGCTTTGTAAATCTTAATATGCTTTTCATGGCAACGAGCAACTCGAGCAACCAGAAATAAGCGTCGCTGCCGTCGTCCTCAATGGGAACCATGTCTCTTCAGCTTTGCCAGAAGCTTGATTGTTAGCCGCTTTCTTTGGTGATGTGCTTGTATAGAAAAACATTGAGACATCAGTATTTTACATGTTCTATAATCCATAGCTGGTTGTGATGGAACAAATAACTAATAATTAATCAATCTAACTGTTTGTGTATTTGAGGCAACAAGGGAAAGTAGAAAACCGAACTCGACAGATAAGACATAACAATATTATTGTTGAATGTGAACCTGAGAAAACTTGTTGACATTCAAATGATATATTGAAACGAATACTAGTGTCCAGCTTCATAAATATCAAGTCGAGGGAAATCCAAATGTTAAATGGCATAAGAAGAGTAAGCTCTTATCTTATGTTCACCCATCCACCCTTACATTAATAATTCAAGTATAATATAGTTAGAAAAAAAAAATAAAAGTGTTAATATTTTTATTAGGAAAGACTTTAGAAAAATAGATTTTATTTGAAACTAACATATTATAGAAATATGTAACTACATATTCTTTGTCTAGTAAAAAATAAAACAAACAACAATTTCTAGAAATTTTTAAAGTGTTAACAAATCTGTCAAATTACCAATTTCGAGCAATTTTTTTATAATATATTATCTTTTATTTAATATATATTTCTACGCTTCGATTTTAAAGGAATTTATTTAGGTGGTTTGGTGGTTTAGGGGCTTATATAATAAGGTTTTTTTTTTAATTTTAGTAAAAGAAAAAGAATTGTGTTTTATAAATATGATGGAACACTCCACTGCATGCCACTGGACGGCTTGTCATTTTCTTCACAGTCCGTGAATGATTACTATTTTTCTCTTCATCTAAGGTTACGACATAACTTACCGTCTCTGTATACCTAGTATTGGCAACCGGAACAGCAGCAAATCCTAAAACTGTATGGCTTAGTACTACTATGGCGGAGTTATAAAATCTAAAATACAAAATAAAATGAGTGTCAGTTCATAAATTACACTAAATAAAATAGGGTTAGAGTGGCAGCATAAATCAGTAAATCGTTGACAATGCAGCTTGTTAGAAAAACACCATATAAAATAGTTTATTAAACAAAGATAGTTGTGAACGTAATTTTCCTACCTTGAGTTGATTACAACTGATTGCAATAGTTAAATTATCAATAAAAGGAGGGTTTTCATCACGTGTTCAAGCAGCCCTTAGTATAAGTTAGTATAGTTTGTTAACCTTTGTATAAATAATCTAGTCGGTTTTGTAATATGCTAAGGGTAGGCCTAGGTAGGTGAAGCTGAAAGGGAAATCTTAGTGGAGGTACCTCTCGAAGTTTTTATAAAGGTAGTTTCCAACCGGTCGTGTTAAGGGATTTGATTGGTGGGGGCGTCCTAACGATTTGTCGGGCGTCGGGGGGTATAAAAAGAAGCGGCTATAAATTTTTCCAAGATGTTAACTAATATGTAATTTTCGTGATTATTGAGTTTAGAAAATCTAATTTTGATATTATTATTTATTATTGACTGATTGATAAAAAGACGCAGCTGGGAATTTTTCCAAAAATATAAGATATATCATTTTTGGGGTTATTAAGGTCCGAAAACCTAATTTTGTGTAACAAATGTTAAGAAAGTTAAGGGGGGAGGGGGATAAAAAAAAGCGGCTGGAAATTTTTTCAAAAATGTTAGTGTATCATTTTCGGGGTTATTGAGGTTATAAAATCTAATTTTATCTAACAGATGGTTAAAAAAATTAAGAGGAGGGAGCGATTGGCAATTTTTCTAAAAATGTTGTAATTTTCGGGGCGATTAAGGTCAAGAGATATAATTTTGTGTAATAGATGTTAAGAAAATTATCCGGGGGGGGGGGGGGGGGGGGGAGGGGGGTGAGGGTCGATTGGTAATTTGTTCAACAATGTTAACTAATGTGACATTTTCGGGGTTATTGAGGTCAGAAAAGCTAATTTTGTGTAACGGGTCTTATAAAAATTAACTAAGGGCTTGGAATTCCTTTAAAAATGTTAACTAATATGTCATTTTTGGGGTTATTGAGGTCAGAAAATCTAATATAGGTAACGTGACTATTACAAATTTAAGGAGGGGAGATAAGATTAAGGGAGGAGGAAGAATAGGTGCACCAAGACGAAAAAAAGGATTTATAAAAATGAACAAAACTAAGTTGACCATTATCCGCAGTAATAAATACGTAGGTAACAATATTATTCCATACGTTTTAGTGCCCTTTTCCTTTTGTGAAGTTGGTTCATTCTTTTGAAAAAAAAATTATGAGCAAAAATTCGTAATCATAATAATAATTTTCTATCAGTTGCCAGTGTCCGACCACGATTTTTGCATCCTAAGCCAAAAAGGCGTATCTAAATTTTTTCATTAATATGGATACCTAAAGGTATTAAAGTTCAACACACGAAAACTCGACCACCAAAAGAAGGCAGCAAGAAATTAGAATGTTGCCAAACTTACAAACAAAGAAAGCTATAGTAAATAAGTTACTGAAAATTATTTTTCGCAATAATGTTCAGCGATATCGTTTAATATATAAAATAATAATAAAACCATAATTATATTTATTATAGATAAAAAATTATTATAGGTACCCTAATATTATTCTATTTTAACATCGGAAGTCGCCAGTCTGAAACTTCCTCAAGATTAAAATAATGCGAATTTATGGAAAATAGGCAACGTTTTTAACAGGTGGCATGGTTCTTCTGGCGCGCGCGATTTGATAGGTTAATCGACTTTCGTCTACAATAATAATAGCAAATGGGTAGAAATCAGCTGCGTAGTGCGTGGTGATTTGTGTTATAAGCTCCGCCCACCTAATTTTTTATCGTTTACTCTCCCTTTCGTCGCATACAACTTACCATGTGTCGGACTATATCTTTATATATATTAGGCAACATAGATGGAATTTAAATACAAAATACAAAAAAAAAATAATAAAAATAGCCGTACCTCAAAAAAAATTAAAATCTAAGCAACTGAGGCTTATCTCATGTTTCTTAGAAAAATAGGCATTTCTTAGAGATACGCCTTATTGCTTAAGATTTAATCATTCCTAAAAAAGTTAAAAACTCAAGCAACTATATATTTGTCAAATTATGAAAAAGATAAATATCTTAAATTAAAATAGTGAACACTTCAGATAAGGCTTTTTGGCTTAGGATGGCAGCATACCACGCGGATGAAGTCGCGAGAGAAAGCTATATCTAGATAAATTTATAAGAACTCGCGTTCCCATGTTGCAGATATGGAATTAGGATAAATTCGACTAAATCTGACATACAAAAAAGTTTCAATCTGTGACATACTGAATGAAGAGAATTCAGGCGGACCTTGAGGAACGTAGTCCCAAATATTGACACAACATCAAACAAAGGTCGAAAAAAGGTAAATAATGTTTTAATAAAAATGAAGGCTAAGACAACGGGACCGGTGACATATCAGTTGAGGTATAGAAATGTCTAGGGCTGTACAGATCACCTTATTTTCACATTTTAACATAATAGACCGCAATTGCGTGTAGAAGAAAATACAAATTTCAAATAGTATACACCTGATGTTCCTATTTATTTCTAGGAAAAAAATCTGAAGGTCTTACAATTAGTTGTGTAGTCCTTTTAAGTGTGCTTATTTGACCATTACCCAATGAAGCTCCAAAATTGACATTAATATTTAACACTAACAAAATAGACAACGCCAAATGTAATAAAGAACAGTAACATTATGCTGTCTGTGGAGATGATTTGTGGCAGAATATTTATGTTTTATCCTGGTAGTGTTTTGCTACCGAGTAGAAAGATTCTTAAAACGCCAAAATCTCAATAGTTGTTGGTCTTAACAATAACTTGTTTTCAGTATACTTATACTTGAAGATGTTGGGTTGATTGATGATAAATATTTATACAATTTTTTGAGGGTAATTGTACAAAATCGGTAGCAAAATATCTAATAATTTTTTACCTTATTCCTTGTACACATCGAAGCTTCTCAACGAGCGGAGTACTCGTAACTGTCTTCAACCGGTTCCAATTTTTTGTTAGTGAAAATGCTGACAGAATTTTGCTTCGCGAAGAATTTGCTAATTTCCCATTTTCTTCAGCAATTTTACAACTTGCAACATTATCACAGTATGTTGCATACGATACGAAGAATATGTAGCATATAAAGAAAATTCTAAAAAAATAATAAAAAATTAAAACCTACCTATATTTAGTACTATCAATATTTTTCATAATTTTTATATTATACAGGATGTTATGGAAATGGTTACATATATTGGAATGGGTGACTCCTAGGGTAGCCTACAGACATACCCAATACTTTTCTTTCTTAAAGCGAACATTTTAAAAATTTTCAAAAATACCCTAAAACCCGCCCATGTTCGACGCCGTGGCTGAACGAACACATGGCCCGACATGGCGCTTGACAGAAAATTGGGCGCGAAAAACTTAAAACAATTGAATTTGTTGTAACGTTGCCAGACATATAAATCTTTAAGGATTATTTGTTTTCTGTTTTAAGCGTAATTTAAGACACAGGTAAAAAAATGCAAACCTTTTCCTAAGCCAGGAGAAAAAAAAATTAAGAAAAAGGCCACTTTTATTTTTTTTTTGTCATATATACGCTAGGGGGACTGCAGCCCGGCAACCTCCCCTTCAGTGCGCCACTGGTGGAGTATGTATTATTATGTAAAGTCTATTTATTTCGACGATAAACCGAATATAAACAGATGCAAGCTGCCTACCAGTGATCGGTTCAAACGGTGAAATTGAACAGGGCCGCATTGAGAATGAGAAGGAAAACTTTAAACTGCAAAACTGTTTACGTTTACAATTAAATAAAAACTTAAATAATTGCCAGCCTTGACAACCGAACAAACAAAACAGCGATTAAAAATCAACGCAAAAAATTAAAACTACAAAACAAGTCAAAACTCGAAAGAAAGTAGCATAGCTTTTTTCACTAGACAGCCTAATTACAATCCTGCGAAATACCGCCTGGCACGCCTCTTTCAATTTAATGTCCGGCCGGCCAATACGAATAGGAAGCTGGTGGAGGCTCGACCGTGCTCGACGAGATCGTCAGACTATGACGTGATGAGCCCGCGCAGACAGAGGGCGGTCGGGCGTTCCGAGTTCAGCGTTCTTTGTAATGTATGGACTTCCTAGCAATAACACACACTACAGGCGGTCAGACCGTGGCGGTCAGTGGGAACTCGCGCGTCCTGACGTTCTATTCGCGAAAAGACAAATAACGCGGGAACTCCGAGATGTCGCAAACAGAAAAATTAATCGAATTAGTTCGAGAAAGGCATTTGTTATATGATTTAGGTAATACTGATTATAAAAATCGTGACAAGAAAGCGTAATCTTGGCTTCAAATTGCAAGGAAAATGGGAACGGAGGACGGTAAATGAAAAAATTTGTTTTGTTTTTTCTTTTTTTTATTAATTTATCTATGAATTTAATATTTCTTTATTAAAAGTTTCCTTAAAAATACTGCCAGTTTTTCTTTTGCAGAGATAGCCTTCCTCCAGTTGGTATCTTGTTTTTGTATGTCATATTTTATTAAATTATACAATTCATTGAAGCTGTTTATTGACATACGAAAGTAAATAAAAAATCGTTCTTCATCTTCAAGCAATTCAGCAAAAAGATTAAATTCTCCTTGTTCTTCTCGGTTTGTATTAATTGGGTGCACCCAGTATTTCCCTTTTCTCTTAGACACCTCTAGGCTCCACAAAAATAATGCCTCGTCTTCGGAAGACGAAGTGTTTGACATGTTTCACGCACAACGTTTGGAACAAAAATGGACCGCCTGGTAGTTGACCGTCACTTGTGTGTTTTCGGAACTCTTATGAACGCGGAACGGTCAACCGTCCGTGGAACGCGGAACGCCTGACCGCCCTCTGTCTGCGCGGACTCCATTGGGTTAATATTTACGAGCCCGCGCAGACAGAGGGCGGTCGGGCGTTCCGAGTTCCGCGTTCCGAGTTCAGCGTTCTTTGTAATGTATGGACTTCCTAGCAATAACACACACTACAGGCGGTCAGACCGTGGCGGTCAGTGGGAACTCGCGCGTCCTGACGTTCTATTCGCGAAAAGACAAATAACGCGGGAACTCCGAGATGTCGCAAACAGAAAAATTAATCGAATTAGTTCGAGAAAGGCATTTGTTATATGATTTAAGTAATACTGATTATAAAAATCGTGACAAGAAAGCGTAATCTTGGCTTCAAATTGCAAGGAAAATGGGAACGGAGGACGGTAAATGAAAAAATTTGTTTTGTTTTTTCTTTTTTTTTATTAATTTATCTATGAATTTAATATTTCTTTATTAAAAGTTTCCTTAAAAATACTGCCAGTTTTTCTTTTGCAGAGATAGCCTTCCTCCAGTTGGTATCTTGTTTTTGTATGTCAACGTTTGGAACAAAAATGGACCGCCTGGTAGTTGACCGTCACTTGTGTGTTTTCGGAACTCTTATGAACGCGGAACGGTCATCCGTCCGTGGAACGCGGAACGCCTGACCGCCCTCTGTCTGCGCGGACTCGTCATCGGTCTAGCTCGGGCATGGCGATACTTTGACGTTACGATTGATAGGATGATGCAGCAGGCCCAGCTAGGAACGATAATATTTTTCGCCGAATTTTAAGAAAACATGAAGGAGAAACTAATGTTTTGAATTAATAATTATGTAATTTTATTATTTTCTAGTACAGGATCACGTAAACGAAATTTTTTTGTCATCAGAGAGCTTACCAAGGGGGGTATAGGACTGCTCACGTTATTTGCAGATATTAGTAGTGTTGTGATAAGAGCGGCTTCTAGACAATCGTCGGAGTCTATTGTCAGCTAAAATACATTTGAGTTTTGTTTCTTTTTGTTTCTTCAGTGTGTGTATTACACTAAAAAATGTTTCATATTTCGTGTTTTATGTTTTAAGTTTAATCATTAAATATGAAATACGAAAGACATTTTTTATTTCTCCGGTGTGTGCCCTCAGCTTTGAATATTAGGTATTGCACCCTTTTTCCTTTGTCATAAATTATTCTGACTATGGTTCAGCCCTCCTTTCACATTAAAATCCTGTTTAACTAATTTTTTAAAAAGACGCACATAATATACTGTTTAATTAAAAATACATAGTATTATAAACAGCATTAATAAATTAACAATAACCTTTGAACCTAATAATAGGGCTATAAATTTGTAGGCCAATCTTGTAAATTCGTAAAAAACCAACTTGCAAGTATTGTGAAAAACAAATTACTAAGAATAACAACTTTTCAATGTATTTTGATAATTATCAAGAAATTGGCATGTAGCATTTAGGTATAATATAGAAGTTGTACAAATAATTACATAAAAATATACCTTATCAGTACGAAACAATATGTTATGCACGATATGCATGCAATATCTGATCATCAGCACATAATATCTTGTTCTTTAAAAGCCAGAATTCCCAGAATAGGAATGCAGTTCAAAACTTTTAGGGATTATAGTAAATATGATCATGAGGAATTCGATAATGACATGCGTAGTCTAAGGGGGCAACATTTGTTTCATGTTGTGGACAAGGGCGCCCGCGGGGGAGGGGGTCAGGGGGTCCTGGCCCCTCTGAGATTGTGAGATTGTCATACTTTTTAATTATTGGTAATAAAATCTTTTACTTAATATATATATATATATATATATATATATATATATATATATATATATATATATATATATATACACTTATATATATTTTTTATTTAACGGATAACATTCTTGCTCCTTTTGCTAGACATGCGCCAAGCCAAAGTCACCCTGGTTTACAGACAACTTGAGAATAATGAAAACGGAGAGGAATAAGCTTCTCTCGAAACACAAAAATAAACAAATAGATATGATGATTGGGTTGCATACAAGAGGATGAGAAACTTTGTTACCTCAGCTATCAGAAATGCCAAACGTGCATATCTAATTCATATTAATAATATCGCGGACAGTAGGCAAACATGGAAAGCTTTATGTACTCTATGGATTTGAGGTAGCCTTACAGAAAATAATCTAACGGGGTTAAATCGGGGGATCCGGCCGGTCATTGTATTGGACCCCGTCGGCCAATCCATCGCCCAGGAAATGCTGTATTTAAATATTCACGCATCGGGCGATTATAAAAACTCCTCTTTTTTTCAAAATTGGTTCAATTGAGATATAGGGTATGATATACATGAAATATGATAGAAATTTTACGCAGAATTCTAAAATAAAATAAGAAAGAGTTGTCTATTAAAAAAAACTGTGACATAATATCTTCTTTTTGAGTCACCTTGTATACATCACACAATACGCACCTAAATTAAAAACCTGACTTGTCCGAGCGTTATTCTAAGAGAAAAATGCCTGAATTTTAAACGGATTTATTCCAACCCTTACGTTCGCACTGTATATTGTAACATTTTTGAATTCTATGACATATTTTAGATAAAACTATCATGTATCAAAGCCAAACAATTTTCACTACAACTGGTACTTACTTTAAAATAGTATATTACATAACAATTTTGCTATAACAAAGTTAAGGTTGAAAAATGCTTTTTAAAATTTCAAAAAGAATCCGAGTGTGAAATTTTTTTTGTCTTGCACGTTTTTAACAATTTGTATTAAATGCTTTATAATAAATAATTATACACCATGACAGGAGAGTACCGAAAGCGCTATTTTTGGGGGGGGGGGTCAGCTGTATCAATCTTTCTTTGAAATTCTTACCCTAACTAAAATGTCAACCTTCTTTTTTGTAAATAATACCAATTTTACAACTCGAGTGCCTTTATAACTTTAACCTATTAGACCTACTTTTCTTAATTGTCCCACTAAAAATATTTTTACAATAGAAAAATTATATTAAACAATATCGGATAACTTAATTTGATAATTAGAAGCCGTTGTTTGGCATCTCATTTCCGATACAGTACCTTTTAACAGAAGATCTTTATATTTGTCATTGTAACAATAATTTTCTATTGCCCTCTTTCGTAAAAGATTAATTAAAGGAAAATTAGGTATTCCAAATCGAAACAGATTTTTAGTATATTTAGTAGATTTTTTGGGCTACCTTCATTATATTACGTACTTCTGAAACATTTCCGGATTTAATGGCTCAAGCATAAACTTTATATTACAAAAAAGTGCTTCATCTTTTCGTAACATGCAGTCGAGTCATAATTATCTAATACAATATCGAATAACTTACCCACTTAATATATCTAACCAATCAACTGGATACTTAGAAGCCGTTGTTTGGCATCTTATTTCCGATACAGTACCTTTTAACAGAAAATCTTTATATTTGTCATTGTAACAATCTTCTATTGCCATCTTTAGTAAAGAATCATTTTCATAAGATTTAAAGACTTGAGGACAAGTTTTCGGAACACATATTGCGTGTCTGAGATGATCGTGTCTATAATTTGTTTCAACTGAACTTATGTCCTAAAATAAAATTAAGTATTCCAAATCGAAACAAATTTTTAGTATATTTACTAGGTATTTTTGGGCTACCTTAATTATATTCCATACTTCTGAAACATTTTCCGGATTTAATGGCTCAAGCACAAAATTTATATTACAAAAAAGTGCTTCATCTTTTCGTAACATGCAGTAGTCATAATTATCTTGATAGAATAACTCTGGTATACTTGCGTATTGTTTACCTATAAAAAATATATGTATATTTACTAAAGTAAAACTGTATATAAAAGGGGCAATATTTCACAATATACATATTAGGGTGTCCGTTATTTACCAAGTTGATTTTTTTTCTTGCGATGCCCCCTAAATTTTGAGTTTATCGTCTAAAAAGAAATGTCAGACCAAAATAAGCCCTTAATATTCAGAGTAAACCTTGCCCTAAAGACGATGCATTTCCCATTTAAATTACATGGGGTTTTGCCACTTTTCACAATTAATTTTTTTTCTCTGACAAGATGACTTATAGCAATGAGACATATTTTTATAGGAAATTGAACGCTCTACAAAAAAGGTCTCTTATAATTTTTCGATTAATTCACTCCTTCAAAAGTTATTCAAGGTACTAAATGCGACTTAGCGCGCTTGCGTGAATAGAAAATCCGTGTGTTGGCGGGAATGCTTGTAGTGTAATTTTGAGTCACTTACTGTATTGAAGGGAAATTTCATGAAAGTATACAAAAATTTATGAAATTCAATAAAAATTAGTTGACTGCGTGTTATAAATGAATAGTCTCAAAAATGATTCAAACTAGAACCGGCTACCTGTTATGGGGTATATTATTTTCCATCTTTAAAATGTTTTTACCCTAATACCACCAGAATTATCTATTTTTAGAAATAAACTAATAACTTTTATCGAAATAATAATCACTTTGCTGTAAAAGCAAAAAAATCTGAAAATTTACATAGAGTTCAAATTTCACCTTTAATAACTTTTGAAGGAGTGAATTAATCGAAAAATTATAAGAGACCTTTTCTGTAGAGCGTTCAATTTCCTATAAGAATATGTATGTCCCATTGATATAAGTCATCTTGTCCGAGAGAAAAAAATTAATTGTAAAAAGTGGCAAAATTCCATGTAATTTAAATGGGAAATGAATCGTCTTTAGGGCAAGGTTTATTCTAAATATTAAGGGCTTATTTTGGTCTGACATTTTTTTTTAGGCGATAAACTAAAAATTTAGGGGGCGTCGCAAGAAAAAAATCAACTTGGTAAATAACGGACACCCTAATACATATTTACAAGTAATTGTCGTTTCATACAAAATAATACACTCCTAAATTTCATACTTCTCTATATTATATTAATCCACCATCGGTAGAAATACTTTTTGGACCACGGCCCACCTCAAGGCATCCAATAAATTAATTTAATTATTACAAATTATTTAACTTAGAGTACAAACCAAGTTTTGTATTTTAAATTTATTTTGGAGCAGTTTTTAAACCATTTTTAGTGTTTCGTGAAAACAAAATACCTATAGAATTACTTCGGTGTCCGTCAGTCCGTCCATCTGTCACAGGCGATTTTCTCTGAAACTAACCGACGAAAAAATTTGAAATTTGGCACAGAGATAGAATGTAGTGGCCCAATTATCGGTGGCGTGCAGATGCCATTAAAAACAGGGTAGGCAAAAATTGTATTTAAGTCAAAAATTGCCTTTCGAGCATTCACGTACATACATTTCACGTCTTATCACAAATGTTTTGATTAGGAGTCGCTAAAACAACGTTGCCGAAGAGCAACTAAATTATTTATAAATTAGTTGCTTTAGTTTCTTAAAAATTATTTTAAAACATAATCATAAAAATTAGTTTTTCGTTTTAGATCCTGCAAAAGGTAGCTCTTCAGAGAGATCATTGTTAATTCGCTCAAGCGTTTCTATATCCCTGTGTTTCGTAAATACAGTACTGGTAATTTCGGACAACCGGGCGTAAAGCCAAATTTACTCATACCGCCATGTCGTGATTAACGTTTAAACAACTTTTTATTGTGTGCTCGTGGTTGCTGTACTAGAAGTTATAAGCGAAGTAAGAATCAGTTATTTTGATTGAGTTTTTGTGTATATAGGGTGAGTTTATAAATTAATGAAAAAATGTTACTTTTTAAATATCACGATTTATAACATGTGTACCTATCTCTTTAATCCGAGTAACATGTGTTAAACTTGACATTTATTTTTATATAGTGGAGTATCAATAATGTTTTGTCCAAATTTGAGGCTAAAATTTTTATTTCTCAAATTTTTATGAATTTTTAGATAAAAAATTGTCATTTTGTAGGGTAAATTCGGACATCAAAAATATGGCCAGAAAGTACAAAAGAATATTGGGGGGACAGCCGTACAAATACTATGACAAAGAAAAAGTTGCGTTAGCTGTTCGTAAGGTAAAAAATCGAGAGATGAGTTTACGAGGGGCGGCCGAAAAGTATGGCATACCGAAATCCACTATTTCCGACAAAATTAATAATAAGCATACTAACAATCCAGGTCGCCCCAAGGCTTTAAGTGATGAAGAAGAAAGATTTTTGATTGAGGGAATTTAAAAGATGGCAGAGTGGGGTTTCCCCTTCATATGAGAGACACTAGGGACCTAGTCCATATATATATATATGGAAAACAAAGGAATCACCGACTGAAGGTTCAAAGACGGGAACATGCCTGGCAGGGAATGGATGACGAATTTTATTGCTCGATATAAAAGCGAGATTTCGGTTAGGCTATCCCAAAATATCAAGAGGGTCAGAGCTGCCGTTAACCACAACATCATAAATAATTATTTCAATGAGTTAAAAAAATCATCGGAGGGTGTTCCTTCACAGAACATCGTCAATTATGACGACTAATTTACCCATCGTAAATTAAAAATTAACACCCTTAAATAAACTTTATTTTAATATTTTTGGTGTCCGAATTTACCAAACATACGCGTTTACTTCGTTTTGCGTGTGATTCAGTAGCTGCCCGAAGTTACCCGACCTTGTCGGGGAAATTCGGACACTATTCATTACAAAAAAAATATATGCCTCCAATTTCAAAACTTCTTTTTTTTGGCATATGTGTAGAAGACGAACTAAAGAATCTAAATCAATTTTTTGAGATTTTTTTATCATCGCACTATCATATGTATTCAGAAAAAACTTCGAAATTCGTCCGAAGTTACCCCACTTGACGGTACTTAATAATGAACGATAAATAACGATTTTCAATACTAAAAAAAATAATAATAAAAATTTTTTCATTATAATTATTTTACCTACCTACTTCGGCACTAACTTGATCGGTAAATATTAACAGTACTAGTACCAATGTACTTTGACTCATCTTGAGATTACTTAATTAGATAAAAAAAAACCTTCACCTAGTATGTGTGTATACTTGCTTAAAACACAAACTGTTATTTGTTGTCTGTTATGCGATAAATAGCAAATGGACTAATTTACTGCCCATTTTAGTGTAAGTATCAGAAAATAAAAATTCAATATTTTGTATTTAAGCTACATTGTTAAAAGACAATTTGTTTACCTTCTTAATTACACCTTTAATTTTAGTGACGCATTTGCCACTATTATTTTCGGCATTTAATTTAAACGAAAAATTATGTCTAGGCATAGTTTTGATAAATCTAATAATACGTTAATGTTTGATGAAAACAAAAACAATTTATTTTAAAGCTTGCTGCCACATAACACCCAAATACCTAATAAGAGAGCGGAATATATGCACTTAAATTGAATAAAAATTTGCAAATAGATATGCATCCTTTTTAACAAAAATATGCAACAATTTACCCAAATATGATGCAAAATGAATAGAAATAAGAAAATTAAAAAAAAACACATACAATTTTTGAAGCCAAACCTTTATTTTCAAATTAAAAAATATAATAGCAATAAACCTTTTTTACCAAAAATATGTAGCAATTTTCCTAAACATGAAAAATATATCGGTTAGAAGATAAAGAAATGCACAATAATTCATTTTGACAATAAGCAGCATTTATTTTTAAATTAAAAGAATACAATAATAATACAGTAGGCTAAAATTTTAATTTGATATATTATAAAAACAGTTTATAATTAAATGCTTTTTAAATATTTCTACTAGTTTTGCCTTCTTCCTATTTGGCAAGAAAAATTTCGATATAGAGTGTTGAATGAAAAGAGTTCCAGTCACGTTGTTAGTTTTATTTAACTCTTCTGATGCAATTAAGTATAACTTCATCTTATTTTAAGGGGGGTCCAATCATAATAAGCACGATATAGGGACCACAGGCAGCTGTGCCTTCGTTAACAATTATGTAAAAATTATTTCCGTTTAGCACGACTTTGATTTCTTGGATTACGGTTTCATATACCGCCTGCACATTTTTCTTTCTTAATGTAGACTCATCCGGGATATTGTGATTACAGTGTTTTTTCAAAAATTCCCTTAGTTGTTGCTTTTGTAGCATTTTTAAAGGAATATTGGCCGCGACCAAAGCTCTACACAAGTCATGTTAAATCCCACCTTTTCACTTGTCGTTTTGTCACCACTGTTGTAAAATGATGTTTTATTTGTGATGCTTTGCTTTATGCAATGCTGTATTTACGTGTTGACCTATCTGGAACTCTTTTTTACAATAATTTTAGCACAAGCTTTGCAAAACACTTTATCGCCATCGAGCTTCAACTCTGGCAAAATTTTCACCCACAAAGAAGTTTTCGCCATTTTCAATATTTATAAACACAATCAGTACCGAATATTAGCATATACACAATACTTTCACAATGCAGTCTATTTAATAACTGAACTAGCAATACAAGATGTTTTTCTTATATATATATATATATATATATATATATATATATATATATATATATATATATATATATATATATATATATATATATATATATATATACGCCTGTAATTCATCGGCTGGTGCTGGTACCTGACACAATACATCTGGAAATTCCTAAATCTCTTTTAAATTTACGATGTGGTCATCAAAGTGGACAGAAACAGGCAGTTTTAAAATTTAGTTTATTTTCATAAAAATGCAATAAGGCACGCCCAAGTACATGTGCATTATTTTATTAAATTGGTTAAAATATGTAGAAAATGCATATATATATATATATATATATATATATATATATATATATATATATATATATATATATATATATATATATATATATATATATATATATATATATATATGCAAATTCAAATTACATATAATTCCGTTCTCTAGACTGATCAGGAAATCTGATGTGTCATATTGTGACGTGACGTGTTGAGACGTGCTAACACGTCACGTTAATAATGTGTTGGTAGTAGGGCTTGCAATCCCGGACGTATATTGGGATCCCGGGATTTTCGGGATCGAAGAAACAAAATCTCGGGATTGACCCCGAAAAATTGGAACATTAATAAAGGTGAATTATTTTTAATATTATGTTATTGCAATTTTACAAAAAATATAAAAAGAGGTATATGCAGAGGACACATAAAAGTATAGAAAGTAAAAATAATTTGATTTTTTTTACATAAGTACTTAAATAAATCTTCCAGGGTGCCATATTCCGCATTAAACATTATTTTTAGGAAAAATACTGCGATGATGCTTGAAGCGTTAATGTAATTATTTTTTAAACATATTTTATTATTTATTTATTCCGGGATTAAGGTGCCCAATCCCGGGACTGAATTTTTAACGGGATCCCGGGATTGCAAGCCCTAGTCGGTAGCTTAGGACTGATTAATACACTGAGGATAAATTTAAAGCAACCTTTTAAAACAAACACTGATCAAAAGAGTAGCATTTACTTTAAGTATTTACATATATTCATAACGCAACAAATATATTTTATTAACTTGCAAGTACAAATACATTTTAATCAATTTTATTATTCTCTTGGGTTTCTTTCTCATCTTCCATTTGGACAAAAGCAATTTTTTGTAATGCAGTCACTGGTAGCTCAACCAAAAGGGTTAAAATCGTTGCAGCGATATATGTTATCATTATATCGCCAAAGAAACGATGAATCTAAAAAAATAAGATAAAAATTATCCCAAATTTAATGAAACAGCTATTCTAACGAAACCAGCAGGACACCTCTTATTGGAAAATAAATGTCAGTACCTACAAACAGTTTTACTGTACCGAAAATACAACACATGATTCGCAAAGAGAAACTATAATTTAATATAATATTATTTGTCTAAATACAAATACATTAGTTATCATTGTAATCTACTGACTCAGTAGAAGTATTGACTAGATGTCTTTTTTACTAGGAGCAGGTTAAAAAAAACTAAAACCTTTGTTAAAAGTTTATTTATCTGTGTAATATTTTTTTTTGCAAATGCTCAGTTTATTAAAAAATATTCTTATTTTTCGTTTCAAAAAAGTGCAAGTTCCATGCGAAAACTCCCCAAAAAAGAATCAAGCTAAACTTGCTCCGGACTAGCCGCATTTTAAATTGACCTTATAGATGTATATGAACTATATAAAATGCGTCGCTAAGAGTAAAACAGACACACATGCTTTAGGAAGTTAAAAAGGGACAAAATTTGTCGACAGGCCACCAATAATATCGCTTTCGGGTCGTGCATGGCCGTCAACGTCGCCACCTGTTGTCGCAAATTCTGGCGCACTAATTTAAATCTGACCAATTTATTATTAGAACAATATTCGCGATACAATTATACATTTAATATAAGCTTACCTAATTGTATTTTAAGATATTTAGATAATTACTAATAATAATAATATTTGTTACTGTGCCTCTAAAGTAGTCTATAGCATTAAAACCTACAGTAATAAATACTTTGACAATAATTTGGCAACGCAGCATCCAACCCGTTTATCGATTTAAAGCTGCAGGTATACGCTCTAGGTTGTATTTTTGCTTTCTAGTTTAGTCGATTCGATGTCAAAATTCGGTGCATACATAACCAAAGAATATAGATTAGATTTGATTTTTATTTTGAATTGGTCCCAAAGTTTAGTAAAGAGGTACCAAAAATACTGTTTAGTTTTGATCAGATTAAACAAAAACATTCCGGTGAGTGAACCATACTTAGAATTCATTGACGAGTTGAATAATCACAAGAAAACAAATAGTTTCGTGACATTATAAATTAATTTTCGTGTAAAAATTGAAAAAAATTTAAGTTTCGGTCAGTCCTTAGCGATGATAATAACATATTTTTGGTGTTGTGTGTCTTCTGTCTACAAAATCCGTGCTGTTTAACACTGCTTATTAACTTGAGACCACAAGAATCTTCAAGAGTGCCCTGCCTTCATAGTTGCGATAAATATAGTTAGTTCGAAATACAATCTTTAATGTTACAGACATAAGGAACTAATTAAAACTACCATATTCTTAATCTAGGTTCTGATCTGTGACAGATGTGTGCGCTTTGATCGAACTGGATGTTCTAAATCACAGATTGAGCCAAGTACCATAACTTCATATTTTTATCCGAAAGTTAAAAAAATGGGTTTGTTGCCTTTTGCTCAGTTGCTTCTCAATTACTAGTAGATGATGGTTTGTTCTCTCTGAAGAACAAATTAAGAAGTATCTGTTTCAACTGTTTGATTTCTACTCCAAAGGCAGGGCAAAAATGGGACACTGTTTTCAACTATTTTTCTCTGAGTACCTATATCTTGTTTAGCTACAAACTGTTATACTATAGTCTGTACACCGAACGTACGGAGTAACAAAACTACCTGATATTCAGGTACCTGGTATTTATTGGTCAATTTTCGGAATTTAAGCGGTCCTCTTTACACCCTACAATATTCAAAGGGTGCGGGTGTTTCATTTATATTCTGAGTTCTGTGGCGTACGGTCTATAATTTTGTTTGTTGGTGGAATGCTTTTTAAAAATATTGTGTTGCTTCTTTTTTCGGTGTGCTTTCTTTAAAATCTGGATATCTGGCAGCTCTATTTGAATAAGTAACATTCACTATGAATATCGTATTGAATGAGCGTCAATTACCTGGGCAATCTCCACCAAAGAAACGGATAAAACGATCTTTGTCCGTTTATGAAAAAAAGAGTATCATAAACATTTACAAAACTTGTCGAGAAAGCCAGCCCAATGGAACTGAAACGGAACGTGTTAACTTTGTTTCAAGAGCATATATATATATATATATATATATATATATATATATATATATATATATATATATATATATATATATATATATATATATATATATATATATATATACATATATATTACATTTTTATTATGTATGTATATTTTACCTGTAGTTTATAGTTAGGTATATTATTTAATTTGTCTGTCGTCCCTAAAATTCCCAAATTATTGTCACAGTTATAATTACAGTTATGTTATTTATTAGTTAAGTTAGTTACCTCTTAGATTTCGTTTTATCAAGTTCGTTCTCCAAAATTAAAAATACTTGTAAATTAAGTTTAAATAGACGGAAGATTAAGAAATAGTGTTAGTTTTATTTTAACTGTTTGTGGCAGTGTCACAACGCTCGTGGCACAACAAAAGTCCACAACACAAAGAAAATCATTTCAATTATTCAGCCTGCTTATTTTAATAGTAAAGTCACTATTATAATATTAACCATTATATTGTGGCAAACCTTCTAAATTAAATTAATATATTTTCATTAATTTACCTATATACTACGCCACTGATGATTTTCGCATTATCACTTCTGCAAGTACTTGTGCAGTGTAAACCGGGCCGTCCGGCACCGCCTTGTCTGCTCGTGATTACTCCGTACGTTCAGTGGATAGACTATAGGAATGTTAGGTTTT